>CP125978.1:96933242-97501750 GCA_030063025.1 Avena longiglumis
GCTAATAACCATTTAGCATGCTTACAGACCATCCACACATGATCTAATTCATCCAGTACATGATCAATCACATGATAAGAACCCTAAATGAAATAAATCATCCTAATCAGGACCAGACAGTCACTAGATAGGTTATTGCCAACATCCATCAGAGGATGAGCAAGCACAGAGAGCACAAGGGGAGAGGAAAAGAACTCACCATAGGTCCTCGCTGGGGACTAGAAGAGGAAGCAGAGTGGCCGACGACCATGGCGGCACGAGGAGCACCCCAAAGGGGGCGCTGCAACCCATACGGCGCCACGGCGGCGACCATGAACACACATAGAGGCGAGGAACATCACCACGACGCACAACGGAAGCAGCAACAGCACCAGGCTCCACGCCAAACCCCAAACCCTAGGGTTCGGGACGACATAGATCCGTTGCAGGAGAGCCCTATACCCAAATCCGGTTGGATAGAAAGGACGGGCGTCGTCGACAACCTCTTGTTGCACCACGGCAGCGACCAGAACGACCCACGACAGCGGGAATCGCCGGCGGCGATATCATCGACCACGGGGTCGGGGTCGGAGGAGGAGAGGATGAGCTCGAGGGAGAGAGGCAGCAGGGGAGTGGGCTGAGTTGGGCCAGACCCTTTGGGGTGGTTATTTTGACTATGTCTACTGGGCCACTAGGGCCCAATAAGAATAAGCCAGCCCAGAAATCTTTTAAGGCCTATTTTAATAAATAGGAAAAGACCAAAATGCCCCTAGAATTAATTAAATTCTAGAAAATAAAATAAGTGTCCAAAAATTATAAATAAAATATTTTGGATTCACAATAATCCACAGTACCCAAATAAAATAAGATATAAAATTTTAGAAATTTAAATTTTTATAAGAATTTTGTAATTTATATATTCCTTATGGAATTTTACAAAATTATTGAAATATGATAAAAATAAATAAAAATCACTTTAATTACATATTAATATTGTAGTATTTATAAAAAATACTAAATAAATATTTAGTAGCAATTTTTAACTTTTAAGTGATAATTCCTAAAAGAATTATTAAATCAATAAAAGTCAAATAAAGAGGAAATAAAATAAAACAATTCAATATATGTTATAAATATTAAAAAATAATATTTATAAATCCTTTATTATTTAAAAATAATGATTATAATAATGGGGAAACTGCATATCAAATTAAATAATGCATTACATTACTTGCATAATCATTTTGCTTCTTTAAATATTGTCCTTACCAGGCAATAATGATGTTTTTGTAGACATAGAAGCTCAAGGTCCAGTGCAAGCATCAGACTTCACTACCTTGCCATCAAAAGGCAAGTTCATCACTTGATCATGTCCTTTGAAGAGTTTTTATCATAGTATTTGCAAATTGTGTGTTATCATATATATTATAAAAGAAAGAAAATATTATTTTCACACATAAAGAAATCAAAGATATCATCCTAAGTGGTGATATAATGGAGCAATAGAACTTAGGGTTCTATTTGCAACAATGATGACCAAGTAGGGACTTAATAACCCCTGACATCAGTGATTCTAGCGCTGTATATTACACGTTAGCCATAAGATTTGGAATGGGACAAAGAAGTCAGTTGTATCTTCTTCCTCTCGCATGAAGCCGGATGTGCAGGTCGTGGCTGTTATCCTCGTAGCGTGCATATTAATTGGTAATTCGTAGATAATATGCAGCATATGGGTGGGAACCCTCAATGTCCCACGATAGTTCTGCCATCTAACGGTTTGTACAAACCATTGTCGTAATTTATTATGTGGGCATGGTGTACACCAAGGAGGCATGTGAGGTCGCGAATGGGGCAGTGATTGGCTTGGACCAACTACTGGGCCCCACATCATGGAATTATGGACGGGAAAGTACGTCCGGATGTGCAGCAAGGAATTGATCTCTCATGGATAAAGTAACGCACCTCTGCAGAGTATAAGAATTGTAACTTGTTACTCCCTGTTCCGGGAAGGAGCTACGAACGCGGCAGGAAAGGAAATCAATGAAAATTTTGGTTAACCTGTGAAGGCTGATTGTCATAGTTTTTCAGAATAAAATCAATCTTTGAAGAAAGATTTACAAAAATTGCATAGTGTCAAGGATTATAATCTAAGGTGGTAGTTAGAGCATCAAACTTCCCACCTTGCATATAATGAACTTGTTGGGTAACGCTGTTACTCATTCTATCCTTTGATCCCTTGCTTAGACTCTGAGGATCCCGAAGACGTGCCAATGTATGAAGCCGAATGCCAAGAAGATATGTTCTACGAGGAATCTGATCTGTCCGGAGGTGTTGAAGGAGTGGATTACGAAATCCGCTACGGTGTCGATGATAACGAGTCCAACTAAGTATCCCTAGTTAGTAGTAACCAATGGAGCCGAACATCATGAGCTCTATAGAATAAGCTGTTGAGCTCAACTCCTAGTCAGAGTTGTTACTTTTAAATTCCGTTGAAACACTTTATATTTTGATATGTAAGTAGAATCTTTTGGAAGTCTTGAACTTCCAGTATTGTAATAATAATGAGGTGTGTATATTTGTAATATGGACCCGCAATGTTTCTGTTGTACCACTCTGAGGGATGTGATATTTACAGAACGGTGTTCTGTGGATGTCATGTCAACGACTATAGTATACTACACATGCAGTGGTATGCTGGGTCACCGCACATATAAAAAAAATAAAAAACCCAAATGCCCTAAAACAGACAAGCATATGTTAGTCCACGACGCCTTACCACATATTGCCAAACACAATGTAGACGGCGCGGCGAAGCGCGCTTTTCCATCTAGTCTGTGTTAGTTCTCAATTTTGACGAGCAAAGCTCATGGCTTCAAATTTAACTCAGCCAATTCTTACTTTGCCATCCCTGTTATACAGTATTGAGATTCTTTAAATAATATTGGACATGTTCCGCTGAACTGCTCAGAGAAAATTGCAGACGAAACGGATGTTTTATAGGACCCTTGATAGCAAAAAATTGCAGATGAAACAGATGTTTTATAGGACCCTTGACAGCATATCTGACACTTGTCCACATTTTTATAAGGTATACTGACAAAATAGACATTATGCACACAAAGCATATTATTTTTTCTATTCTTATGTTGTTGATTTAATGGTCCACATTTTATACGGTATACTTATGCACAAACAAAAATATTATTTTTCAATTGCTATGTTAAAAATTGTTATGTTCTTGATTTAATGTCCATTTTCTTAAAATCTATCTATTATATACAAAAGAAAAAGGGAGTGGATCATGGACATCTAAAAGAGTAGTCTTAGCACAACGTGAGTGTGCGTGACTTGATTTAGACCTTGTATTTGTAATTTGCAAATTTTTAGCAACGTAGACTCGATTTGGTCATAAACCATGTTTATGGAGGAAATTGTGTTGATGCGGACGTGAATGTTGGGTCCCATTGTCAGGAGACCGCTGCCCGAAAATTTGCACTTAGCCCTTTGTGGGTCACACTTGACGATGGACACCTACCTCGTGGGAACACGGTACTCCTTCACACCTGAGCTGGAACCACGGGAGGCGCTCCTCGCTCCAACCACAGTAGCCGCTGGCCAGGGAGATCGATGCAGAGGACATTGGACGAACAGATGAAATAAGGTTAGGATTTGAGGAACTACGATATCTATAATTAACAACCGGGGTTTGTATTTTTGCCTGGCGGGAGATTAACTAACCGTTATGGGGTCACATGAAAGGGGCTAAGTACAAATTTCTAGGCAGCTATCTCCTACGAATGAGACCCTTGTTCACATGGCGTCTGCGTCAGTGCAACTTTGGCGACAAACATGGTTTAGGACTAAATCGAGCCTAGTTGATAAGTACACGACTAAAAATTTTCAAATTACAAGTGTGAGGTCTAAATTGAGCCACAAGCATAAATACAAGGACTGCTACTATATTTAACTCTAAAATAAATGCTAGAGTACTCAAGAGCCGCCCTTTCTCTTCAAATTCCCTTGATTCATCGATGGTTTTTGGCTAAAACTCAACTTTGACTTAGAAAGAACTTCCAACCGAGTTTCCCCTTTTTCATAAAGTATGCGTCGTCTAAAATTCAATGGGATTTGAAACTAAACTTTGGAAACATCTATGTTTTCTTTAGATTTATTCTATTTCCTTACATAAATTCATGTAAAACAATGAAGTTATTTCTGGGTTATTTTTTAACACACCAAAGACGATGCCTTCATATTTGTGAGGGTCCTCTTGCTAGTTATCGTATAACTATGGTATATCATTTTAAAAATGTCATATAATTGTGGTATACGGTATAAAAATATGGCCCCACGTGTCAGATATGTTGTTAAGGGCCCTTAAACATGGATTGGCTGAAACGTTAGTGTCAGTTGCAAAAGTTGTTCTAATTCAACTTTGTAGTATTAAATATTGGTGTTATGTGTAATTTTCCTAACTGCACAAGACTCAAACTAATAATGCAGGCTACAGCGATTGTAATCAATAACCATATCCGTGGCAACTATTTTGCAGGACAGCTAGCCAAATCACTGGAGTATTTCAGATCGCACCTGCATGATTTGGAGGGCCAACATGAACCACTTGTGCATAATTTGGAGGGCCAACATGATTTGGAGGGCCAACATGAATTGTGACTGAACAGGGAGCCTAGAGGAGTAGCATGATGCTACGTCGCTGTTAAGCACAAACATAAGAATCTTATTATATGTTTATTAGTGAATGAAGTGTATGAAGTTGCATGGCCTTTTGGGGGCAAGGAATCTAACTGCACATCATCATATTTTTGTTGATTTGTACCTTATTGAAGTTTTCTATTACATTATGCTGTTTTTACATAGCATTTACCGACAATTCAATGACCAAACACTTTTATAATTGGTCCTACATTTGCATTATTATTCATGCATATGTCACAACTGCTATAGTTTCAGAAGTTCTTTCTTTTCTCCTGGATGACCTTACATTGTACTTTCTGTTATACAACGAAAGGAATGTCAAATAGTATTACCTCCGTTCCAAATTATACTCCGTAAAACATTTTGGTAGCCTACCAAAACATCTTATAATTTGAAATGGAGGAAGTATAAATTAACTACCGCGGGGGTTTCCTTGGAGGAGGCAACAATTTACACAACAGTGCTGCATAACAGTACACAACGGGGGTAAAGGTTTTCATCTAAGGGAGACAAGAGGTGCGTTCTGGCTTAAAATCGATACACTGTATGGACATACAAGTAATGGAAATAATGCGGGGAACAAAAAAATTTTGAATTTCTAGAATTAAAGAGAAGTTAGGAAGAAATATTGCAAAAGATTTGTATGCAAAGTGGTCTCATTTAGATATGACTAAAACAAAAAGTAAAGTATGCCTAGCTCAGTTGGATCAGGCTCGAGGTCATCATGAACTCGGAATTTGGGTTTCTAATTACTAGGCTGGTTCCTCCTACAATTTTCCTTCGAAAGGCAAAAAAAAACTGAACAGAAAAGAAGGGGGACAGGTTCCTTTCCTTACCTTTCCCTAAGAATGAGCCACCTTAATTTGAGTATACACTATGGTCTGGATAAATCTAATGCAAGTGCATAAGTAGCTGGAAATGGTTTAGGAGAGTTTGTACGAGAGAACCAACTCAAAGAAAAGTGAGACATGATAACAATTAACAAAGATGGCATACTAAACCGAAGGAGAATCAGCAAGCATACCTTCCTAGCTATACCAGAGAAGAACCATCCACACTTTTCGTATCTCTTGGTGGTGGTGAGAAAATGAAGCCGCAACATGATCTGATGGAGCCGAAGTTCCAAGATAATCGCGCGACCGAACCCATTTCCCCGGTCCATGGTGGACGAGCAGATCATGCTGGCAGCTTCAGTCTCTCACACCAGCAAAGCCTGTCCGTCCATGCCGTTGTTGCAGGAGCAAGGAGGGGGAGAGCAGAGAAGTAGTTACTGGCATGCATATGTATGGCAGGGGAGAGGAGAAGAGGAGAGACAAAACCATGGCACGAGGGGGTGGGGAGTGTGTCCATGGTGGTTGGTTGGTGCAAGCATGGTCCCTTTCTTGCCGCCCACACCCCGTGACACTGCCGTTTTGCTCTCAGCGAGTCACCATCACCACCGCTGCTTGTTGTATGTGCACTGTCCACCTTGCTCCCTCGGGCCTTTGGCGCCAGAACCGCACATACGTTTCTGAATTTTTCTTTTCAAAACCAGATTTCTTCTTTATAAGATAATGTTCTCCATAATTTTATCATAAGGCTTTAATGACTCTAGAAGTCATAAGCAATGCTCTACCATATTCCATAATTTTAATTTTATCAATCAAAACATTTGAATATATATCGCTCGATGTAGAAATCACCCAGTCATCAAGAAGTCGTCGGAAATATCTTGTTGCACAACTCAGTATCGGTATAATTTTGTCGATGAGAAAACCCTTTTTTTTACCAAAAACAGTAGAAAAGGCTCCTACTGTGATATTATATTAATAACACGGATATTTACTTGAGAAAACCCTTTCAATTGTTGTCGTCGTCACCGATAAAAGCAATGTCATCTCAATGAGATGATAAACCATCAAAAACATGCTATGATTTTCAAATATCAAGACAACCTCTAAACTCTATATTTATATGTGTATGATTAATAAATAGCTCAAGGTTATGTTGTATATTCTCATGCTCATAGTGAAGGAAATCTCAATGATAAATGCCTATAAGACTAACAATATTATTCATGTTCAACCTAGAAAACGAGTCTCTTGAGTAAGACAAGAGAAGTTCCGAAGCAACTTTGGAGATAGCTCATTTAAACGATGGTCAAAATTAGTCGACAAAATCATTAAGCAGAGCCATCTAAACTAATAAGATGAAAATTGATGATCAATGAAATTTACAAAACCAAAGTAGAACCTTAAAACATAATTTATCACATATTCCTAAATTTGATTTCGGACACAACCATATGCTGCCAAAATACCCTCAAATCATCTTTAAATAACACACCTAAGACATCTTTTGGAGTTACATTTTGTTAAATTGAGAATTATATATTTCAAATAGAAAGAGTTTCGTTTGGTTGTGAGACAAGTCTCTATTTTTGGTTTGGAATCAGTTTTGCCCAGTGTTCAGTAAAATATGCATAATTTTCATATACGGAGTCCATTTTCAATGTATGACCAGTCAAATTATTCAGAAAAATAGATACATATAAATTGTTTCTCAAATAGTCAAGTTAGGACGGCTGCCCTAACTTGCCATTGTTGAAATTATAATATAATAGCCATGATCATCAGTTTGGACTTTTGGTTAATTTAGCTAGTGCATCAATTTAATATGGTATTAGAGCAAGAGTTCTCAAGTTTAAGACCATGCTCACAAAGTATTAAAGAATATCCGTTGGCCTGCACCAAATCCATGCTAAAGACTAAAATAGCCTAATCAGGAGAAAGAGTGTTGAGCATCAATTTAATAGCGGTAGTGGGAGCTTCGTTCCTGAATGTAAAATAAACAAGCATGTGGCCAATTGCTTTGAAGAGACTAACAACAAAATTCAGAGAATTCTCGACGCAAGGAGGTATATATTTACCTACTTTGCTAAAAAATAATACTTATACCGTGCGTTGTAAAGAGAGATAATAAATAACATGGTGGAGGCTCATAAAATTCTCGGTTGTACTCCCTCTGTTAGGGATTATAAGGCCTATGGGTCATTTTGATAGGATTAAGAAAATCAATAACTCGTCATCTTGATTACTACATGCACCAATAGTTGTACATGCATGAGAGAAAAGAAAGAAAAAGAAAACGATGCATTGGAGGAGAGATGACAGTAAATGAGAAAGGACTTGTAATTCCTCTCTCGAAACAGGCTGACGCCCAGCTTTATAAATAAAGCAACATCCATACAAGAGTTCAAACAACCACACCACACAGAAGTTCACATATATACGGTCACATACAAGGCCACACAGACGGACCAAGCATGGTCAAGTCTGGCGTAAGCCAACCAACACAAACACAGACAGCGGAAACAAGATAAAAACCACCAGCCGCCGCAATCAGGTGCTCCAACATCTCGTCCAGCCGCGCCCTCTCACGCTGTCTACACAGCGGGTACCACTGCTGCAAGAAAGCCAGAAAGGTGAAGGCCGAGTCAGAAGCCCGGCGAAGAAAAATACGCTCAATGACCATCCTGTTCCTAATGTTCCATAAAGCCCAGGTCATTGCCACAAACATCAACCAGAAGAGGCGCCTCCTCCTCCCAGTATGGTTTGCGGCGGCCTCCAGGAACTCTCCAAGGTCTGAGGCCTGCCACTCAGGCCCTAGGGCCTCGTGAACAAAGTTCCAAAGGAAACGAGCAGCGGGGCACGAGAATAAAATATGCAGGCCCGTTTCTGGGACCGCACACAACGGGCAAAGGCCATTACCAGGCCCTTGCCGCTTGGCTACCTCCACACCCGAGGGAAGCCGGTCACGTAGTAGCTGCCAAACAAAGATTTTGATCTTCAGAGGAAGGGGGGCCTTCCACAAAGGTGAGACCCATGGCCTCTCGGGCCCTCTAAATAGGGCCCTGTAGGCCGAGCCCACCGAAAAGAACCCCGAAGGAGAGAGGTGCCAAGCATGGGAGTCCGGGGACTGCGCCAGGGACAGCGGAAGACTGTCCCTCAGCCCCTCCCAGGACGCCAGCTCGGCCTCCCCCAGGTTCCTCCGGAAAGCCACCTGCCACGACCCACCGTGGAAGGCCTCCCCAACCAGGATAGTAGGGTCAGAGCAGATTGCAAATAACTCGGGACACTCATGGCGCAGAGGGAGATGGCTGAGCCATGGGTCGAGCCAGAATAGGGTATCCCTACCA
This sequence comes from Avena longiglumis, assembly GCA_030063025.1. NCBI lineage: Eukaryota > Viridiplantae > Streptophyta > Magnoliopsida > Poales > Poaceae > Avena > Avena longiglumis. The sequence continues at coordinate 96,942,115 of CP125978.1, forward strand.
TCGCCTATGGAAATAGACAACCCTTTCCGGATAGCTGGCTTGATGTCCTGGATGGCTCTCCAAAACTGAGAGCCCTCCCGACGATCACAAGCCAGCAGCGGCCGGCCCCGCAAATATTTCGCCTTAATCAACTGTAGCCAGAGGCCTCCATCATCTTTCAGGATCCTCCACACCCATCGAAGCAGCAACGCCACATTCATGTGGCGGGACGCTATGATACCTAAGCCCCCTAGCTCCTTGGGGGTGCAGATATCAGCCCACTTCACCATATGATACTTTTGATGGCCATTATTGGCTATCCAAAAGAACCGGGAGAGCTCCTTGTCAAAGTTTGCATGCACCCCCTCCGGCAGGAGATACATCCCCATCATGTACATAGGGAGGCTAGAGAGGCACGAGTCGATAAGGACCGTCTTGCTCCCCTTGGAGGTGAACCTTCCCTGCCAGGGTTCGGCTTTCGCCTTAACCCGACCCATGAGGGGCTCCAGGTCCCTAATCAAGATCCTGGTGTCCCTCACTGGCATCCCTAAATAGTTTAGGGGGAAGACCGCCAAACGGCAGTTAAGGTTATCCGCGATCCTCTGCTGATCCTCTTCGGAATACCCCAACACCATGACTTCACTCTTATCGAAGTTGATCTTGAGGCCCGACATAGCCTCAAAGCACAGGAGCAGGAACTTCAGGTTAATGATATCCTGCTCCGAGCCCGCCACCATAATCATGGTATCATCCGCATATTGGAGGTGGGTCACCCCTCCTCCCAGGATAAGATGCAGAACCACACCTGAGATGTGGCCAGAATTCTTGGCCTTCTCCAAGATTTCCACAAGGGCATCAACTGCAGCATTAAACAAAATAGGGGAGATTGGGTCCCCTTGACGAACCCCACAGGAGGGTTTGAAATAGGGACCCATCTCTCCATTTATGTTTATAGCTGTGTTCCCGCTCATGACGATCTGCATGATCCAACCTATCATGCGATCATCCACCCCACGACGCTGGAGGACTTGGCGGAGGAAGGCCCAGTCTAGCCTATCATAGGCCTTCTGAAAGTCGAGCTTCAAGAAGACACCCTGCTGGCGACACACCTTGACCTCATGAATAATTTCATGCAGAGCCAGGATCCCGTCGTGAATAAATCTCCCTTTTAGGAAGGCAAACTGGTATGGATGCGTCAGACGCTCCATAATAGGAGCAAGCATGCGCGCACACACCTTGGAAATGATCCGCTGGATCACATTGATAACAGTGATCGGGCGGAACTGGCGAATATCCGTGGCCCCCACAATCTTGGGGATCAGGGTAATAACACCAAAGTTCAGCCGGGTCATCACGAGGGTCCCAACATAGAGTTCCTGGAACATAGGCATAATGGCCCCCTGTATCTTCTCCCAGAACCTCTGGAAGAAGACAACCGGGAGGCCATCAGGACCAGGAGCCGAGTTATGCTTCATCTCCGTGATGGCCAGGAGAACCTCCTCGGGCAGGAATGGGAGTGTAAGACCCGCATTTTCATCATCGGAGACCATGGCCCCAACTGGCCAGAAGTCCGTAGCTAATGCCACCCCTGAACGGGGTGCAGCCGAGAATAATTCCTTGTAGAAGGAATAAATATGGGTGGAGATATCTCTGGCACTCTCCAGAAGATTCCCCTCCACCCAGAGGCAGGGGATCGAGCACTTCCTACGCCGACCATTTGCAATGGCATGGAAGTAAGCCGTGTTCGCATCCCCCTTAAGGAGCCAGTTTTGCCGACTCCGCTGTCGCCAAAACGTCTCCTCGCCTCGAAAAATCTCCATTAAGGAGTCTTCAAGCGCATATCGCTGAAGCCAGTCCTCCGCCGATAAGCCCCCGGCATCAGCCACCCGGTCTAGGGCCTCTAAAGCGGATATGAGTCCACCTTTCCTGCGTCTCAAGTCCTCCCCCAAGTTAGAACCCCACCCCCGCATGAACTGGCGAGCCATCATTGCACAAAAGTGCCAGACGTCTATGGCCGAGCGCACCTGGGGAACTGAGGCCACAGCCGCCTCCCATTTGGATTGAACCATCTCCACGAACCCGGGCTGTTGTAGCCAAAAGTTATCAAAGTGGAACCGACATATGCTGGGCGACCCCTCCAAAGGAGAGCGAGGATGGGTCCGACCCGATCCTCGTAATCGCCCGCAGCGAGCATAGAGGATAGGCAAGCTCCCAATCAACCGAGACTAGGACCCTATCCATCATGCTCCGGACTGGGTCAACCCGGTTGTTGGTCCACGTGAACCGCCCCCCAACTCGAGCGATCTCTCTGAGGGCAAGGTCAGCAATACAATCATTAAACAACCGCATCCGAGGAAAATCAATATTATTCGAGCTCTTCTCTTTTGGAGATCGAATTAAATTGAAGTCCCCGGCCACGACCACAGGGGTGGAACAGCTCTCCACCTTGGCAGATAATTCTGCCAAGAAAGCAGGGGATCTCCTATGGTCCACGGTGCCATAGACAATAATAACCTCCCAACTGAGGTTACTCCGTCTGTGGGTGAGTAACATACTCACAAAGAACTCCCCCCGGTCCATATCCTCAACTTCGAAGGTGTCCTCCTTCACCCCAAGGAGGATCCCTCCGGAGAGACCAATCGCCGGCAGCCAGTTCCAGACGAAACTATGACGACTCAATCCCTGCAACTCCGGGATCGAGAAGTCCTGCCTAATCGTCTCCTGCAAGCCCACAATGTCCACATCCTCCTGCCGCAAGTAGTCACGAAGCTGTTGGTGGCGCCCATCGTGGCCAAAACCACGGATGTTCTAGATGAAGGCAAAGATTGCTTCACTCATTGGGACACCGTCGGGTTTGGCCCCCTGTGCGGAGCCAAGCGAGCCCTACCAAAAGTCGAGGACTTGGACACGGGTTTAGGAGGCCTCCCTCGCTGTCCCCCCACCTGGGGGACGGCAGAGGGAGCCTCACCGCTCCCCTGGCTAGAAGGGCCGCTCCCCCTAGTGCCCCGACTTTGTGAGCCGACGCTAGAGTGCAGGGCATCAGCGCCTGGCCTCCGCTGCCGCCAGTGCCCCATCATAGGTCTCCTTCGCTTTAAGCGCCGCAATCTGCTCTAGCCGGGGGCCACGTTCCCCACGGAACACCACCCCGCAATCTTGAGCGACAGCATCAAGCTGATCAACGGAGACATCTGCTAACACAGAGAACCTAGACCCCGAGGGAGGGGAGGGACAGTGAGATGGGGAAGGAAGGGAGGAGGACGCACCTGAATCGAGGTTACGGACCGCGGTCCGCGAAACCGCCTGCTCGAGGATGGTCGGCTCCCTCCCCTCAGATACCGTCCTGGCCCCAGCAATCCTAGCACTGGCGCGGGAGGGAGGGGGTGGGGGCGGCCTGCACTACTAGGAAACATGCTGTTAGTGGCGCACCCGAAATGCCCATCCGTGGCGCACTAGCAGTGCGCCACGGGCCTTGCGCTACGGCTATATCTCAGCCGTGGCGCACTGCCTAGTGCGCCATGTGTTTAGATACAGGCGTGGCGCATGCCGCGCCCGAAGTTTGGGCAGCGCCACGCCAGATGAAGCGATAACCGTGGCGCACTAGGTGTTGTGCGCCACGGATATAAATTTCAAAATTCAAAAAAAGCAGCAGATCTGGATCTCGCTGCCGTCGGCTGGTGCAGGTCGCCGTCGTCGCCTCCTCGTCGTCACCTTGTTGTCGTCGTCGGAACTGCAAGGAGGAGGAGGAGAAGAATAGGAGGAAGAGGAGGAGAAGAAGAAGAGGAGGCAAAGGAGGAAGAGGAGGCAAAGGAGGAAGAGGAGGAGAAGAAGATGAGGGAGAGGAGGAGAAGAAGAAGAGGAGGCAGAGGAGGAAGAGGAGGAGAAGAAGAGGAGGCAGAGGAGGAAGATGAGGAGAAGAAGAGGAGGAGGAGAAGAAGAGAGGGAGGTAGGAAGAGATGGAGGAAGAGAGGGAGGAAGGGAGGTCGACGTCGCCCGTTGTCACTGCAAGGAGGAGGAGGAGAAGGAGGTCGACGTCGCGCCGTCACTGCAAGGAGAGGAGAAGGAGAAGGGAGAAGGGAGAAGGGAGAAGGAAGAAGGAAGAAGGAAGAAGGAGAAGGGAAAGGGAGAGGAAGAGGGAAAAGGGGAAGGGAAAAGGGGAAAGGAAAAGGGAGGAGGGCGGGGTGGGGATTCAAATTTGAATCCCGCCCAAGCTTATCCGTGGCGCACTAGGTGTAGGTGTGCTACGGATAAGTCGCCCTGTTTTTTATTTTCTGCAGGAAAAAACGGTTTTTTGACCGTAACTTTTTACTCTTTTCGAATTTTGAAAATCTAAAAAATCGCTAAACGACCGTAGGTGGTTGCGAGCAGATGTGAAATCTCGTTCTCGTCATTTTGGTATATTATACGATTTTTTTCGATATCGTATGCAAAAGTTACGGCCTTTTTACCGTGGCATGACTTTTTTTTGCAAATAAAGTCGAAACTTATTTTTGTTAATTTTACTAGAAGCTATACCACATTACCTACCTAAATATGAAAGGATTTAATTTTTTGAAGTGTTTATCATTTTCGTTTATTTTTTGCAAACCCTAAAAAGGCGATCCACAGGGGGGTGTGGAGTTGGTGCATGCCACTTAGGCGTAGGGCACTAGGGCAGAGTGCCCTACTAGAAAGATACATCTGTGGCGCACTATGCCATGTGCGCCACAGATGTTTGTGGCCGTTTCACAGCAGAGGGGGCGTGCGCTTAGGCGTAGCGCACCCCCCATGTGCGCCACAGATGACACTAACAACCGTGGCGCACATGACTATAGTGCGCTACAGATGTTTGGCGAGCGTCCAACAGGGCCCTGGACCACACACATTTGTGGCGCACTATAGTCATGTGCGCCACGGTTGTTCTAGTTACTAGTAGGGCACTGCCCACAGGTGAGCCACGCCTGTTTTAGCCGTGGGGCACTTCAACCATGTGAGCCACGGATGTGCTGATTACCTATAGTTGTTTTCCTAGTAGTGTCTGGGTCGGCGAGCAGTACGGGGCTTGGAACCAGCCTCAGGAGTGTCGGGGAAGACTGAGACTGGCTCCCCAACAGGCGGGGCTGGGGTCGCTGGCACCACGGCAGGGGAACCCCGCGGCGAGGCCGACGTGGAGCCGGGGGAGAGGGTGTAGCAGACGACCCCCGGCGAGCGAGGCGAGGTTGGCGGCGCCACCACCAACCCCTCACTGGACGAGGCACGGAGCTCAGGCGGGCTAGGGTGCGCTGCGGCCTTTAGGGCCGCAAACCCCGAGAGACCCAAGAACTCGAACTCCCCACCCATGTTTGAGCCATAGGGGACCAGACCCAACTCCTCAGAGACTGGAGGGTCCGGGCGGAGGCACCGAGGCACGTCCACGGGGGGCAGAGTCAGCGATAGGACCGGGTCCCGAGCCAGCGCCATCGTGCGCGAAGGAGGCCCCCCTGAGGTCGCAGAAGTGGGAGGGGGCGCCATGGGCACAGTCGGCTCCGGCTCAGAGCACGCGAGGTCATCCCCAGACTCCTCACTGGACGAGTCCTCAGCCCCACCCTGGTCCGGGGCCCGACGGTGGTCCGAGGGACCCGGGGACTGGCTGGACCCCTCCTGGTCCCGCTCCAGCTCCACCGTGAGGGTCCGACCCGCGGACCCGAAGTAGAAGGTAGGCAGTGTGCAATCGAGCTTCGACGGATCCGGATGCTTAAGGAGCACCCGCACCGGACCCTGACCCCCCAGCGAACTCTCATCAAGACAGACGAACTTGCCAATCGCCTGGGAAATCAGCATGATGAACTTCTTTTTTTGAGCTTCCTCTGGGATCCCATGGATACGCACCCAAACCGAGCACAGGGAGGTGGTCGTGTCCGGGTGAACACAGGACTCACGGATGGCCACCTTGATGTTATGAAGCGGCAGGATCGAGGTCTGACTCTAGGAAAGGGTCCGCAACGCCTCCCTCGAAGGAAAGATCACCGAGAACACCCTGGGGGCAGTCTCCCTCACATTCCACGCGAAGTCAGAGTCCAGCAACTCTAGCTCCGCGTGGATGGTGTCTGCAGTGACCTCCACCTCCAGAGTGGGATCCTGGTCCGGGAGTACACGGACCTCGGCCAGGTTCTGGGGTACCGACAGCTCGATCCCACCCAGATCAATGCAGTAGAACCCCAAACCCAGCTCAATACCATGCCCCAAGAGCTCCAGGGTGCTGCAAGGCCATGGTGAGGGGAGCGGGCAGTCGAGAACCGGTGGGAGGATCGCCACAAAATGCGAGTGCTCGGGTTCCTTGCAATCCGATCAAAATGGCCCACCTCACCACAGTTGAAACACTTATTGCGTCGGAGACTGGCGAGAGGCACCCACCCGACCACGAGCACCCCCCAGGTTAGTCCCTGTCTCGGTGATCACCAACGGAGCTAGCGCCACTGTCAGAAAGCCGGAGGTTGCCCATTATGGCTCCCTCCGCACCCGCAGCCCCGGTCGCGTTCCCCGATTTCTTCCGCTTATTCTTCCTTTTCTTGGCTCCAGACTGCACGAGGCGCCACGGACGCGGGCCCTGCCCGCATCACGCCGAGGGGAGCCATGGTTCTGGTCCGAGGACGGCCATCACCGCCACGCCCCTCGACAAACTGCCGCCGCCTCCTTTCAAGCTCGGCTCCCGGCCCGAGAGCAGGGCAGGGAGGCCGACGACTGTGGAGCGGCCCAGGCGGGCTGCCCCACATTGGCGACGCCACGCGAGGAGCGAGGGGCCCCGACGTTGGCCCCCGAGGGATGCCTCCTGTCTTTGCCGCGGAGGGGAGCCGAGGCCGCCCCTGCTACCGGCCTGGGAGGGAGCGCGGGGAGACGTGGCGCTGGCGAGGCCGGGCGGTAAGCGCTGCCCGCCACGCGGGGAGACGGTTGCCACGGCTTGTGATGACGCGGAGAAGGGGAGGGGGGCTCGCTTGGGGAGGAAAGTGTTGGAATTATGCCCTAGAGGCAATAATAAAGATGTTATTATTATAATTCTTGTTCATGATAAAGTTTATATTCCATGCTAGAATTGTATTAAGCGGAAACATTAATACTTGTGTGGTTTGTAAACAACACCGTGTCCCTAGTACGCCTCTATGGACTAGCTCATTGATCAATGATGGTTAAGGTTTCCTAACCATAGACATGAGTTGTCAATTGATAATGAGATCATATCATTGGGATAATGATATGATGACAGACCCAAACTAAGCGAAGCAATTAGATCGTTTCATCGTGTTCATCTTTGTGAAGCTTTTCCTATGTCAAATATTGTATTCCTTAGACCATGAGATAATGCAACTCCCTGGTACCGGAAGAAAGCTTTGAGGTCATCAAACGTCATCCTATGAGAGGGTGATCATAAAGGTGTCTCTCAGGTGATCGGAAAGTATCTGTTGGGTTGTATGTATCGAGATGGAATTTGTCCCTCCCAAGTCGGAGAGATATACTTCGGGCCCACTCGGTAATCGATATCAACACCGCTTGCAAGCATGTGGTTAAGGAGTTAATCACAAAGTGATATCGGATTACGGAACGAGTAAAGTACTTGCTGTGAACGAGATTGAACTAGGTATGACGGTACCGAAATCGAATCTCGGGCAAGTAAAATATCGCGAGACGAAGGGAATATATATATGGGATTGATTGAATCCTGGCATCGTGGTTCATCCGATATGATCATCGATGAATGTGTGGGAGTCAATATGGGTGCCTGCACCCATTGTTGATTATTGATAGAAGATCATGTACGCATATTCTCGAACCCGCAGGGTCACACACTTAACGTATCTCGACGCTAGGATAGATTGGATAATTGGTTTATGAATTTTTGTTCGGAGTCTCGGATGGGATCCGGGATATCACGAGAGGTTCCGGAATGGTCCGGAGAATAAGATTCATATAAGGCAGTGCAGTTTTTGGAGTTCGGAATTGTTCCGGGTTAATCGGTATTGTACCAGAAGCTTCTAGAACCTTCTGGAAGGGGACCAACGTGGCCCCACCTTCCGGGAGGGGGCATGGGCCTATGAGGGAGTGTCCTGGCCGCATTGGGCCAGGGGCACAAGGCCCCATAGGGCCCAGCCGATCCTAGATAAGTTTAAACCCGTTTAAACTCGTTTAAACTAGAGATAGGATTTCTAGATAAGGGAGAGTTTAAATTGTTTAAACTAGAGATAGGATTTCTAGATAAGGGAGAGTTTAAATTGTTTAAACTAGAGATAGGCTTGGAGGAGGGGCAAGGGCTGGCCGCCCCTCCTCTATATATAGAGGGCTGGTGCGCCCCCTCCCCCCTACTACACACCTTCCTCCAAGCCCTAGCTGCCTTGCTACCTTCCTCTCTCCCTCCCGACTGTTTGTAGACGAAGCCCTGCAGCAGAAATTCTCCATCATATACACCACGCCGTCGTGTTGTAGATCCAATCTATCTCTCCACCATACTCGCTGGTCCGAGGAAGGAGGAGACGTCGAGGTGCTGCACGTGTGCATCTCACGGAGGCACCGCCACTTGTGGTGCTAGATCGGATCGGATCGCGAGGAGGAGAAGCGAGTACGACTACATCACCCACATTCCGACGCTTCCGCATGCGAATCTTCAAGGGTATGAAGATCTAATCCAATCTCTCTCGTTGTTTGCATCTCCTAGATTAGATCTTGGCTTTCCCTCTGTTCGCTCTGTAGAAAATTTTGATTTACTATGCCGCGAAACCCTTCAGTGGTATCAGAGTTAGATCTATGCGTAGATGTGTTTCACGAGTAGAACGCAACATGGTTGTTGCGGGCGTTGATGTTTTCTGTTGCAAGCCTCTTGTTTGTGTTCTTCTTATGACGCGGGATAGTGAGATTGAAGCGGTCCAGGCCAACCTTACGCGACGTCGTTCGCGAGACCGGCTCCGCACTTGACGTGTGGCTTGTTCCACACATGCGGCAGTTTCTCTCACTATAGTTGTCATGGGATTAACACCGGAGTTTGTCAACCATAATATCACCGTTGTGGCTTTCCGTAGGTAAGAATCGTTCTTAGCATCTACTCCCATAAGCCACGTAAAACATGCAACAACAAAGTAGAGGCGTCTAACTTGTTTTTGCAGGGAGTGTTTTCTGTGATATGGTATGGCCCAAGATGTGATGTGTATATTGTATGCGATGATCATGTTTTGTAATGTTTCACGACTTGCATGTCGATGAGTACACAACCGTGAGCCATATGGTTGTCTTTATAATTGTGTATGACCTGCGAGTCAACTTTTTATACGCCATGTAATAGCTTTACTTTATCGCTAAGTAGTTAGCAATAGTTGTAGTTGCTATTCGTGGTGGAGGCAATCATGGTGGAGTGATGGAGATCATGCCGGAACGCACAAGATGGAGATCATTGCGCGAGGATTGGCTATACCATGTCACATAAAGTTATATGCATGTGATGTTTATCCCTTTATGTATCTTATTATGCTTAGATCACGGCGGTAGCATTATAAGATGATTCCTCACTTAAAGATCAAGATAAAAACTGTGTTCTCCCCAAGTATGCACCATTGCGAAAGTTCATCGTGTCCAAGCATCACGTGATGATCGGGTGCTATAGACTCTACGCTCACATACAACGGGTGCAAGCCAGTTTTGCACACGCAGAAATACTTGGGTCTAGCTTGACGAGCCTAGCATGTACAGACATGGCCTCGGAACACAAGAACCGAAAGGTTAAGCATGAGTCATATGAATGATATGATCGACACTTTGTTGTCCACCATTGAAACCACATCTCTTCTCGTGATGATCGGATTAGGTGTGGTGAATTTGGATCGTGTTCACTAAACAACTTGAGGGATGTTGAATTTAGTGGGAGTTCATCTAGTAATTTGATTAAGTTGAACTATTTATCATGAACATAGTCTAAATTGTACTTGCAAATCTTGAGATCACATGGCCAAATCCAACTTCAACTTCAACGCTTTTTTGAGAAGGAAAAGCTTAGAAACAATGGGTCTAACTTCACCAATTGGTTCCGCAATCTAAGAATCATTCTCTGGGCGGACAAAAGGACTATGCCTTGGTAAAGCGTTAGGTGACCCCTCACTGCAAGCTACCGGTGATGAGAAAGCTGTCTATCGATCAAGAAAGATGATTATGGTGTGATTAAGAGCACCATGTTGTTTGCTATGGAACCGGAGCTTCAAAATAGTTTTGAAACCTATCCCGGGCCCTTTGAGATTCTCGAGGAGCTGAAAACCATGTTTTAGACTCAAGCTCGTTCTGAGAGATATGAGATCTCTGAGAAGTTCTTTAACTGCAAGATGGAGGAAGGGAGTTCCGTTAGTGAGCACGCCATAAAGATGTTGGGCTACACTCAACGCCTTGAGCAACTGGAATGCACGATTCCAGAGGATCTCAAGATTGACAGGGTTCTGCAATCACTCCCTCCCAGCTACAAAAGTTTTGTAGTGACTCATAATTAGATTGGTTCCACTGATACGATCACCGAGCTCTTCGCAAAGTCAAGGCTGAAGTGGACATCAAGAAGGATAATCATGTGTTGATGGTCAACAAGCCCTCCTTTAAGAAAGGTAAGGAGCAAAGAAGCCCTTCAAGAAGGGCGGCGGCAGTTTAATGCCCTCGCCGAGAAGAAGCTCAGGTCTGGTCCTAAGCCGGACCTCGAGTGCTTCTATTGCAGGACAGGGGTCCTGGAAGCAATCTGTCCAAGTACTTAGCGGACAAGAAGGCTGGCACCATCAAAGGTATATTTGATATACATGTTATTGATGTTTTCCTTGCTAGCCCTCGTTGTAGTGCCTGGGTATTTGATACCGGTTTAGTTGCTAATATTTGTAACTCGAAACAGGAGCTAGGAAATAGACGGCTTATGAGGGATGACGATGCGCATTGGCAACGGATCAAGAGTTGATGTGATGGCCAAGACGCCCTCCTTTGTTTTACCTTTGGGATTAGTTTTAAACCTTAATAAATGTTATTATGTGCCTGCGTTGAGCATGAACATTATTTCCGTATCATGTTTATTGCAAGATGGTTATTCATTTAAATCGGAGAATAATGGTTGTTCTATTTATATGAGTAACATCTTTTATGGTCATGCACCTCTTGTGAATGGTTTATTTCTTCTAAATCTCGAAAGGGATGAAACACACATCCATAACATTGAGGCTAAGAGATGCAAAGTAGATAGTGATAATACTACTTATTTGTAATCGCTTGTCTAGGTCATATTGGTGTAAAGCGCATGAAGAAACTCCATTCTGATGGACTTTTGGATTCTCTTGATTTTGAATCATTTGACACATGCGAACCATGCCTCATGGGCAAGATGATCAAAACTCCTCTCCGGTATGATGGAGCGAGCAACGGACTTGTTGGAAATCATACATACCGATGTATGCGGACCGATGAGTGTTTCGACGCGCGGTGGATATCGCTATTTTCTCACTTTTACCGATGACTTAAGTAGATATGGGTATATCTATTTAATGAAACATAAATCTGAAACGTTTGAAAAGTTCAAAGAATTTCAGAATGAAGTGGAGAACCATCGTAACAAAAAGATTAAGTTTCTACGATCCGATCGTGGAGGTGAATATTTGAGTTATGATTTTCTCACGCATCTTAAAGCAAGTGGAATCGTTTCACAACTCACGCCATCCGGAACACCACAGCGCAATGGTGTGTCTGAACGCCGGAATCGAACCCTATTAGATATGGTCCGATCAATGATGTCTCTTACTGATTTGCCGTTATCATTTTGGGGTTATGCATTAGAAACCGCTGCATTCACTTTAAATAGGGCTCCATCTAAATCCGTTGAGACGACACCGTATGAACTGTGGCTTGGTGCTAAACCTAAGTTGTCGTTTCTTAAAGTTTGGGGATGCGAAGCTTACGTCTAGAAGTTGATGCCGGACAAGCTCGAACCCAAAGTGGAGAAATGCGTCTTCATAGGATACCCAAAAGAAACCATTGGGTATACCTTCTATCACAGAACCGAAGGCAAAGTGTTTGTCGCAAAGAACGGTTCCTTTCTTGAGAAGGAGTTTATCTCGAAAGAAGTGAGTGGGAGGAAATTAGAGCTAGACGAGGTTATTGAACTTTCTCTTGAATTGGAGAGTAGCGCAGCACCTGAAATTGTTCCAGTGCCGCCTGCACCAACAATAGAGGAAGCTAATGACAAGGATCATGAAGCTTCGGACGATCTTGCTCATCGAACGTCGCAGGTCGACAAGGTCGTGTGCCCCTCCTGAGTGGTACGGCAACCCTGTCTTGACTGTCTTGTTGGTAGAAGACAGTGAACCTACGAACTATGAGGAAGCGATGATGAGCCCAGACTCTGAGAAATGGCTGGAAGCCATGAAATCCGAATTGGGATCCATGAGCGAAAACCAAGTATGGACTTTGGTGGATCCTCCTAGCGACCGAAAGGCCGTTGAGTGCAAATGGATATTCAAGAAGAAAACGGACGCGGATGGTAATGTTACCGTCTATAAAGCACGGCTTGTCGAAAAAGGTTTTCGACAAGTTCAAGGTGTTGACTACGATGAGACTTTCTCTCCCGTAGCGATGTTTAAGTCCATTCGGATTTTATTAGCAATTGCTGCGTTTCATGATTATGAAATATGGCGATGGATGTCAAGACTTCTTTCCTCAATGGGAACATTGATGAAGAGTTGTATATGATGCAACCCGAAGGTTTTGTCGATCCTAAGGATGCTAGTAAAGTATGCAAACTTCAGCTCCATTTATGGATCAAGCAAGCATCTCGGAGTTGGAACCTTCGCTTTGATCAAGTGATCAAGAGCTTTGGATTTGTTCCAAATTGCTACAAGCTTGTATCTACAAGAAAGTGAGTGGGAGCTCGGTGACGCTTTACGGTACTATATGTGGATGACATATTGATTATTGAAATGACATCAACATGCTTAACGATGTGAAGAGTTATTTGAACAAGTGTTTTTCAATGAAAGACCTAGGTGAAGTGCTTATATATTGGGCATCAAAATCTATAGAGATAGACAAAGACGCTGATAGCTTTAAGCGAGTACATACCTAGACAAAGTTACGAAAAGGTTCGTAATGGATAAGGCAAAGAAAGGTTCAGCCTATGTTGTCGGGTAAGATATTGAGCAAGGCTCGGTCCATTCTGTAAATGATAGGGAAGCTACGAGCAAAGTGCCTTATGCCTCGGCCATAGGTTCCATCATGTATGCCATCTTTGTGTACTAGACCGGATGTGTCCAATGCTCTTAGTTTGACGAGCAGATATCAAAGTGATCCAGAGTGGAACATCTGGACAGCCGTGAAGAACATCCTAAAGTACCTAAATAGAACTAAAGAAATGTTCTTAGTCTATGGGGTGATGAACACTTGTCGTAAAAGGTTACGTCGACGCTAGTTTCGAACCGACAAGGATGATTCTAAATCTCGATGTGATATGTGTATATTTTGAATGGAGGAGCTGTGAGTCGGAGAAGTCAAGCAAAGCGTGATCGCGGATCTACAATGGAAGCGGAATACATGGCCGCAGGTTGCCAAGTGAAGGAGTTTGGATCGAAACTTCATCATCGAGCTTGGCGTGGTTCCAAGTGCATTGGACCCATCGAGATATTGTGTGACAACATCGCGCCATAGCACTCGCTAAGGAACCAAGATCTCATCCAAAGACCAAGCATATCAACATAAGTTTCATATAATCCGAGATTATATAGCAGATGGAGATCTGAAGATTAGCAAAGTACATACGGATCTGAATGTCGCAGATCCACTGACTAAACCTCTTCCACGTGTAAAACATGATCAACACCTCAGTGCCATGGGTGTGAGATTGTTGCCAGATGTAAACTAGATTATTGACTCTAGTGCAAGTGGGAGACTGTTGGAATTATGCCCTAGAGGCAATAATAAAGATGTTATTATTATAATTCTTGTTCATGATAAAGTTTATATTCCATGCTAGAATTGTATTAAGCGGAAACATTAATACTTGTGTGGTTTGTAAACAACACCGTGTACCTAGTACGCCTCTATGGACTAGCTCATTGATCAATGATGGTTAAGGTTTCCTAACCATAGACATGAGTTGTCAATTGATAATGAGATCATATCATTGGGAGAATGATATGATGGATGCACTCCAAACTAAGCGAAGCAATTAGATCGTTTCATCGTGTTCATCTTTGCGAAGCTTTTCCTATGTCAAATATTGTATTCCTTAGACCATGAGATAATGCAACTCCCGTACCGGAAGAAAGCTTTGAGGTCATCAAGCGTCATCCTATGAGATGGTGATCATAAAGTTGTCTCTCAGGTGATCGGAAAGTATCTGTTGGGTTGTATGTATCGAGATGGAATTTGTCGCTCCCAAGTCGGAGAGATATACTTTGGGCCCACTCGGTAATCGATATCAACACGCTTGCAAGCATGTGGTTAAGGAGTTAATCACAAAGTGATATCGGATTACGACGAGTAAAGTACTTCCGTGAGCGATTGAACTAGGTTTGACGGGATCTACGATCGAATCTCGGGCAAGTAAAATATCGCGAGATGAAGGGAATATATATATGGGATTGATTGAATCCTGGCATCGTGGTTCATCCGATATGATCATCGATGAATGTGGGAGTCAATATGGGTGCCTGGACCCATTGTTGATTATTGATAGAAGATCATGTCGCATATTCTCGAACCCAGGGTCACACACTTAACATATCTCGACGCTAGGATAGATTGGATAATTGGTTTATGAATTTTTGTTGAGTCTCGGATGGGATCCGGGATATCACGAGAGGTTCGGAATGGTCGGAGAATAAGATTCATATAAGGCGATGCAGTTTTGGAGTTGAATTGTTGGGTTAATCGGTATTGTACGGAAGCTTCTAGAACCTTCGGAAGGGGACCAACGTGGCCCCACCTTCCGGGAGGGCATGGGCCTATGAGGGAGTGTCCTGGCCGCTTTGGGCCGGGGAACAAGGCCCCATAGGGCCCAGGATCTAGATAAGTTTAAACTCGTTTAAACTAGAGATAGGATTTCTAGATAAGGGAGAGTTTAAATCGTTTAAACTAGAGATAGGATTTCTAGATAAGGGAGAGTTTAAATTGTTTAAACTAGAGATAGGCTTGGAGGAGGGGCAAGGGCTGGCTGCCCCCCCTCTATATATAGAGGGGTGGTGCGCCCCCTCCCCCCCAACTACACACCTTCCTCCAAGCCCTAGCTGCCTTGCTACCTTCCTCTCCCCCTCCCGACTGTTTGTAGACGAAGCCTGTAGAAATTCTCCACCATATACACCACGTCGTGTTGTAGATCCAATCTATCTCTCCACCATACTCGCTGGTCCGAGGAAGGAGGAGACGCCGAGTCTTTGCCGTGTGCATCTCACGGAGGCACCGCCACTTGTGGTGCTAGATCGGATCGGATCGCGAGGAGGAGAAGCGAGTACGACTACATCACCCACGTTCTGACGAACGTTCCGCTGTGCGAATCTTCAAGGGTATGAAGATCTAATCCAATCTCTCTCGTTGTTTGCATCTCCTAGATTAGATCTTGGCTTTCCCTCTGTTCGCTCCGTAGAAAATTTTGATTTACTATGCCGCGAAACCCTTCAGAAAGGCGGCCCCTCTTCATGACGGCGGCGGCGAAGGAAAGGGACAGCGGGGGCGGCGGCGGGCGGGGGACAACCAGGCGAGCAGAGGCGGCGTGGCGAGCAATGTCCGCATCCGACGCCGGAAACCCTAACTCGAGGCCGGGGGCCCCCTTGTGAAGCCAAAGCCAGGCCCCCACGGCATGGGCTGGGCCGGCCTTGGGCCGCACCGGGCGAGGCGGCGTGGGTCTAGCCCGCACGTCTTGGCTGCGCCAGGGAAAAAGCTGGCCCATCAGGCGGCAGGGCCCACTCGCCAGCCCACCCGGGAGAGGCCCAGGCCCAGGGAGTCCCGCAGCAACCTCCGTCGCCCCATCCCAAGCTGACCTAGGTCGCGGCGGGCCGGGCGCCGGACCGCCATCGGAGCACCCACGCGCCCCATGACGGACTCCCGCCAGACGCGCACCCCAAGCAGTCCTATTCGCGGACGCCCCAACACCCGGGCAGACGACGGAGCCCGCCCCAGGGGCGTCGCCCGGCAAGACGCAGAGGCGCAGGCGGGAACCACAGGGACGCCGCCGATGAGGCCGGGCCGACTGGCTCCGCCTTGCCCGGCCGAAATCCGCCCGGCGTTGGAGGGCGGCGGCGAGCACCGCGAGGCCAGCTCCTCTGTGCGCAGCAAGGCCCACCTCGTCCGCCACATCGGCCCAGCAGCGACCGCGCAGCGACTCCGATTCCACCGACATCCCGGCTAGGCAAGCTCCTCGCCGGGACCGGGGCTAGAGCGGCGGGTCAGCCAAACATTGTGTCCCGTAGAGCAGAGAACTGAAAATCACCGCTGCTCCATGGGTTCGCATCTGGCAACAGTAAGTGCTCACTGTTTCCAACTGTTTTGTGGCTTTTTCAGGACTTGTAATTCCTAACATTTAAAAAAAAGAGTCCATTGGTCTTATAATCTCTAACGGAGGGAGTACAGCGCAACGTGCAGAAATAACCCGGTTTTGGCGGGCAAACAAAGGCCATGTTTGGCCACCACCACCTTACCTCGCTTTTATGAATGTCTTCACAAACAAAGCCATGTTTGGCCACCACCACTTCACCTCGCTTTTACAAATGTCTTCACCTCTATCGGGATCAAGGAGTAGAGGAAGATGGATACACTATTTTTCGATAAAAATGGATAAATTTTGGGTCGTGGACGACTACTACCCTAAACCCTGAACCTAACATTTAAAAATGTTTATTGGTCTTATAACCTCTAACGGAAGGAGTACAGCGCAACGTGCAGAAATAACCCGGTTTTGGCGGGCAAACAAAGGCCATGTTTGGCCACCACCAGGTCCACCACCACCTTACCTCGCTTTTACGAATGTCTTCACAAACAAAGCCATGTTTGGCCACCACCACTTCACCTCGCTTTTACAAATGTCTTCACCTCTATCGGGATCAAGGAGTAGAGGAAGATGGATACACTATTTTTCGATAAAAATGGATAAATTTTGGGTCGTGGACGACTACTGCCATGTCTAACCCACGCTGCAGTTTTCCTGACTAGTTTGACTAGTATAAATTTACACTAGAATATATACTAGTCTTTTTGACTCTAGTATAAACTATTAGGGACCTTTATATGCACTAAAATGAAATGAAAATCCATTTAGGCTCACGAGTATATAAAGTCCCATTGTTTGAAAACATATTGTGAAACATCAAAAAAAACTTGCAAAAATATTTAAGCGTACATTGGTAATTCTACGCACACGATTGATTTGTGTGTCCCGTGTAAAAGAACATTCAGGTGCTTCAAAATTAATGTTATTAGATAATTTTTTGTCTTTTATATAAGTCACATAAAAATAGTACTCCCTTCGTCCCAAAATAGATGTTTCAAATTTATTAAAATTTAGATGAATCTAGACACTATGTAGTATATACAGTGGCGGAGCCACACTTGGTCTGGGTAGTCAATTGACTACACAGTTTTTTGGCAATACAAGCTAAAAGTCTGCAAAAATGATTGAAAATCTATACAAATACTTGTATTTGACTACACCAGGTTTGGTGTCCTGGCTCTGCTACTGAATATATAGATTTATCTAAAATTTAAAAAATCTAAAACATCTATTTAGGACAAAGAGAGTATTATTTTTCCAAAAACTTGTGTTCATGATGACCACATGAAATAAATTTTTAATTCTTATTACATTTTAATTTCTTTTAATAAATGTATGTTTGTACCCGCGAGGCAAAACAACACCTCTTAAAATAGATGGACATTGGTACCACAAAAGAAATCATTTGTGTATACGCACAAATAAAACTCTTTTTGGTAGAGTTGAAAATTGGTAAGAAAACAATATTTTACGAAAAATGAGGGAGAGAAACAAAAACAGTAAAAAAATCGGATAAACAAGTATGGATTTAAAAAATATATAATCAGCTAAGCCCATGTATGGAATAGTACTTTGCCAGCTAGGCCCATATATGAAATAGTATTTTAATAAGTGATTTTTCCTCCTAAGTGATTATTCCTTTCTCTAGATAATACATGCCTGACTACTAATCAATTAAATTTCTTAATTTTTATGTGAACAACTATTTATGTGAACTTTCTCTAGATAACACATGCCTGACTACTAATCAATTAAGTTTCTTAATTTTTATGTGAACAACTATTTATGTGAACTAATGTGCTTACCTAGTGTTAAATTAAGTCTCATACCTAAATTCAAGAAAAAAAGTCTCGTATCTGTTAATCTCCGACTCCGGTGAGACTAGAGAAAACAAAAACGCCTAAAAACGGTGGTACTTACTCCGATCCATATTAATTATTCTTAAAATAGATTTATCTAGCCCTAAAATATATTCATATCTAGCATAAAGCATATTTAGATATATCTATTTTAGTGTCAAGTAATATGGATCGAAGGGAGTCAGCGCATATTTCCATTTCCGTCTGTTTCCGCATTTCCGTCTGTTTCCGTTCCATTCTCGACCTTACTCGTCAAACCAAGTAGAGAACAATCCCACGCATATACTCTTTGTCAAACCAAGTAGAGAACAATCCCACGCACAGTAAACACAAACACGTTCGTACGGAGCTTGGCCGCACGTAGTACTCAAAGTAAGTAAAGAGGAAACTGCAAGCTTAATTAGCTAGCTAGTCACACACACGCGCGCATGTAGACATGCATCTAGATGTCCAGCCGGCAGTCGTCCGACTAGCTGCTCGATCAGTAGTGGCCACCAGTGCCGGCGGAAGGAGGGTAGTACGCCGCCCCTGTAGTTGGCGGCGCGGCGGCGACGCCATGCTTGTGAATCCCGTGCTTGTGGACGCGGTGCTCGATGGCCTCTTCGCGGTGGAGCGCCTTGTCCTGGTGCAGCTCCATCTTGGCGGCGGCGACCTTGGCCTTGCCGCGCTCGTGGGCCAGCTCGCGCTCGGCGTGCGACCTCGCCGTCGCCGTCTCCGCCTTCTCCTCCGCCTTGGCCTGCGCCACCTTCGTCTTGGCCTTCGCCGCGCTCACGCCGTCCTTCACCTTCCCCTTCGCGTGCTGCATCTTCGGTAGTACTGCTAGTTTTGCTCCGATTCCCTTCGATTCTCCGGCGAGCTGCCTCTTGATTCGATCTGCTTGCTTGTTTGGATGTGCTGGGCTGCTCGCTCGACGGAGCGCATTTTATAAGGGGCAGGCGACACCGCGTGGACGAATCAGCCAGCGACACGTCGTGGGTACGTGGATTGCATGCATGCATGCTTCTGGACGGAAACGGCAGACGGCTAGGTGGAGAGTCGGGACAGATGCTTCCAGAGAGAAGGGGATAAAGAAAGTATACACGTACGTGAAGGAATCCATGAATGAACAACCCAGCTTGGGCCACGCATGCACGTGTGCTACCATGCATGGCGAGACTGAATTGGAGGAGGTAATCAAGTTCCACTCCGGCGCAAAAGAGGCGGCGGCGATGCGGAGTCGTACGCATGGTCACACATACATCAAACTTGGGTTTTGTTTCATGACATCTATAGAGGGCTAGAAAAAGTTGTACTCTCTTTAAAAAAAATTGGGCAGCAGCTCCCGATCACCGGTACTCTCTTTAAAAAAAAAACTACTTTCAAAACTTCAAAAAACTTATAAAAAATACGCGCAGACATATAAATATTCTGAAGGCATGATAGAAATTTCGGGAAAAAATATGTTGTATTTTAGAAAATACAAAAACAATAAATTTGTGATAAAAATTGCTAGAGGTCATTTTAAGATTGGATATGGTGCTAGTACTAGGTCTTGAAAGGATACGTAGACAAGAAGTACTCACTCTTTCTAGAGATATAAAACATTTTAGCTTTATGAAACGAATGTATTTAAAAATATAAACGAAGGAAGTACACCTTTAGCACAACAATATTCATTTCTATAAATATTATATACAGGAAAAAAAATGTTACCATAGGTTTTAGCTTAAGTACCAATAAACATTGGTTCCAAGAGAGTACTTGGTGGTAATAAGTGGACTGTCTTGGTTACACTATTGCCAAAGACTTATGATGGTGCAGCTATCGAAGGATCGAGACAAGTTTACTTGAAACTTAACTTCGTCTGGGGTGTTATCACCATGTGCGAAGATCTTATGAACGATCATACAATCTTTCAAATATCTTTGAAAATTAAAGATCGCACTAAAGATTAAATTTTTATGTGGTTCCTACATAATAAAGTGTTACTTACTACGGATAATTTGATCAAAAGAAATTGGGTAAGATGTAC
The DNA here is from genome assembly GCA_030063025.1 of Avena longiglumis. NCBI lineage: Eukaryota > Viridiplantae > Streptophyta > Magnoliopsida > Poales > Poaceae > Avena > Avena longiglumis. Next base: position 96,962,444 of record CP125978.1, read on the forward strand.
CAAGTGTTACTTTTGTGGGTCACAAAAACTCATAGAGCATTTGCTTATATCTTGAACTTTTGCTTCCCTTTTGTGACACATCGTGAATATTACTTATGACCTACTTTCTCCAACTATTTGACAATTGGTTGAATGGAGTAGACAAAATTGTTCGGAATATGCCCTAGAGGCAATCATGTATGATGAGATTTCCCATTATATTCATAAGGATATTAAGTAGTCCTTGTATAAACATCGGATGTGTATCATTGAATATGTGATTCAGTTGTGGAACTATACATTCATGTTGTTTATACTAAATATCCTTGGTCATTAAGGTTGTGCTGGACACACAACTTAGACCAATGTAAAAGTTGTCTTGATGACTCGGTTCCACTTGTCATGGGAATGGAGATGCTATTCCAACTTACACAGATTCGTCTAAAGAGTTTAGCGAGTCGGATTGACCCATATTAAGGTACAACGAACAAGTTATCATTTGTATATCTCAATCAATGTAATCCTTAGACCTGAGGTTATTGCATAATTCGAGTTGAGGATCACCGACTTAGGTTCTGTCAAACGCTGATCCATAACTGGGCAGTTATAAAGGCAGAGTTCGGGTCGACTGAGAATCAAGCTGCGTGATGTGAATAATCAAGATAAGATTTTGCCCCTCCACTTGGAGAGATATTCTCTGGGCCCTCTCGTATAATATGATTTGGAAAGCATGGCAATGCACGACTCGGTTAAGTGTTAACCGAGGCTATCGAATAAGAGTTAGTCGGGTGAATCACTTATCTCGGATCGAGAAGAGAGTCGGACTATTTAAGGGATGACAAATATTCGCCTATAGTCTGACAAGGTATATTGTGAGGCAAAAGGGACTCGGACGTAAGTCGCATTGGAAAGGTAAGTCGTCATGACTATTTGGTACTTGGGAGTCGACACATTCTGCTAGGAGCCGCTACCGACTGATCGATTGAGAGTCGGACTCTAATCGTGTCCAAGTAGCCATGAGCCGGCGGGGTCACACACTTAAGAGCAGGAGCAAGTTCGGATTGGATCCAAATCGAATATCTGGTTGGGTTGGACCCAGGCTGGATTAGGACTGAATCAGTGAGTCGGACTCACGATAACTAATGTTATATGGGCTTTAGTGAATGGGCCACGAGAGTGGAGCCCACGTTCACTCCCTATATATAGTGGAGCACCGCAACCCAGAAGGGTTAATCGTTGTTCGGTTAGGTCATTCCATATGTTGGAAACCCTAGCTCCATAGCAGTTCTGCCATCGTATCGAACCTAGCAGTTCGCCGCCGGTGCTCCTCCTTGTACGTGTGGATACCAGCAGAGGTGTTGTACGATCAGCACCAGGACGATCGGATCGCAAAGGAGTGCACTGCATCAACTGACGCGCTTCATCAGTAATCCGCAACTGCGCGTCTAGTGGTAAACCCCGTGGCCTTCTATATCGGCTAGATTTTGGGATCACCACGTTAGAGGAAAAAGTTTTGTTTTATCTCTGGGTGGCCCAACAGTGGTATCAGAGTGATAGTTTCTGGATTTAGGCTCGAGATCTCGCATATGTGATATGCGGTTGGCTGTAGATGAGATCTATGTGTTGTTTGGTGGTCGATCTATGAGATAGATCGGTTTTGTACGAGGTTGATTAGATCAACTGTACTCGGGGAATGGTAGATCTGATTTCCGTGATCATACTGCTGAGGTCGTGGAACGACATACCCCTACCGGTCGGCTTCCGCCATCGGGGTAGACTATGACACGTAAATCCAGAGGCAGTGATCGAAGATCAAAAAGTTTGATCAAATCGGAATAGTGGTCGGAATCCATGTCCGGATCGTAGATGAGATCTACGTTTTTGGAAAAATCGTCGGGCATTGCCCACACCCGCGAGGGGCGCTGCCCCTTCGATCCCCGCCGGCTATCATAGATGAGGGACCGCCGGATCATAAATGAGGGACCGCCGGCTTCGCCCTGTCATAGCGCCTTAGATGTTGTTGCGAGTTTCACAACGCCGGTAGATATCGTATCTATGCATAACTTGTTTTTTGCAGGAAGTTGTGAATGGTATGGTTCATGTTCATGTGATGTATGTATGTAATCCATACGTGATCTACGAATCATGGTTTTTGTCAGCCGACTGGAGTCTAGGTGTTGTCATTTTATTGTATAACGACCTGCGTGTCAGATTCTCCTTGTAATTTACTTCACTAAGCTAGTGTAGTTGTTTGGAGAATCCGGATGACATGCAAGGCGATGTACATGTCGGCGACATGGAGTAAGACGACAAGTGGAAAGAGTTGGCACGAGTCGGATTACAGGCTTTGTGGAGATGGAGATCGCCATGAAGAGATTCATACCATTTCACATTATAATTGCTTTATTTTGTGTTATTGATATGTCTCTGTTTTACCTCTTTAGATAGTCGGCAAAATTTAATCCCTCAAAGAAGGTCTAGTCGATTTTCCCGCCAATGTTTGCACCATCACAAGTCAGACATTTTTGGTAGTGGGCTCATAAAATTGAGGCGTTGCCAATTCTTTCCGACTAGGTGGGTTCGAGTTGGACTCTTACTGCGGAAACACTCGGTTAGCTAGACGGGTCTATCACAACGGTTGTGGGGCTCGGGGAAAATTCGGATGGGAGCCGGGGCATGTGATGCCACCCGTCCAACATGAGTCGTATGAGATGCGATTGACAAGCAGTTGTCTACCTAGATCACTTGGCGGCTAGAGGTGATGCTAAAGCTCACTAGCCGACTTGCTTATTTAGGGTCCTGAATCACTAAGTAACCATTGGAGGGGTGTTGGTTCTAGTGGGAGCATAAATATTAAAATGTTTAATATGCTTGCTCTTTTATGAATACATGTCTTAAGTGTTTTGTATATTTTCTGTTGTAGATCATGGCACCAAGTAGCAGTCACTCTCAGATATCCGATTTTGCCTTGAGAACCATTCTTGAGAAAGATAAACTAAACGACATTAATTTTACCAACTGGTATCGAAATCTGAGAATTGTTCTCAAACAAGAAAAGAAGGACCATGTCTTAGACAACCCACTTCCAGATGAGCCGAATGAAAATGCAATTGTCGCTGCCACCAATGCCTACCGTCGGGCTAAGGATGAGTCCATGGATATTAGTTGTCTTATGCTTGCTCACATGGAACCGGACTTGCAAAAGCAGTTCGAGCATGTTGATGCCTACGATATGATCGAAAGCCTCAAAAGTATATTCCAGGCTCAGGCGAAGACTGAGAGGTATCAAGTCTCTCAGGATTTGTTGAGTTGCAAGATTAAGGATGGTGATCCACTGAGTCCGCATGTGATCAAAATGGTTGGCTACGTGCAGTCTTTGGAGAGGCTTGGCTACCCCATTAGCGGATAGTTCGCTACGGATATAATTCTGAACTCTCTTCCTAGTGCATATGGGCAGTTCATTTCGAACTACACATGCATGGTATGGATAAGAAGCTCACTGAATTGCATGGGATGCTCAAGCAGGAAGAGGCGGATCTCAAGAAGGGCGCCAGTCAAGTGTTGATGGTGCAGAATAAGTCTAAGTTCAAGAAGAGTTCTTGGACTAAGAAGAAGGCTAAGTCAGGAGGAAAGCAGGCTCAGGACCCGGTCCCAACCGCTTCCTCAGGGACTAAGCCATCTCCTTCAGCCTGATCCACTTGCTTCTACTGCAAGGCGGATGGCCACTGGAAGAGGAATTGCAGCAAGTATTTGGCTAATAAATCCAAGAGTGGAGGTATGACTTCCGACTCAGCTATACTTGTTTGCAATGTTATAGACATATATCTTGCTGATGCATCTAATAGTTCTTGGGTATATGATACCGGATCAGTTATTCACATCTACAACTCGTTGCAGGGACTGGTAAGAACTAGGAGTGTAGCAAGAGGCGAGGTTGATATTCGAGTCGGCAACAAAGCAAGAGTTGTTGCGTTGGAAGTCGGCACGATGCAGCTTCATTTACCTTCCGGATTCATTATGAAACTAAATACTTGTTATTATGTTCCAGTGCTTAGTCGAAACATTATTTTTGCTTCATGTTTGACGAGGCAAGGCTATGAGTCGAATATCAAGAATAATGGTTGTTCTTTGTATTTGAATTATATGCTTCACGGCTTTGCACCCGTCCAGGACGGGTTATTTATTTTAAATCTTGATGGTGAGTCGGTTTATAACATAAATGTTAAAAGGTTGAAACCAAATGATCTAAATATGACTTACTTTTGTCACCGTCGGCTTGGTCATATAAGTTGGAAACGCATGAAGAAGCTCCATGATGATGGACTCCTAACTTCGTTCGACTTGGAGTTGTCCGAGACATGCGAATCTTGCCTACTCGGCAAAATGACAAAGACACCTTTTGCAAAGAGTTGCAAAAGGGCGTCCGACTTGTTTGGACTAGTACATAGTGATGTATGTGGACCAATGAGCACGACAACCAGGGGTGGTTATGAGTACTTCATTACCTTCACTGATGGTTTGAGTAGGTATGGATATATCTACTTTATGAAACATAAGTTGGAAGCCTTTGAAAAGTTCAAAGAATTCCAGAATGAAGCACATAATCAACTCGGCAAGAAAATGAAGTTTCTTCGGTCGGACCGAGGAGGCGAGTATATGATCCATGAGTTTGATGACCATCTGAAAAGTTGTGGAATAGTTCCTCAACTTACTCCGCCAGGAACGCCGCAAAGGAACGGTGTTTCGGAACGGCGGAATCGGACCTTGTGGGACATGTTACGATTAATGATGAGTCGGACAGATCTGCCTTTATCATTTTGGGGTTATTGTATAGAAAGAACGGCGTTCATACTAAACAGAGTACCATCAAAGTCGGTAGAGAAGACACCGCATGAGATGTGGACAGGCAAAAAGCCGAGTTTGTCTTTTCTTAAGATTTGGGGTTGTGAAGCATTTGTCAAGCGACTTCAGTCGGACAAGCTCACGACCAAGTTGGATAAGTGTATTTTTGTGGGGTATCCGAGAGAAACCTTGGGTTACTACTTCTACAACCGAGAAGAGGGCAAAGTTTTTGTCGCTCGGAACGGTGTCTTCCTTGAGAAAGAGTTTCTCAGTCGGGGAGTAAGTGGGAGCACGGTGCAGCTCGAAGAGGAACCGGCTAGTAGTGAGTAGGCAAAAACCTTGGAGGTTGAGCCAGTCGTGGTAGCTGAGCCGGCAGCAGCACCTGTACTACGAAGATCGACAAGATTACGAAGTCTTCGTGATGTATTACTGTTAGACAGTGATGACCCGACAAATTATTCGGAAGCGATGGTGGGATCTGATTCTGAGTCAAGGCTTGGAGCCATGAGATCCGAGTTAAATTCCATGGATGAAAATCAAGTTTGGAACTTGGTTGATCTGCCATACGTTGCAAGACCCGTCGAGTGCAAATGGGTTTTTAAGAAGAAAACTGATATGGATGGAAAATTTTCTGTCTGTAAAGCACATCTTGTCACGAAGGGGTTCCGACAAGTTCAAGGAATTGATTACGACGAGACTTTCTCGCCCGTAGCGATGCTTTAAATCAGTTCGGATCATGTTAGCTATAGCGGCCTATTTCGACTATTAGATATGGCAGATGGAGGTCAAAACGGCTTTCCTTAACAGAAATATAACCGAGGACGTGTATATGATACAGCCCGAGGGTTTTGTCGATCCGGATAATGCTGACAAAGTGTGCAAACCTCGGAAATCCATTTATGGGTTGAAGCAAGCATCTCGGAGTTGGAATATTCGCTTTGATGAGGTAGTCAAATCGTTTGGCTTCATCAAGAGTGATCATGATTCTTGTTTGTACAAGAAGTTTGGTGGGAACAAAGTAAATTTTCTAATATTATATGTGGATGACATATTATTGATTGGAAATGATGTCCAGATGTTGCAAGAAACCAAGGAATCATTGGAAAGGAGTTTCTCAATGAAAGACTTGGGTGAGGCAACATACATCCTCGGAATCCGGATCTATAGAGATAGATCAAGGAGACTCATTGGATTGAGTCAGAGTACTTATTTGGACAAAGTGTTGAACAAGTTCAACATGGAATCGTCTAAGAAGAGGTTCTTACCGATGTCCCATGGTGTAAAACTTAGCAAGACTCAGTGTCCTTTGATAACTGATGAGCGAAGTCGGATGAGTGCGATTCCGTATGCTTCTGTAGTCGGATCCATCATGTATGCCATGATTTGTACTAGGCCGGATGTTTCATATGCTCTAAGTGTTGTGAGAAGATACCAGGCTGATCCTGGAGAGATCCACTGGATAGCGTCTAAAAATATCCTAAAGTACTTGAGAAGGACTAAGGATATGTTCTTGGTTTATGGTGGTGAAGATGAACTCAGTGTAAAGGGTTACACGGATGCGAGTTATCTTACCGACTCGAATGATTCCCGTTCGCAATCCGGATACGTGTTTATTTTAAATGGAGGTGCTATGAGCTGGAAGAGTTCCAAGCAAGAGATTGTGTCTGCATCTACAATAGAGGCTGAGTATATTGCCGCCTCGGAGGCAGTAAAGGAAGCTGTTTGGATGAGGAATTTTCTCATGGATCTTGGTGTGGTTCAGGGCTCGTCCAATCCGTTAGACGTTTATTGTGACAACAATAGTGCTATTGCACAAGCCAAGGAACCTAGACAACACCCGAAGAATAAGCACATACTCATGCGGTACCACCTGATTCGCCAGTTCGTGGATCAGGGTGATATCAAGTTATGCAAGGTACACACGGATGCAAATATTGCAGATCTGTTGACAAAGCCGTTACCACAGCCGAAGCATGAGGCGCACCTGAGAGCCATGGGCATTAGATGCTTAGACATGTGATGTCGGAAGATTGACTCTAGTGCAAGTGGGTGACTGTTGGGAATATGCCCTAGATGCAATCATGTATGCTGAGATTTCCTATTGTATTCATAAAGATATTAAGTAGTCCTTATATAAACATCGAATGTGTATCATTGAATATGTGATTCGGTTGTGAAACTATACATTCATGTTGTTTGTACTAAATATCCTTGGTCATTGAGGTTGTGCTGGACACACAACTTAGACCAATGTAAAAGTTGGCTTGATGACTCGGTTCCACTTGTAATGGGCATGGAGATGCTATTCCAACTTACACAGATTCGTCTAAAGAGTTTAGCGAGTCGGATTGACCCATATTGAGGTACAACGAACAAGTTGTCATTTGTATATCTCAATCAATGTAATCCTTAGACCTGAGGTTATTGCATAATCCGAGTTGAGGATCACCGACTTAGGTTCTGTCAAACGCCGATCCGTAACTGGGCAGTTATAAAGGCAGAGTTCGGGTCGACTGAGAATCAAGCTGCGTGATGTGAATAACCTGAAGGGATGTAACACCCTCAGAATCGGCCCTATGCAAGTTTTAGCGCTTCCCGCCAAACCCGCATAGAAACGATTCAAAGGTGCCCACCAGGCACTTGCGTGCGGGTGGAAAACGAAGTAATATCATTACACAATAGTCCTCGATGGAACCCACAAAACATATATATACAACAACGACTCCATGAGTCAAGAATACAGATATACAATACAAAGATCCAAATCACCTTGAAAACAATACAGCGTCCGAGTACGGACAAGATGCAAATTGAGCTAAGAGCCCTGAAGAATAACCAATGGCGTCCATAACCTGCCTGAGCCAAGCGGAAGGGTAACCACGCTAACGACGTTGATCTCAAAACCTGCTTAAACAAAAGGGGTGCCGAAAAGGGCAAAGGAAAAAGAGAGAGCGGTCAAGATCTTGAGGCCGATTACAGCGAGGCTAGAATTCGGCGGTCCTCGCCTACATAGGTATGGTGGACTGAAGCGGCAGCGCAGCATGCACTAAACAACCTATAGAGACTCGATATAACTGTCGGCTATCAGAGAGGGGTAAGAAAGACCTATTCGGAACCAACCTGATACTACCACCAAACATACCCATCCTGGTGTTTCCCCCTCGAGACCAAACGAGGAAGTCAACCGAGGAACTCACACCGTTGGCAGTTTTATTTATTCAGTTATCGTTGCAGCAATTACTAGTCAGGTATAGATAGTCATCCTGATATAATAAGCAGTTGTCACTTTTAGTTAACCATTCCGTTGTAGTTGCAACACTTACTAGTCAGATACAATTAGCATGAGATATCCCCAAACCCAGCAGTTGTTGGTACTTTTATTTAGCCATTCTGTTGCAGTGAAGCTGATTACTAGTCATATCGGATACAAGTCAATTTATAACAGTAAACTTTAGTTATAGTTGTCTATGATCGAGAACTATGCTCCAAGTCATCCATAACCGCGGACACGGCTTTTCGAAAAGATTTAACCCTGCAGGGGTGCACCAAAGTATCCACACGCACTTCGACCCTTTTTGCCAGATCAGTTAACATACACCCATCGGTATGTCGGCGGGGCCTAAGTCATGATGTTTCCCATACCCAAAGCAAGTACATGGGGGGCATGTGGCATCTCGCAAAACCACTACTAGAAAATCGCGGTGTTTTTGTGCATTGCATCATCATAACCGCATGCTCATGTCATCATGCCACATTGCATTTGAGCATCGTCATCATCCTGCATGGTTTTAGTCTAAACTATTTTCGAAACGCCTAGTTTTGTTTTCTAAATATTCCCGTCTTTATTCAAATTAAAACCCGGGTCTCCGGAATATTTTGTTTTGTCTGCCAACGGTTTGCAAAGGCCTCGTTTTGTTATAAATAAAAATATTTATTTATGTTTGGGAGGCAGCCAGCTAGGACCGAGGGCCCGGCCGTCCACCTCCAAACCCTAGTCTAAAAATATCTAGTCCTAAACTTTTCCTACCTAACCCTAACCTACCCAGCCCCCTCCACCTCCCTTCAGCCACTCCCTTCCCCCCACCCAATCCTAGCGCGCCACCTCAGCCGCCTGCCCCACTCCCCACCTTTTCCCTCCTGCCCTGCCAACTCTCTCTCTTCCTCTCTCTCTCTCTCCCTCTCTCTCTCACCGCCTGCCACCTCCTCACCTGGCCCACCACCTGGGCCGCTCCTCCCACGCCACCTGCCCGGCCCGCCTCGGGATCACGCCCAGATGGGCCCGCCTCGCCTCCCACCGCCCATCCCTTCGCTCCTCTCGCCTCCGCCTCGCGTTCCCCACACGCAATCACCGCCTCCATCCGGCTCCCCCGTCGCCCCCCCTCGAGCTCCTCAGGCCGGAGCCCGGCCGCCCGCCTCCGCTTGGCCTCGCCCGACCCGTCGCCGCCAAGGTGCCGCCAGGCACCCCTCTCTGCCGGCCGCCCTCCCTCTGCCTCCACCCCGGCCTCCCTCTGCCATGCAGGCACCGCACGCATCCCGCCGCCGCCAGATCCCCTCCTCGCATCCCCGGCGCCGCCTCCGGTGCCTCACCTCGGCCGGCTGCCTCGACCCAACGCCCGACTTCCTCCTCCTCATGATTTTCCTCCATGTGCGCCATCGCTCCCCTCCCTCGACACCACTCCGTCCCCGCCTCTGGAGCTCTCTCACCAAACCGAGCAGAGCACCCGCCGTCTGGTCGACTGCGCCCTTCCCTCTCGGTCGCGACCTCCTCTGCACCGACGTCGTCGCGTCACCGCGCCATCGCCTCTCCGTCCCGTCGCGCCCCTCCAAGCGCCGCCCTCTGCGGCCGTCCCCGACCCCCGAGCCCGTCGCCGCCGCGGCCTCACTCCATCGCTAGCACGGCCGCCCGCGACGCCTCTGGCCGCCTCCTCAAGCGCTGACTCACCCGCGTCCTCGCCTTTCCGCTGCGTGGCCATCGCCCCTGCCTCTGTTTCCTCGCCCCGCGCAGGCCCTGCAGCGCACGTCTGCGACTCCGATGCCCTAGCGTCTGCAACCTCGTCGGCCTCTTCCCTTTGCAGCCTCCAGCGGCATCAACCTCATCTGCGAGCAAGCCGTGCACGTCGTCGCTCTGCCTGCAAGCTGCGCAAGACAAAATGCTTTCAGTCAGGACCTCCACGACCAAGATCTGTTCTAGTCGAGCCCAGTTAAGTTAAACCGATGCGATCTGTCACCCCATAAGGACGAGTTTCTCTACCAAGGTTGTCGGGAGGCCGCCGGTTCCGAACAAACTCGCCACGGATCCTTGAAGCCCGAACCACAAGTACCCCTTCCCGGACGCCAAGTTCGCCGAGAACCCGGACGCCAAGATCACCGACACGGAACGACAAGACCTCCTTCACGAAACCCGATGCCTTCGACACAGAGCAGCAAGGACGCCGACAAGGACCCGAAGACCCCTGAGACCGAACTCGGACGCCAAGTTCTTCCTCTCGTATCCGAAGACTCCGAGACCCTGAACGACAAGTTCTCCTTCCCGGAAGCATTGACGCCCGTGCGACAAGATCTACTTCCCAGATCCGAAGACCCCGGTACCCGATCTACTCAAGTTCTCCATCGCGAGTCCGAACTTCATCGTTTCCCCGTCGAACCCTGAGACCGAACCCCGGAACCCCTCCGAAACCCCAAGATCGTCCGAACCCAGATGTGTGAACCTTTTCCCGAGCCCCTATTTCATAAATGCTATATATAAAACTTGTTGCATATTAATTGTTCATGCTTGCATACTTGTCTGTGGTTTGGGGGCATTATGCCAATTCATCTCATAATTAAATATGGAGTCTATATGCGGGATATCTTTGTCTTATTCCGGACTTCATTTAAATTGGCATAGCGAACCGAAGCCATGTTTGGTCTTGCTAATCCAACATTTAATTTGCGGGGTAGATAAATAACTTGAACCATTTAATTAAATGTCGAGACCCCGGTTCCGCTTAATATGGCCTAATTGCATCGCGTCCTTTGCCATGTCATGCATCATGCATGCATCATGCCCGATCTTCTGCCGTAGTATTAAATAGTGCATCCGGTGTTTCTTCTAGTGCTTTGCTTCTTCACAGATTAGGCCGATGAGTTGATGCGAGTGACGCCCGACCTTCGGATGAACCTTCGGCAATGTTTTCAGGCGAGCACCTCCCCCTTTCTACCTATCTTACTTTTATAGTATTTATTCCCTCCTGTTGATCTATTGCTATCTGTGTTGCGTTGCTCTAGTTTTCGTACCCGTGATATCCCTTACAGCCTTAAATTGCCTTGGACACATCCTATTACCGGTTGTTTGGTAGATAGTTGGACTTGCGCGTCGTAGTCGCTTGCTCAAGTGCTGTTGCTGTCGTCAAGTACCACAGTTGTTGGAGTATTGCCGCATGTTTAATGTTGGAGATGATCATGGCTTTAATTATTGTTTAATAACTAAAATTGCAAGTAGGTAAATGCAGAGGCACGGGTGGGCAATAGATGTTATTTGGTTGTTAAGCGCCCACTAGTGTCCCGTAGGACCCCGAGTTCTTGACACCTGTTTCGAGATCGAGCGCGCTAACCACAGGTGGGGTGTATGGGCACCCCCATCGATTTAGTACCTGATTCCAAGTACTGTACTGGGGGCCACAATTAGTTTGGGGCTTTATTACTATTCTGTACTTATGCCATGCTTTACTGCTTTATTTAAATTGTAATAATCGCACTGTCTTATTTAGGATCGTGACACGTTTTATTTGTATCGACAAGCCCAGTCATCTTTTCGGGTTCCCGATCGTTTCTGATCGTCTACACAAACCCGAGTCCGTCTCGGAGACCGGCCGACCGTTCTTGCGGGTAGCTTAGTGGGGTGGCCCCACGCACTTGCTTTGGGTCTAGGAAGCGTCATGGCTTAGGCCCCCGATACCGATGGGTGTATGTTAACCGATCGCAAAAGGTCGAGTGCGTGTGGATACTTTGGTGCACCCTGCGGGTTTAATCTTTTCAAAGCCGTGTCGCGGTTATGGACGACTTGGAGCCGCTTCTCGATCATAGACAACTATAACTAAAGTTTACTATTATAATTTGACTTGTATCCGATATGACTAGTAATCAGCTTCACTACAACGGAATGGCTAAATAAAAGTACCAACAACTGCTGGGTTTGGGATATCTCATGCTTATTGTATCTGACTAGTAAGTGTTGCAACTTCTAGCGGAATGGTTAACTAAAACGCCCCTTTGCTTATTATATCGGGATGACCATCTATACCGACTAGTAATTGCTGCGATAATCGAATAAATAAAACTGCCAACTGTGTGAGTTCCTCGGTTGACTTCCTCGTTTGGTCTCGAGGGGGACATGCCAGGATGGGTATGTTTGGTGGTAGTATCAGGTTGGTTCCGAATAGGTCTTTCTTATCCCTCTCTGATAGCCGCCAGTTGTATTGAGTCTCTATAGGTTGTTTAGTGCATCTCGCGCTCGATCCACCATACCTATGTGGCGAGGACCGCAATTCTAGCCTCGCTGTCTTGGCCTCGATCTTGAGCTCTCTCTTTTTCCTTTGCCCTTTGTCGGCACCCCTTTGTTTAAGCAGGTTTCGAGATCGACGTTGTTAGAAGGGTTACCCTTCCGGCTTGGCCTGGGCAGGGTTATGGACGCCATTGGTTATTCTTCAGGGCTCTTAGCTCAATTTGCATCTTGTCCATACTCGGACGCTATATCGTTTTAAAGGTGATTTGGATCTTTGTACTGTATATCTCTATTCTTGACTCATTGAGTCTCCGTTGTATATATCTGTTTTGTGGGTTCCATCGAGGACTATTGTGTAATGGTATTACTTTGTTTTCCACCCGCACGCAAGTGCCTGGTGGGCACCCTTGAATCGTTTCTATGCGGGTTTGGCGGGAAGCGCTGAAACTTGCATAGGGCGATCGAGGGTGTTCTGAGTGGTATCGAGCTCGGATTGCGATACCCCACAAGTCCAGCCTGTAGGATAACCGAGCTAACGGCCGAAGTAGAGTGTCAAAACTATTTTTGCAAAATCGGTTGGATAGTTCTGATTAGGTCTGATTTTACTCCTTACCCCTCTGCTGCTCTCCTCTCGCCTCTGCGTGTTTTGAATCCGCTCTCTTCTCTCTTGAGTCAGGATTTCGTGGTTGGGTTCCATCGTACCTTGAGTTTCGCTTCCTCCTTTGGTAACGGCGGTGTTGCTACATCTGGTCTTCATGCTATCAGGAATCCTTCGTCTGGTGGACTTATCTTTGTTCCTTCTCGTGCCTTCCGGTGTTTTACGGCACGACATCATCTACGCCAGATCCGATGCAGTCGCATCACTCCTTTGTTTCGAACCTCGATTGTCGAGATCTTGATCGATTCGAGAATGGTTGCACGCTTTTCTCTTGATTGCAGAGTAATAGTTTGGGTGCGTGATGGATTGGCCCCATGCCGACTACTCACTCTATTCGCTTGTGTACATTGAAGTGGATGAGAATGCATCGATTCTCTCTTTCTCGAAGCTAGAGGTGGCTTTATTTGTTGATACCTCTACCTTCGACCTTTTGTTCCCGGTGTTCCTCGGCGATCATGGACAACGACCTCTTGTTAGTGGTGTCGCGAGGATCTACACGATGCGAGATTCAGATCGCCGCCCTTCTTCCGGTACCATGAGGCGGATCTCGGCGAGATCCATTGTTAGTGGTGTCGAATTGTGGCATCCCGCAAAACCACTACTAGAAAATCGCGGTGTTTTTGTGCATTGCATCATCATGACCGCATGCTCATGTCATCATGCCACATTGCATTTGAGCATCATCATCATCCTGCATGGTTTTAGTCTAAACTATTTTCGAAACGCCTAGTTTTGTTTTCTAAATATTCCCGTCTTTATTCAAATTAAAACCCGGGTCTCCGGAATATTTTGTTTTGTCTGCCAACGTTTTGCAAAGGCCTCGTTTTGTTATAAATAAAAATATTTATTTATTTTTGGGAGGCAGCCAGCTAGGCCCGAGGGCCCGGTCGTCCACCTCCAAACCCTAGTCTAAAAATATCTAGTCCTAAACTTTTCCTACCTAACCCTAACCTACCCAGCCCCCTCCACCTCCCTTCAGCCACTCCCTTCCCCCCACCCAATCCCAGCGCGCCACCTCAGCCGCCTGCCCCACTCCCCACCTTTTCCCTCCTGCCCTGCCGCCTCTCTCTCTTCCTCTCTCTCTCTCTCCCTCTCTCTCTCACCGCCTGCCACCTCCTCACCTGGCCACACACAGGCCGCTCCTCCGCCACCCCGCTCGACAGCCTGCCTCGGGATCACCTTGCGTGGGCCTCGCCTCGCACTCCCACCTGCCCATCCCTGCACGCTCCTCTCGCCTCCTGCCTCGCGTTCCCCCACCCCGCAATCACCGCCGCCTCCATCCGGCTCCCCCGTCGCCCCCCCTCGAGCTCCTCAGGCCGGAGCCCGGCCGCCCGCCTCCGCTTGGCCTCGCCCGACCCGTCACCGCCAAGGTGCCGCCAGGCACCCCTCTCTGCCGGCCGCCTCGCCCACCTCCCCTGCCCGTCTGCACCGCGCATCCCGCCGCCGCCAGATCCCCTCCTCGCATCCCCGGCGCCGCCTCCGGTGCCTCACCTCGGCCGGCTGCCTCGACCCAACGCCCGGCTTCCTCCTCCCCTCGCGAATTTTCCTCCGCGCGCGACCCCCAGGCGCCGCCATCGCTCCCCTCCCTCGACACCACTCCGTCCCCGCCTCTGGAGCTCTCTCACCAAACCGAGCAGAGCACCCCACCGTCGCCGTCCGTCGACCTGCGCCCTTCCCTCTCGGTCGCGACCTCCTCTGCACCGACGTCGTCGCGTCACCGCGCCATCGCCTCTCCGTCCCACGTCGCCGCCCCTCCAGCTAGCGTCGCCCTCTGCAGCGCCCGTCCCCGACCCCCGAACCCGTCGCTGCGGCGACGCTGGCCTCACTCCATCGCTAGCACGGCCGCCCGCGACGCCTCTGGCCGCCTCCTCAAGCGCTGACTCACCCGCGTCCTCGCCTTTCCGCTGCGTGGCCATCGCCCCTGCCTCTGTTTCCTCGCCCCGCGCAGGCCCTGCAGCGCACGTCTGCGACTCCGATGCCCTAGCGTCTGCAACCTCGTCGGCCTCTTCCCTTTGCAGCCTCCAGCGGCATCAACCTCATCTGCGAGCAAGCCGTGCACGTCATCGCTCTGCCTGCAAGCTGCGCAAGACAAAATGCTTTCAGTCAGGACCTCCACGACCAAGATCTATTCTAGTCGAGCCCAGTTAAGTTAAACCGATGCGATCTGTCACCCCATAAGGACGAGTTTCTCTACCAAGGTTGTCGGGAGGCCGCCGGTGCCGAACAAACTCGCAACGGATCCTTGAAGCCCGAACCACAAGTACCCCTTCCCGGACGCCAAGTTCGCCGAGAACCCGGACGCCAAGATCACCGACACGGAACGACAAGACCTCCTTCACGAAACCTGATGCCTTCGACACAGAGCAGCAAGGACGCCGACAAGGACCCGAAGACCCCTGAGACCGAACTCGGACGCCAAGTTCTTCCTCTCGTATCCGAAGACGCCGAGACCCTGAACGACAAGTTCTCCTTCC
The DNA here is from genome assembly GCA_030063025.1 of Avena longiglumis. Classification (NCBI taxonomy): domain Eukaryota; kingdom Viridiplantae; phylum Streptophyta; class Magnoliopsida; order Poales; family Poaceae; genus Avena; species Avena longiglumis. The sequence goes on from CP125978.1 coordinate 96,977,880, forward strand.
CAGAAGCATTGACGCCCGTGCGACAAGATCTACTTCCTAGATCCGAAGACCCCGGTACCCGATCTACTCAAGTTCGCCATCGCGAGTCCGGACTTCATTGTTTCCCCGTCGAACCCTGAGACCGAACCCCGGAACCCCTCCGAAACCCCAAGATCGTCCGAACCCAGATGTGTGAACCTTTTCCCGAGCCCCTATTTTATAAATGCTATATATAAAACTTGTTGCATATTAATTGTTCATGCTTGCATACTTGTCTGTGGTTTGGGGGCATTATGCCAATTCATCTCATAATTAAATATGGAGTCTATATGCGGGATATCTTTGTCTTATTCCGGACTTCATTTAAATTGGCATAGCGAACCGAAGCCATGTTTGGTCTTGCTAATCCAACATTTAATTTGCGGGGTAGATAAATAACTTGAACCGTTTAATTAAATGTTGGGACCCCGGTTCCGCTTAATATGGCCTAATTGCATCGCGTCCTTTGCCATGTCATGCATCATGCATGCATCATGCCCGATCTTCTGCCATAGTATTAAATAGTGCATCCGGTGTTTCTTCTAGTGCTTTGCTTCTTCACGGATTAGGCCGATGAGTTGATGCGAGTGACGCCCGACCTTCGGATGAACCTTCGGCAATGTTTTCAGGCGAGCACCTCCCCCTTTCTACCTATCTTAATTTTATAGTATTTATTCCGTCATGTTGATCTATTGCTATCTGTGTTGCGTTGCTCTAGTTTTCGTACCCGTGATATCCCTTGCAGCCTTATATTGCATTGGACACATCCTATTACCGGTTGTTTGGTAGATAGTTGGACTTGCGCGTCGTAGTCGCTTGCTCAAGTGCTGTTGCGTGTCGTCAAGTGCACAGTTGTTGGAGTATTGCCGCATGTTTAATGTTGGAGATGATCATGGCTTTAATTATTGTTTAATAACTAAAATTGCAAGTAGGTAAATGCAGAGGCACCGGTGGGCAATAGATGTTATTTGGTTGTTAACCGCCCACTAGTGTCCCGTAGGACCCCGAGTTCTTGACACTTGTTCCGAGATCGAGCGCGCTAACCACAGGTGGGGTGTATGGGCACCCCCATCGATTTAGTACCTGATTCCAATCTTGTCTCGGGGCCACAATTAGTTTGGGGCTTTATTACTATTCTACTTATGCCATGCTTCTTGCTTTATTTAAATTGTGCAGTACTACACATCTTGTTTAGGATCATGACACGTTTATTTTATGTCGACAAGCCCGATCATCTTTTCGGGTTCCCGATCGTTTCTGACCGTCTACACAAACCCGAGTCCGTCTGAGACCGGACGACTTCGTTCTTGGTAGCTTAGTGGGTGGCCCCCATTACTTGCTTTGGGTGCGGGAAGCGTCATGACTTAGGCCCCGACATACCGATGGGTGTATGTTAAGCGATCGGCAAAAAGGGTCGTGTGGATACTTTGGTGCACCCTAGGTTTAATCTTTTCGAAAAGCCGTGTCAGCGGTTATGGACGACTTGGAGCACAGTTCTCGATCATAGACAACTATAACTAAAGTTTACTATTATAATTTGACTTGTATCCGATATGACTAGTAATCAGCTTCACTACAACGGAATGGCTAAATAGAAGTACCAACAACTGATGGGTTTGGGATATCTCATGCTTATTGTATCTGACTAGTAAGTGGTGCAACTACAACGGAATGTTTAACTAAAACTGCCCACTGCTTATTATATCAGGATGACCATCTATACCTGACTAGTAATTGCTGCAACGATAACTGAATAAATAAAACTGCCAACTGTGTGAGTTCCTCGGTTGACTTCCTCGTTTGGTCTCAAGGGGGACATGCCAGGATGGGTATGTTTGGTGGTAGTATCAGGTTGGTTCCGAATAGGTCTTTCTTATCCCTCTCTGATAGCCGCCAGTTGTATTGAGTCTCTATAGGTTGTTTAGTGCATGCTGCGCTGCCGCTCAGTCCACCATACCTATGTAGGCGAGGACCGCCGAATTCTAGCCTCGCCGTGTACTGGCCTCAGTACTGACCGCTCTCTCTTTTTCCTTTGCCCTTTTTCGGCACCCCTTTTGTTTAAGCAGGTTTCGAGATCGACGTCGTTACCAGGGTTACCCTTCCGGCTTGGCCTGGGCAGGTTTATGGACGCCATTGGTTATTCTTCAGGGCTCTTAGCTCAATTTGCATCTTGTCCGTACTCGGACGCTATACCGTTTTAAATGTGATTTGGATCTTTGTACTGTATATTTGTAGTCTTGACTCATTGAGTCGCCGGTTGTATATATCTGTTTTGTGGGTTCCATCGAGGACTATTGTGTAATGGTATTACTTCGTTTTCCACCCGCACGCAAGTGCCTGGTGGGCACCCTTGAATCGTTTCTATGCGGGTTTGGCGGGAAGCGCTGAAACTTGCATAGGGCGATTCGAGGTGTTCTGAGCCACCCACTAAGCTACCGCAACGAAGTCGGCCGGTCTCGAGACGAACTCGGGGTTTGTGTAGAGCGGCTACGATTTGGGAACCCGAAAGTGGGACTGGGCTTGTCGATACAGCGAAAACGTGTCACGATCCTAAACAGTACAGGTGCTCCTCGCACAATCGTAAATAAAGCAGTAAAGCATGGCATAAGTACAGGATAGTAATAAAGCCCCAAACTACTTGTGGCCCCCGGTACAATACTTTGAAATCAGGTACTAATCGATGGGGGTGCCCATACACCCCACCTGTGGTTAGCGCGCTCGATCTCGGAACAGGTGCCAAGAACTCGGGGTCCTACGGGACACTAGTGGGCGGTTAACAACCAAATAACATCTATTGCCCACCTGTGCCTCTGCATTATTTACCTACTTCAATTTTAGTTATTAAACAATAATTAAAGCCATGATCATCTCCAACATTAAACATGCGGCAATACTCCAACAACTTTGGTACTTGACGACACGCAACAGCACTTAAGCCAGCGACTACGACGCGCAAGGCCAACTATCTACCAAACAACAGGTATTAGGATGTGTCCAAGGCAATATAAGGCTGCAAGGGATATCACGGGTACGAAAACTAGAGCATCGCAACACAGATAGCAATAGATCAACAGGGGGACTAAATACTATAAAAGTAAGATAGGTAGAAAGGGGGAGATGCTCGCCTGAAAACATTGCCGAAGATTCATCCAAAGATCGGATCGACACTCGCATCAACTCATCGGCCTAATCCGTGAAGAAGCAAAGCACTAGAAAAACACCGGATGCACTATTTAATACTACAGCAAAAGATCGAGCATGATGCATGTATGATGTATGGCTTGGCAAAGATGCGATGCAATTAGGCCATATTAAGCGGAACCGGGGTCCCGACAATTAATTAGAGTGTTCAAGTTATTTAGATACCCCGCAATTTAATTGTTGTCTTAACATGGTAAAATATATCACCGGTTCGCTACACAAATTTAAATGGGACCAATATAAGACTAGAATAGCCTGCATATAGACCCCATATTTAATTATGAGGTGAATCGGCATAATGCCCCCAAACCACAATATGTATGCAAGGATGCGAAATTCATATGCAACAAGATATTTATTATATATTATAAAAATATTGGTATGGGGAAAAGGGTCACACATCTCGGACCGAAAATCTTGGGCGCCGGGGGTTCAGGATCGGTCTTCGAATCCGCGAGGGAGAGCTTCGGGTCATCGGATCCATAAAGAAGATCTTAAGGGTTCCCCGATTTCGATTGTCGAAGGCGAACTTTTCTCGGCGTCGGTGGCCTTGTCGATTGTTCGTCGGGCTCTAGGAGGATATCATCTGCATTGAGACAGGAACCAGAGCACTTGAGGAGAGGTGGACTTGGTTCGAACGGAGCACCAAGACCGACATGCAAACGGCACCCACAACAGCATCACAAGAATGAAGATTAGCTGTAACGAGGAGGTCACAGATAGCAGTGGAATAGTGGTCATGACAAAATATTGCATGCTGGCCACACACAAGGAGTATCCAGGCGAGACCATAAGATTGATGGGCGACTTCAAACGTGTGGAAAGGAACAAGTACCAGCGACCAGAAGAGCTTGGTCGTGAGGGGTCGGACGATGACGTGCTGAGAAGGTCAGGCCAACGGCCGGAGAACAGAGGTCATGGCGGAGCTCATCGGCGAGGCGAGGCCGAGCAGGCGCACGCAGAGGCAGAGACGGCGAGGCGGACAACGGGCGTCCGGCTCAGGATGGCGGGCGCGTGCACGGCTCGACGGAGGCGAGGCCGACGAGGGCCAGCCGTGGAGCTCCGGGCTAGAGGCGGCGAGGCGTCTTGGCGAGGAACATGGCGAGGGCGGCGCCACGGGCCCAGCAGGTGGCGAGGGACTGCGACACCGAGAGGAGGCGCTGGGAGGAGCCGCGGAGGCTGCGGCCGGCGGCCGAGCGTGGGCCTAGGAGGCGGAGGCCGGAGCCACAGAGGAAGACATAGCGGCGGGCGAGGATCTGGCGAGGCGCGGTGTGGTGCTTGCGGCGCCTGCGAGGCGAGGCCACAGGGGCGGCGGGGCTTGGGAGCTTGCGAGGGGAGAGACGGGAGCGGCCTTGTGGGACGGGAGGAGGAGGCCGAGAAGGAGGCGGCGGCACGAGGAGGCGGTGGCATCCCGCAAAACCACTACTAGAAAATCGCGTTGTTTTTGTGCATTGCATCATCATGACCGCATGCTCATGTCATCATGCCACATTGCATTTGAGCATCGTCATCATCTTGCATTGTGCTTGCATAAAATTATTGCGGAAAAACCTAATTTGTTTTCTAAACGCCCCGTCTTAATTCAAACGCAAAACCCGGGTCGCCGGAATATTTTGTTTTGTTTGCTATCGGTTTGCAAAAGCCGGTTTGCAACAAATGAAATTATTGAATTATTTTTAGTGGGGCAGTCGAACGGGCCGAATAGACCCGAACGACCACCCCCAGGAATTAAAACGATCCACCTAAACCAGCTCCACCTAAATCCTAAAACCACCCAAATCTATCCTACCCACCAACCGCAGGCCGCCACCTCACCCTCTCACCTTTTCCCTACCCACCCTGCCACCTCACCGATCCACCCTCTTTTTCCCCCTCTTTTCTCACCTCAGCCCCAGCTACCCACCTACTCACCCTCCCACCGACACCCTGGCCCCACCCCTCTCTCAGCTCACCCGACCCAACCACAACCCACACACGCCACCCGGTCCGCCTGGGCCCACGCCGACCCCACTCACCTGCCCCGCCCCGTCTCTCTCCCCCACCTACCTCTCTCCTTCCCCGATGCCTCTCTCCGCCCGCCACCCTACCACCGCCCCACCACCTCGCCTACCTCACGCCACCACCACCGCGCCCTCCTTCCCCCAACCTCCCGTCGCAGCCCGCTCCCCACACCCGACGCCTCCTCTCCTCCCGCTCGCCCCTCCTCCCCGTCGCGCCCCATCTCCGCTCCAGCCCGTGCCGCCTCGACCTGCACCACCAGCCGCCCAGCGCCCATGGCCCGTCCTGCGCAAGCCGCCCCCAAGCCTGGCGCCTTCCCCGACTGCGCCCGTGGCCCTCCACCCGCGTCTCCTCGGCGCGCGTCCCGCCACCGCTGCCGCCCGTCCGGTCCCGGCGCTCCGCCCGCCTTCTAAGCGCCGCCTGTCGATGCTCCTCCGGCCGTTTCCCTCGCCGTGGCCGTGCCCCTCGCCCTCCGCCGCCACCGCCCGCCCGATCGGGCTTCCTCCTGTCGCCTGCAGCGCGCCGACCCCGCCCGCCAGCCCCGGCCAGCCGCCTCCGGCCTCTCCCGTGCGTCGCCCGAGGCCGTCCCGCCCGCGTCTGCCGTCGGCCGGAGCTCCGCGGCATGTGCGTCCTCGACCGGCCTCTGTGCCATCCTTCGGACCAAGTCCAGCTGGTGCCAAGGGGGCTCTGCCTGTTGCTGCACCAATTCCAAGTCGAAGACCACAAGACTCCAAGCTAATCGTGACAATACCATCAACCCCGATCCAAGTTCCACCTTCGATGCAACCCCGACACTGACACAAGTTCACCATCGGCCAACGACGGGGGAACTACAAGAGATATTCGAAGATGACCTGGAGCCCGATCCACAAGAACACCAACAGAGAGCGGATGCCGAGGTCCTGGACCCGCAAGACCTTCGACGCGAACACCGAGCTCCTATCCCCGAGTCCGAAGACCGAACCCTCGCGGCCTACCTCACGGAACACCGAGAACTACTCCCTGAACGCCAAGGTGGTCGACCCGGATGCGACAAGATCGTTTCTCGGGCGCGCCAAGTTCTTCGACCCGAGACCCCGGTGCGACAAGTACTTCGTCCCGAACGCCATGACCGTCTACGCGGACCCGAAGACCGCCAAGATCGCCACCGGTACCACAAGCACTTCACCCCGGACGCCAAGTCCGACCCGACCCGCGGACCCGGCAAGACCTTCGCAACGACGAGAACGACACCGACCCGGAAGAACCCGATGCGCCCCGACACCGAGCCAAGTACTCCTTTCCGGACGCCGAGTCCACCGAGAACCCGGATGCGAAAAGATCCGCCCCGTTGTTCGAGAATGTTCCTGCCGAGACCGTTTTTGTCGAACCCTGAACCCTGAGACCAACCCCGAACCCCGGAACCCCAAGATCGTCGAGCCCCCCCCCCAATGTGTGACCTCTTATCCGAGAACCCTATTTTATAATATAATAACAACTTGTTGCATATTGAATTGTCATACTCGCATGCATATTGTGTGGTTTGGGGCCTTATGCTGATTCACCTTATAATTAAATATGGGGCCCATATGCGGGCAAATCTGGCCTCATTTAAATTTGTGTAGCGAACCGGTGCTATCTTTTGCCATGTTAAGACAACATTTAATTGCGGGGTAGCTAAATAACTTGAACCGTTTAATTAATTGTCGGAACCCCGGTTCCGCTTAATATGACCTAATTGCATCGCATCTTTGCCATGCCATACATCATACATGCATCATGCCGATTTTCTGCCGTAGTATTAAATAGTGCATTCGGTGTTTCTTCTAGTGTTTTGCTTCTTCGAGGATAAGGCCGTTGAGTTGATGTGAGCTTCGCCCCGATCTTCGGATAAACCTTCGGCAATGTTTTCAGGCGAGCATCTCCCCCTTTCTACCTATCTTACTTTTATAGTATTTATTCCCTCCTGTTGGTCTATTGCTATCTGTGTTGCGATGCTCTAGTTTTCGTACCCGTGATATTCCTTGCAGCCTTATATCGCCTTGGCCACATCCTATTACCTGTTGTTTGGTAGATAGTTGGACTTGCGCGTCGTAGTCGCTTGCTCAAGTCTTTGTGCGTCGTCAAGTGCCACGATTGTTGGTGTATTGCCGCATGTTGATGTTGGAGATGATCATGGCTTTACTTATCGTTCACTTTAATTCTTGTTTAACAACTAAAATTGAAGTAAGTGGCAGAGGCATCGGTGGGTGATAGATAATATTTGGTTTCCGACCGCCCACTTGTGTCTTGTAGGACCCCGAGTACTTGATACCTGTTCCTTGATTTATCGCGCTATCCAAATCCGGGAGGATTATGGGACCCCCCTGAGCCAGAGCTTGATTCATCTTATTTCTTGGGGCCACAAACTAGTTTGAGGTTTTATTTACTATCTGTACTTATGCCATGCTCTCTGCTTTATTACGATTGTGCGAGGAGCACCTGCATCGCTTAGGATCGTGGCACGATTCCATGTGTCGACAAGCCCAGCCACACTTTCGGGTTCCCAGTCGTTCACAGCCGTCCCCACAACCTTAAGTCCGTCTCGGAGCCGGCCGGCTTCGTTGCGGGTCTACTTTAAGGGGTGGCCCCCTGAAATATTCCTGAATCCTGTGATTGCTTTGTCGTGAAGGCCTCGTTGGGTTTTGATTTGGTTTTTCCGAGGTTGATCGAGTGTGTGTTGCTATTTGTGCACCCCGGCCAGGTTAAAACTTTCTGAAAGCCGTGTCCGCGGTTATGGACGACTTGGAGCACAGTATCTCGATCATAGACAAGCATAACTAAAGTAGTGCTATAAATTTGACTTTATAATGACTAGTAATCAGCTTCACCATAATGGAATGGCTAAATAATACTGCCCACAATTGCTTGTTTGGAGTGTCGCTTGCGACCATTGTACCTGACTAGTAAGTATTGCAACTACAACGGAATGGCTAAATAAAAGTATCAACAACTGCTGGGTTTTGGGTTATCTCATGCTAATTGAATCTGACTAGTAAGTGTTGCAACTATCACGGAATGATTAACTAAAACGGCCCACTGCTTATTTTATCAGGATGATTATCTACATCTGACTAGTAATAGCTACAACGATAAATGAATAAATAAAACAACCAACTGTGTGAGTTCCTCGGTTGACTTCCTCGTTTGGTCTCGAGGGGGAAACACCAGGATGGGTTTGTTGGATGGTAGTATCAGGTTGGTTCCGAATAGGTCTTCCTTACCCCTCTCTGATTGCCGCCAGTTGTATCGAGTCTCTATAGGTTGTTTAGTGCATGCTGCTGCTGCCGCTTCAGTCCACCATACCTATGTAGGCGAGGACCGCCGAATTCTAGCCTCGCCGAGTGTCTTGGCCTCGATCTTGGCGCTCCTATTTTTCCTTTGCCCTTTGTCGGCACCTTTTGTTTAAGCGGTTTTGAGATCGGCGTCGTTAGCGGGGTTACCCTTCCGCTTGGCACGCGGGGTTATGGGCGCCATTGGTTATTCTTGGGGCTCTTAGCCCCATTTGCATCTTATGCGTAGTCGGACGCTCTATCATTTTCAAGGTGATTTGGATCTTTGTATATTATATCTGTATTCTTGACTCGTTAAGTCGCTGTTGTATATATACTTACATGGGTCCCATCGAGGACTGTTGTGTAATGTTACTACCGTTTCCACCCTTGCGAAAGTGCTGGTGGGCACCTTTGAATCGTTTCTATGCGGGTTTTGGCGGGAAGCGCTAAAACTTGCATAGGTCGATTCGAGGGTTCTGAGTGGTATCGAGCTCAGCGATTGCGATACCTACAAGTCCACTGTGGGATAACCTAGCTAACGGCCGAAGTAGAGAGTCAAAACTATTTTTGCAAAATCGGTTGGTTAGTTCTGATTAGGTCTGATTTTACTCCTTACCCCTTTGCTATTCCTCTCTTACCTCTACATGTTTTGAATCCGCTCTCTTCTCTCTCTTCGAGTCCAGGATTTCTCGTGGTTGGGTTCCGTCGTACCTTCAGGGTTTCGCTTCCTTCTTTGATAACGGTGTTCTACCGTCCGGTGTTCAAGCTGCCTGATGAATCCGTCTACAGTGGTACCATTCTTTGTTCCTTGTTTGTGCCTTAGGTGTTTTCAAGCGACGACATCCTCGCGGATCCGATCTGATGCGCATCACTCCTTTGTTTCCGAACCTCGATTGTCGAGATCTTCAGTCTGATTCCGAGAATGGTTGCACGCTTTTCCACCGATTGTGCAGAGTAATAGTTTGGGTGCGTGATGGATTGGCCCCCATGCCGACTACTCACTCTATTTGCTCGCGTACATTGAAGTGGACGAGAATGCATCGGTTCCCTCTTTCCATCGAAGTTAGAGGTGGCTTTATTTGTTGATACCTCTACCTTCGACCTTTTGCTCCCGGAGTGTTCTCTCGACGATCACGGACAACGACCTCTTGTTAGTGGTGTCGCGAGGATCTACACGATGCGAGAAGATTCAGATCGCCGTCCTTCTTCCCGGTACCATGAGGCGGATCTCGAGGGCGAGATCCATTGTTAGTGGTGTCGAATTGTGGCATCCCGCAAAACCACTACTAGAAAATCGCGTTGTTTTTGTGCATTGCATCATCATGACCGCATGCTCATGTCATCATGCCACATTGCATTTGAGCATCGTCATCATCTTGCATTGTGCTTGCATAAAATTATTGCGGAAAAACCTAATTTGTTTTCTAAACGCCCCGTCTTAATTCAAGCATAAAACCGAATTGGCGAATATTTTGTTTTGTTTGCTATCGGTTTGCAAAAGCCGGTTTGCAACAAATGAAATTATTGAATTATTTTTAGTGGGGCAGTCGAACGGGCCGAATAGACCCGAACGACCACCCCCAGGAATTAAAACGATCCACCTAAACCAGCCCCACCTAAATCCTAAAACCACCCAAATCTATCCTACCCACCAACCGCAGGCCGCCACCTCACCCTCTCACCTTTTCCCTACCCACCCTGCCACCTCACCGATCCACCCTCTTTTTCCCCCTCTTTTCTCACCTCAGCCCCAGCTACCCACCTACTCACCCTCCCACCGACACCCGCCCCTCTCTCTCAGCTTCACCGACCAACCACAACCCACACCGCCACCGGTCCGCCTTTGGGCCACGCTGCCCCACTCACCTGCCCCGCCCCGTCTCTCTCCCCCACCTACCTCTCTCCTTCCCCGATGCCTCTCGCCCCCGCCTCCGTCGGCCTACCACCTCGCCCACCGCGCCTCCGGCATCACGCCACCCCCACCGCGCCCCCCCTCCCCCCTCCTCCCGATGCTGCCCGCTCCCCACACCCGACGCCTCCTCTCCTCCCGCTCGCCCCTCCTCCCGTCGCCCATCTCACTCCAGCTCGCCCGGCCGACCCGGCACCACCAGCGCCCCAGCGCCCGCGAGCCTCCTCCTGCGCCAAGCCGCCCAGCCCGGCGCCTTCCGACCTGCGCGCCGCCGTGGCACCTCCGCGGCCTCGCGCTGCCCCGCCACCGCTGCTCGCCCGCCGTCCCCGACTCTCCGCGCCTTCCCCTAAGCGCTTCCGTCGATCGCTCCCCTCGGCCGTTCCCCTCGCCGCCCGGCCTCTCAGGCGTCCTCCGCCGCCACGCCTGCCAGCCGGGCTTCCTCCCCGCCCTGCGCGCCGACCCGCCCGCCAGCCCGGCCAGCCAGCCCTCCCCGGCCTCTCCCCGTGCGTCGCCGCTGAGGCCGCCCCGCCCGCGTCTGTCGTCGGCCGGAGCTCCACGGCATGTGCGTCCTCGATCGGCCTCTGTGCCATCTTCGGACCAAGTCCAGCTGGTGCCAAGGGGGCTCTGCCTGTTGCTGCACCAATTCCAAGTCGAAGACCACAAGACTCCAAGCTTATCGTGACAAGACCATCAACCCCGATCCAAGTTCCACCTTCGATGCAACCCCGACACTGACACAAGTTCACCATCGGCCAACGACGGGGGAACTACAAGAGATATTCGAAGATGACCTGGAGCCCGATCCACAAGAACACCAACAGAGAGCGGATGCCGAGGTCACGGACCCATAAGACCTTCGGCGAACACCGAGCTCCTCTCCTGAGTCCGAAGACGAACCCTCGCGGCCTACCTCACGGAACACGAGAACTACTCCTGAACGCCAAGGTGGTCGACCCGGATGCGACAAGATCGTTTCTCGGGCGCGCCAAGTTCTCCGACCCGAGACCCCGGTGCGACAAGTACTTCGTCCCGAACGCCATGACCGTCTACGCGGACCCGAAGACCGCCAAGATCGCCACCGGTACCACAAGCACTTCACCGGACGCCAAGTCCGACCGACCGGACCAGCAAGACCTTCGCAGCGACGAACGACAACCGGAAGAACCCGATCGCCCGACAGAGCCAAGTACTCCTTCGGGACGCTGAGTCCACTGAGAACCCGGATGCGAAAAGATCCGCCCCGTTGTTCGAGAATGTTCCTGCCGAGACCGTTTTTGTCGAACCCTGAACCCTGAGACCAACCCCGAACCCCGGAACCCCAAGATCGTCGAGCCCCCCCCCCAATGTGTGACCTCTTATCCGAGAACCCTATTTTATAATATAATAACAACTTGTTGCATATTGAATTGTCATACTCACATGCATATTGTGTGGTTTGGGGCCTTATGCCGATTCACCTTATAATTAAATATGGGGCCCATATGTAACACCCTCAGAATCGGACCTATGCAAGTTTGAGCAAAATTCGCCAAACCCGCATAGAAACGATTCAAAGGTGCCCACCAGCACTTTAATGCGGGTGGAAAGCGAGTAATAACATTACACAACAGTCCTCGATGGGACCCACAGATATATATATGACGACTCAAAGAGTCAAGAATAGATATAATATACAAAGATCCAAATCACCTTGAAAGCGATAGGCGTCCGGCCACGGACAAGATGCAAATGGGGCTAAGAGCCACGAAGGATAACCAATGGCGTCGTAACCCTGCAGGCCAAGCGGGAAGGGTAACCACGCTAACGACGTCGATCTCAAAACCTGCTTAAACAAAAGGGGTGCCGACAAAGGGCAAAGGAAAAGAAGGAGCGTCGATCTTGAGGCGATTACAGCGAGGCTAGAATTCGGTCCTCGCCTACATAGGTATAGTGGGTGGCGGCGGCGACATGCACTAATCAACCTATAGAGACTCGATACAATGGCTGGCGGCAATTAGAGAGGGTAAGAAAGACCTATTCGGATCCAACGATACTACCATCAAACAAACCCATCTGGCGTTTCCTCGAGACCAAGCGAGGAAGTCAACGAGGAACTCACACGTTGGCGGTTTTACTTATTCGTTATCGTTGCAGCATTTACTAGTCAAGTATAGATAATCATCACGATAAAATAAGCGGTGGGCACTTTTAGTTAACCATTCCGTGATAGTGGCAACACTTACTAGTCGATACAATTAGCATGAGATAACCCTTAAACCCAAAGTTGTTGGTACTTTTATTGAGCCATTCCGTTGTAGTTGCGGTACTTACTAGTCGGTACAATGGTGCAAGCGACACTCCAAACAAGCAATTGTGGGTATTATTTAGCCATTCCGTTATAGTGAAGCTGATTACTAGTCATTATAAAGTCAAATTTATAGCAATAAACTTTAGTTATGCTTGTCTATGATCGAGAATCTTGCTCCAAGTCGTCCATATCCATGGACACGGCTTTGAGAAAGTTTTACCCGTAGGGTGCACCAATAGCAACACACGCTCGATCAACCTCGAAAAACCAAATCAAAACCCAACGAGGCTTTCACTGAACAATCACAGGATTCAGAAATATTTGAGGGGCCACCCTTAAGTAGATTCCGAAGCTAGCTGACTCCGAGACGGCCTCAAGGTTTGGGTGGACGGCGGTAAACGACTGGGAACCCGAAAGTGTGGCTGGGCTTGTCGATACCGCGTAAACGTGTCCCGATCCTAAACAGTACAGTGTGCTCCTCGCACAATTTAAATACACAAAGTAGCATGGAATAAGTACAGGATCGTAAATAAAACCTCAAACTAGTTTGTGGCCCCAAGAAATAAGACTGAATCAAGCTCTGGCTCAGGGGGGTCTCATATACCTCCCGGATGTGGATAGCGCGATAAATCAAGAACATGTATCAAGTACTCGGGGTCTTACGGGACACAAGTGGGCGTTCGGAAACCAAATATTATCTATCACCCACCGATGCCTCTGCTTATTTCAATTTTAGTTGTTAAACAAAAATTAAAGTGGACGATAAGTAAAACTATGATCATCTCCAACATCAACATGCGGCAATACATCAACAACTGTGGCACTTGACAACACGCAACAGCACTTAAGCAAGCGACTACGACGCGCAAGTCCAACTAGCTACCAAACAACAAGTAATAGGATGTGTCCAAGGCAATATAAGGCTGCAAGGAATATCACAGGTACGGAATCTAAGCATCGCAACTCAGATAGCAATAGATCAACAGGAGGGAATAAAGACTATAAAAGTAAGATAGGTAGAAAGGGGGAGATGCTCGCCTGAAAACATTGTCGAAGTTTCAACCGAAGATCGGGGCGAAGCTCACATCAACTCAACGGCCTTATCCGCGAAGAACCAAAACACTAGAATAAACACCGGATGCACTATTTAATACAACGGCAGAAGATCGGCATGATGCATGTATGATGTATGGCATGGCAAAGGTGCGATGCAATTAGGTCATATTAAGCGGAACCGGGGTCCCGACCATTAATTAAATGGTTCAAGTTGTTTAGCTACCCCGCATTTTAAATGTTGTATAGCAAGACAATAGGTTGCAACGGTTCGCTACACATGTTTAAATGAGGCCGATGTGAGACTAGATTTGCCCGCATATGGGCCCCATATTTAATTATGAGGTGAATCGGCATAAGGCCCCCAAACCACATGATTATGCATGCAAGTATGGCAATTAATGTGCAACAGGTTTTATGTTTAGCATCTATAAAATAGGGTTCGGAAAAGGGGTCACACATTAGGGGGTCTCGACGATCTTGGGGTTCCGGGGGTTCCGGGTTCGGGGTTGGTCTCAGGGTTCGACGGAACGGTCTCGGCGGGAACGTTCTCGGTCTCCGGGGTTAGGGTCTTGGCGTTCGGGAAGCAGGACTTGGTTCGGCGTCAGGGCGCATCGGGTTCTTCCGGGTCGGTGCCGCTCTTGTCGTCGCCGTGGTCTTCGGGTCCGTGCCGTCGATTCGGTCTTGGCATTCGGGCGAGGTACTTGGTGTATCCGCGTCGGCGATCTTGGCGTTCAGGGGGAAGTTCTCGGTGTTCCGTGAGGTAGACCTTGTCGCATCCGGGTTCTCGGCGAACTTGGCGTCCGGGAAGGAGTACTCGAGCGGTATCGCCTTCGGGTTCCGTGAAGGAGATGCTTTGGGGGCCTCGGTCGTCAGACTTGTGTACGGCGCGGTGTTTCATCGGGCTCATTCGGGTCGGTGTTGATCTTGTTTGTCGCGGAGTGGCTTGACGTGGTGTTCTATAGGGGCCTCGGAACTAGACAATTACGCAAGGATCTTGTGTTGGTATGTCCTTCGAGTGGCACCAAAACTCTGCATTCCTTTGGACAGAGACATCACGGTAAGCAGTGAGCCGATTTTAGATAGGTAGATGTACCATGGCAACACCACTGTGGGCGGTGGCCTCTAGCGAAAACAAAGGCTAGAGTGAGCGGCTGAAAAGCAGAGGAGGCCGGCGGAGCGGGCAGGAGCTACCACGAGAGGAGGTTCAGGCGAGGCGCAGACATGGCAAGCGGCAGACTCGGGCGGTCGGCGAGGAAGGCGGCAGAGGATGCGGCGCGGGCGGCGAGGGCTTGCAGGCGGTGCAGCGAGGAGGCTGAGCGCAGAGGCGGAGGAAGGCGAGGATGGGGTCGCACGCGAGGAGGTGCTCGGGAGGAGGCTCGGCGCCTTGGAAGAGGCATCCCCGGCGGAGGGTGGCGAGGGAGATCTGGCGGGCGGCGAGGTGGATATGGTGCGCGCGGCGAGAGGAGGCGGGGCAGCAGTGGGGTGAAGCGGCGGGCGGAGGCGGAGGGCCGGCGGGAGGTGGCGAGGCGAGCTCGGCTCAGGCGGCGGAGCTGCGGAGCGGCGATAGGCGTGGCAGCGGCATGTGGCGGAGGTGGTGGGAGGCGGGCAGCGTCTTTGGGCGGCGTGGCGAGGTGAGCGGGAGGGAGCGCGGAGGAGAGGCGGCGCGCGGGAGGCGGATGGCGACGGCGAGAGAGGCGGGCAGCGTCGCGATTGGCGTGGCGAGGAGGGACGAAGAGAGCCTCGGGGGAGGGAGGGGCGTGGGAGGTGGGGGGGGGGCCCAGGCGTGGGGCCGGGGCCGACCGCGGTGGCAGACGGGGACGGGTGGGTGCGGTTTCTGGTGGTTCGTGTGTGCTAGAGTGGGGTGGCTTAGAGAGAGAGGGAGGCTGGGACAAGTGGCGGTGGGGATTGGGTAGAGGGAGGGGAGCTGAGGTGGCGAGAGGCTATTGGAGGGAGTGAGGTGGCCAGGGGGTGTGGGTAGGTTAGTTGGTAGGTTTAGAAAAAGGGGCGGACCGTTTATATTTTTCTGGGGTGGTCGATCGGGTCAATCGGCCCGTTCGACTGCCCCTATTAAAAATAATGTAATATTTTATTTGATTGCGACGAACTTTGTAAATAGTTTTGAACAAACAAAATATCCGGCAGCATCCCGGGGTTGCGTTTGAATTAAGACGGGCGTTTAGAAAACATGAGCCGGTTTATCCGCAATTAATTTTATGCAAGCAAATGCAAGATGATGACGATGCTAAAATGCAATGTGGCATGATGGCATGAGCATGCGGTCATGATGATGCAATGCACAAAAACAACGCGATTTTCTAGTAGTGGTTTTGCGGGATGCCACAATTCGACACCACTAACAATGGATCTCGCCCTCGAGATCCGCCTCATGGTACCGGAAAGAAGGTCGGCGATCTGCGTCTTCTCGCTTCGTGTAGGTCCTCGCGACACCACTAACAAGAGGTCGTTGTCCGTGATCGTCGAGAGAACTCTCCGGGAACAAAGGTCGAAGGTAGAGGCATCAACAAATAAAGCCACCTCTAACTTCCGTGGACGGAGTAAAACTGCTGGATCCACTGATTCGATGTACAAGAGCGAATGATAAGAGTAGTCGGATGGTGATCAGTCCATCGCGCACCCAAACCATTACCCTGCACACGAATAGGCGGATTATGCAACCAACTCTCGAATCGGTGAAGATCTCGACAAGCGAGGTTCGGATCAAAGGAGGGATCTGAGACTACGCATCGGATCGGCGTAGATGATGTCGCGTCGGAAAACACCGGAAGGAACAAACAAGGAATAAGAATGGTAACACCGTGAGCGGATCCCTTAGGCAGCTTGAACACGGATGGTAGAACACCGTTAACGGAGGAAGCGAAACTGAAGGTACGAAACCCAACCACGAGAAATCCGGACTCGAAGAAAGAGATGAGCGGATTCAAAACGCGTAGAGGTAAGAGGGAATAGCGGAGGGCAAGAAGTAAATCGGACCTAATCGAACTATCCAACCGATTTTGCAAAATAGTTTTGACACTCTACGGCCGTTAGCTAGGTTATCCTGATTTGGACTTGTGGGGTATCGCATGGCGAGCTCGATACCACTCTGTAACACCCTCAGGATCGGACCTATGCAAGTTTGAGCAAAATTCGCCAAACCCGCATATAAGCGATTCAAAGGTGCCCACCAGGCACTTTCGTGCGGGTGGAAAACGAAGTAATAACATTACACAACAGTCCTCGATGGGACCCACAGAACATATATATATAACAGCGACTCAAAGAGTCAAGAATACAGATATAATATACAAAGATCCAAATCACCTTGAAAACGATAGAGCGTCCAGCTACGGACAAGATGCAAATGGGGCTAAGAGCCACGAAGGATAACCAATGGCCCGTAACCTGCCTTGCCAAGCCGGAAGGGTAACCCGCTAACGACGTCGATCTCAAAACTGCTTAAACAAAGGGTGCCGACAAAGGGCAAAGGAAAAAGAAGGAGCGTCGATCGAGGCCAAGACAGCGAGGCTAGAATTCGGTGGTCCTCGCCTACATAGGTATAGTGGACTGAGCGGCAGCGGCAGCATGCACTAATCAACCTATAGAGACTCGATACAACTGGCGGCAATTAGAGAGGGGTAAGAAAGACCTATTCGGATCCAACCTGATACTACCATCAAACAAACCCATCCTGGCGTTTCCCCCCTCGAGACCAAACGAGGAAGTCAACCGAGGAACTCACACCGTTGGCAGTTTTACTTATTCAGTTATCGTTGCAGCATTTACTAGTCAAGTATAGATAATCATCCTGATAAAATAAGCGGTGGGCACTTTTAGTTAACCATTCCGTGATAGTGGCAACACTTACTAGTCAGATACAATTAGCATGAGATAACCCTTAAACCCAGCAGTTGTTGGTACTTTTATTCAGCCATTCCGTTGTAGTTGCAGTACTTACTAGTCAGGTACAATGGTCATGTTTACACTCCAAACAAGCAATTGTGGGCAGTATTATTTAGCCATTCCGTTATAGTGAAGCTGATTACTAGTCATTATAAAGTCAAATTTATAGCAATAAACTTTAGTTATGCTTGTCTATGATCGAGATACTGTGCTCCAAGTCGTCCATATCCGCGGACACGGCTTTCAGAAAGTTTTACCGGCCGGTGCACCAATAGCAACACACGCTCGATCAACCTCGAAAACCAAATCAAAACCCAGCGAGGCTTTCACGACCGAACAATCACAGGATTCAGAAATATTTCAGGGGCCACCCTTAAGTAGATTCATAGAACGCTAAGCTGACTCGAGACGGCCTCAAGGTTTGGGTGGGCGGAACGATCGGGAACCCGAAAGTGTGGCGGGCTTGCTTGTCGATACAGCGTCGCGTGTCCCGATCCTAAGCATAAAGGTGCTCTCGCACAATTTAAATACACAAAGTAGCATGGAATAAGTACAGGATCGTAAATAAAACCTCAAACTAGTTTGTGGCCCCAAGAAATAAGACTGAATCAAGCTCTGGCTCAGGGGGGTCTCATATACCTCCCGGATGTGGATAGCGCGATAAATCAAGAACATGTATCAAGTACTCGGGGTCTTACGGACACAAGTGGGCGTTCGAAACCAAATATTATCTATCACCCACCGATGCCTCTGCTTATTTCAATTTTAGTTGTTAAACAGAAATTAAAGTGGACGATAAGTAAAACTATGATCATCTCCAACATCAACATGCGGCAATACATCAACAACTGTGGCACTTGACAACAGCACTTAAGCAAGCGACTACGACGCGCAAGTCCAACTAGCTACCAAACAACAAGTAATAGGATGTGTCCAAGGCAATATAAGGCTGCAAGGAATATCACAGGTACGGAATCTAAGCATCGCAACTCAGATAGCAATAGATCAACAGGAGGGAATAAAGACTATAAAAGTAAGATAGGTAGAAAGGGGAGATGCTGCTTTGAAAACATTGTCAAGTTTCAACCGAAGATCGGGCGACTCACATCAACTCAACGGCCTTATCATGAAGAACCAAAACACTAGAATAAACACCGGATGCACTATTTAATACAATGGCAGAAGATCGGCATGATGCATGTATGATGTATGGCATGGCAAAGGTGCGATGCAATTAGGTCATATTAAGCGGAACCGGGGTCCCGACCATTAATTAAATGGTTCAAGTTGTTTAGCTACCCCGCATTTTAAATGTTGTATAGCAAGACAATAGGTTGCAACGGTTCGCTACACATGTTTAAATGAGGCCGATGTGAGACTAGATTTGCCCGCATATGGGCCCCATATTTAATTATGAGGTGAATCGGCATAAGGCCCCCAAACCACATGATTATGCATGCAAGTATGGCAATTAATGTGCAACAGGTTTTATGTTTAGCATCTATAAAATAGGGTTCGGAAAAGGGGTCACACATTAGGGGGTCTCGACGATCTTGGGGTTCCGGGGGTTCCGGGTTCGGGGTTGGTCTCAGGGTTCGACGGAACGGTCTCGGCGGGAACGTTCTCGGTCTCCGGGGTTAGGGTCTTGGCGTTCGGGAAGCAGGACTTGGTTCGGCGTCAGGGCGCATCGGGTTCTTCCGGGTCGGTGCCGCTCTTGTCGTCGCCGTGGTCTTCGGGTCCGTGCCGTCGATTCGGTCTTGGCATTCGGGCGAGGTACTTGGTGTATCCGCGTCGGCGATCTTGGCGTTCAGGGGGAAGTTCTCGGTGTTCCGTGAGGTAGACCTTGTCGCATCCGGGTTCTCGGCGAACTTGGCGTCCGGGAAGGAGTACTCGAGCGGTATCGCCTTCGGGTTCCGTGAAGGAGATGCTTTGGGGGCCTCGGTCGTCAGACTTGTGTACGGCGCCGGTGTTTCATCGGGCTCATTCGGGTCGGTGTTGATCTTGTTTGTCGCGGAGTGGCTTGACGTGGTGTTGTATAGGGGCCTCGGAACTCGACAATTACGCAAGGATCTTGTGTTGGTATGTCCTTCGAGTGGCACCAAAACTCTGCATTCCTTTGGGCGAGACATCACGGTAAGCAGTGAGCCGATTTTTAGATAGGTAGATGTACCATGGCAACACTTGTGGGCGGTGTGGCCTCTAAGCGAAACAAAGGCTAGAGTGAGCATGGCTGAAAAGAGAGGAGGCCGGAAGGCGGCCGAGCGAACACGCAGAGGAGGTTCAGGCGAGGCGGACTTCAGCGGCAGCATGGCGGTCGGCGAGAAAGCGGCGAAGATCTGGCCGGCGTGGCGAGGCTGCGAGGCGGTGCCGTGAGGCTGAGGCGCAGCGGTGGCGGAGGAAACGGCGAGGATGGGGTCGCCGCAGGCGCAGGAGGTGCTCGGGAGGAGGCTTCAGCCGTGAAGAAACATCCCGGCGGAGGGTGGCGAGGAGGAGATGCGAGGCGGCGAGTGGAGATGGGTGCGGGCGCCCGGCGAGAGGAGGCGGGGCAGCGCAGTGCGGCAGTGGGGAAAGCGGCGGCGGGCGGTGCGGGCCGACGGGAGGTGGCGAGGCGGGCTCGGGCTCGAGCGAGTCGGCCGGAGGCTGCGGGCGGCGATGGCCGAGCATGGCCGTGGCGGAGGTGGGTGGGCGGGGCGGCGCGTCTTGGCGCGAGTGGCGGGAGGAGGCGCAAGGAGGCGGAGAGGCGGGCCGGCGGCCGCGAGGCGGATGGCGGCAGCGAGGAGGCGGGCGTCCGGCGTCTTGGCGTGTGAGGAGGGGAAGAGAGCCTCGGGGGAGGGAGGGGCGTGGTAGGTGGGGGTGGGTCCCAGGCGTGGGGCCGGGGCCGACATGTGAGATGGGGACGGGTGGGGTGCGGTTTCCTGGGTGGTTCGTGTGTGCTAGAGTGGGGGGTGGCTTAGAGAGAGAGGGAGAGGGCTGGGACAAGTGGCAGGTGGGGATTGGGTAGAGGGGAGAGGGGAGCTGAGGTGGCGAGAGGCTATTGGAGGGTGAGGTGGCGGAGGGTGTGGGTAGGTTAGTTGGTAGGTTTAGAAAAGGCGGACCGTTTATATTTTTTACGGGGTGGTCGATCGGGTCAATCGCCGTTCGGCTGCCTAATAAAATAATGTAATATTTTATTTGATTGCGACGAACTTTGTAAATAGTTTTGAACAAACAAAATATCCGGCAGCATCCCGGGGTTGCGTTTGAATTAAGACGGGCGTTTAGAAAACATGAGCCGGTTTATCCGCAATTAATTTTATGCAAGCAAATGCAAGATGATGACGATGCTAAAATGCAATGTGGCATGATGGCATGAGCATGCGGTCATGATGATGCAATGCACAAAAACAACGCGATTTTCTAGTAGTGGTTTTGCGGGATGCCACAATTCGACACCACTAACAATGGATCTCGCCCTCGAGATCCGCCTCATGGTCTTAGGAAGAAGGTCGGCGATCTGCGTCTTCTCGCTTCGTGTAGGTCCTCGCGACACCACTAACAAGAGGTCGTTGTCCGTGATCGTCGAGAGAACTCTCCGGGAACAAAGGTCGAAGGTAGAGGCATCAACAAATAAAGCCACCTCTAACTTCCGTGGACGGAGTAAAACTGCTGGATCCACTGATTCGATGTACAAGAGCGAATGATAAGAGTAGTCGGATGGTGATCAGTCCATCGCGCACCCAAACCATTACCCTGCACACGAATAGGCGGATTATGCAACCAACTCTCGGAATCAGACTGAAGATCTCGACAAGCGAGGTTCGGATCAAAGGAGGATGAGACTACGCCGGATCGGCGTAGATGATGTCGTAGCGTCGGAAAAACACGGAAGGAACAAACAAGGAATAAGAATGGTAACACCGTGAAGCGGATCCCTTAGGCAGCTTGAACACGGATGGTAGAACACCGTTAACAGGAGGAAGCGAAACCACGAAGATACGGAAACCCAACCACGAAATCACGGACTCGAAGAAAGAGATGAGGCGGATTCAAAAGCGTAGAGGTAAGAGGGAATAGCGGAGGGGCAAGAAGTAAATCAGACCTAATCGAACTATCCAACCGATTTTGCAAAATAGTTTTGACACTCTACTTGACCGTTAGCTAGGTTATCCTCTGATTTGGACTTGTGGGGTATCGCAATTGAGCTCACGATACCACTGTAACACCCTCGAGAATCGGACCTATGCAAGTTTGAGCAAAATTCGCCAAACCCGCATATAAGCGATTCAAAGGTGCCCACCAGCACTTTCGTGGTGGAAAAGCGAGTAATAACATTACACAAGTCCTCGATGGGACCCACAGAACATATATATATATATGACTCAAAGAGTCAAGAATACAGATATAATATACAAAGATCCAAATCACCTTGAAAGCGATAGGCGTCCGGCTACGGACAAGATGCAAATGGGGCTAAGAGCACGAAGGATAACCAATGGCGTCGTAACCACCGAGCCAAGCGGAAGGGTAACCACCTATAACGACGTCGATCTCAAAACCTGCTTAAACAAAAGGGGTGCCGACAAAGGGCAAAGGAAAAGAAGGAGGCGTCGATCTTGAGGCCAGATTGCAGCGAGGCTAGAATCGGTGGTCCTCGCCTACATAGGTATAGTGGGTGGCGGCGGCATGCACTAATCAACCTATAGAGACTCGATACAATGGCGGCAATTAGAGGGTAAGAAAGACCTATTCGGATCCAACACGATACTACCATCAAACAAACCCATCTGGCGTTTCCCCTCGAGACCAAGCGAGGAAGTCAACCGAGAACTCACACCGTTGGCGTTTACTTATTCGATTATCGTTGCAGCATTTACTAGTCAAGTATAGATAATCATCACGATAAAATAAGCGGTGGGCACTTTTAGTTAACCATTCCGTGATAGTGGCAACACTTACTAGTCGATACAATTAGCATGAGATAACCCTTAAACCCAGCGGTTGTTGGTACTTTTATTCAGCCATTCCGTTGTAGTTGCAAGTACTTACTAGTCGGTACAATGGTGCAAGCGACACTCCAAACAAGCAATTGTGGGCGTATTATTTAGCCATTCCGTTATAGTGAAGCTGATTACTATTCATTATAAAGTCAAATTTATAGCAATAAACTTTAGTTATGCTTGTCTATGATCGAGAATCTTGTGCTCCAAGTCGTCCATATCCGCGGACACGGCTTTGAAAGTTTTACCGGCGGGGTGCACCAATAGCAACACACGCTCGATCAACCTCGGAAAAACCAAATCAAAACCCACGAGGCTTTCACGGTGAACAATCACGATTCAGAAATATGTGAGGGGCCACCCTTAAGTAGATTCATGAAGCTAGTGACTCGAGACGGCCTCAAGGTTTGGGTGGACGATGGCAATGGGAACCCGAAAGTGTGGCTGGGCTTGTCGATACAGCGTAAGCGTGTCCCGATCCTAAGCGATCAGGTGCTCCTCGCACAATTTAAATACAGAAAATAGCATGGCATAAGTACAGGATCGTAAATAAAACCTCAAACTAGTTTGTGGCCCCAAGAAATAAGAATGAATCAAGCTACGGTTCGGGGGTCCCATATACCTCCCGGATGTGGATAGCGCGATAAATCAAGGAACAGGTATCAAGTACTCGGGGTCTTACGGGACACAAGTGGGTGTTCGGAAACCAAATATTATCTATCACCCACCGATGCCTCTCCTTATTTCAATTTTAGTTGTTAAGCAGAAATTAAAGTGGACGATAAGTAAAACTATGATCATCTCCAACATCAACATGCGTCAATACATCAACAACTGTGGCACTTGACAACACGCAACAGCACTTAAGCAAGCGACTACGACGCGCAAGTCCAACTAGCTACCAAACAACAAGTAATAGGATGTGTCCAAGGCAATATAAGGCTGCAAGGAATATCACAGGTACGGAATCTAAGCATCGCAACTCAGATAGCAATAGATCAACAGGAGGGAATAAAGACTATAAAAGTAAGATAGGTAGAAAGGGAGATGCTTTGAAAACATTGTCGAAGTTTCAACGAAGATCGGTGAAGCTCACATCAACTCAACGGCCTTATCATGAAGAACCAAAACACTAGAATAAACACGGATGCACTATTTAATAAAATGGCGGAAGATCAGCATGATGCATGTATGATGTATGGCATGGCAAAGGTGCGATGCAATTAGGTCATATTAAGCGGAACCGGGGTCCCGACCATTAATTAAATGGTTCAAGTTGTTTAGCTACCCCGCATTTTAAATGTTGTATAGCAAGACAATAGGTTGCAACGGTTCGCTACACATGTTTAAATGAGGCCGATGTGAGACTAGATTTGCCCGCATATGGGCCCCATATTTAATTATGAGGTGAATCGGCATAAGGCCCCCAAACCACATGATTATGCATGCAAGTATGGCAATTAATGTGCAACAGGTTTTATGTTTAGCATCTATAAAATAGGGTTCGGAAAAGGGGTCACACATTAGGGGGTCTCGACGATCTTGGGGTTCCGGGGGTTCCGGGTTCGGGGTTGGTCTCAGGGTTCGACGGAACGGTCTCGGCGGGAACGTTCTCGGTCTCCGGGGTTAGGGTCTTGGCGTTCGGGAAGCAGGACTTGGTTCGGCGTCAGGGCGCATCGGGTTCTTCCGGGTCGGTGCCGCTCTTGTCGCCGTGGTCTTGTCCGTCTGCGTCGATTCGGTCTTGGCATTGCGAGGTACTTGGTGTATCCGTCGGCGATCTTGGCGTTAGGGAAGTTCTCGGTGTTCCGTGAGGTAGACCTTGTCGCATCCGGGTTCTCGGCGAACTTGGCGTCCGGGAAGGAGTACTCGAGCGGTATCGCCTTCGGGTTCCGTGAAGGAGATGCTTTGGGGGCCTCGGTCGTCAGACTTGTGTCTGGCGCGGTGTTTCATCGCTCATTCGGTCGGTGTTGATCTTGTTTGTCGCGGAGTGGCTTGACGTGGTGTTG
Organism: Avena longiglumis; assembly: GCA_030063025.1. Lineage (NCBI taxonomy): Eukaryota > Viridiplantae > Streptophyta > Magnoliopsida > Poales > Poaceae > Avena > Avena longiglumis. Next base: position 97,002,524 of record CP125978.1, read on the forward strand.
TATAGGGGCCTCGGAACTCGACAATTACGCAAGGATCTTGTGTTGGTATGTCCTTCGAGTGGCACCAAAACTCTGCATTCCTTTGGACAGAGACATCACGGTGGCAGTGAGCCGATTTTTAGATAGGTAGATGTACCATGGCAACACCGTGGAGCGGTGTGGCCTCTAAGCGAAACAAAGGATAGAGTGAGCGGCTGAAAAGAGGAGGCCGACGGAGGCGGAGCCGAACACGCGAGAGGAGGTTCCAGGCGAGGCGGACTCGCGGCGGCCGGCTCATGATCGGCGAGGCAGCGAGGATGCGTGGCGCGGGCGTGAGGGCTTCAGGCGGTGCCGGAGGAGGCTGAGCGAGCGAGGTGGCGGAGGAGAAGCAGCGAGGATGGGGTCGCACGGGCGCAGGAGGTGCTCGGGGAGGAGGCTCAGCGGCGCCGGCAGAAGAGGCATCCCTGGCGGCGGAGGGTGGCCAGGGGGGAGGGGAGATGCGAGCGGGCCGGCGAGGTGGAGATGGGTGCGGGGCGCCGGCGACGAGAGGAGGCGGGACGCGCGCGCGGTGCAGACGGTGGGGGAAAGCGGCCGGCGGAGGCGGTGCGGGGCCGACGGGGAGGTGGCGAGGCGGAGCTCGGGCTCAGGCGAGTCGACGCGGAGCTGCGGAGGGCGGCGATGGGCGAGCAGTGGCCGCGTGGCGGAGGTGGAGTGGGCGGCGTCTTGGCTGGCGGGTGAGGAGGGGCAAGGAGGCGGAGAGGCGGAGCCCGGCGCAGGAGGCGGATGGCGGCGGCGAGGGAGGCGGGCAGCGTCCGGCGTCTGGCGTGGCGGGGAGGAGGAAGAGCCTCGGGGGAGGGAGGGGCGTGGTAGGTGGGGGTGGGTCCCAGGCGTGGGGCCGGGGCCGACCGCGGTGGCAGATGGGGACGGGTGGGGTGCGGTTTCCTGGGTGGTTCGTGTGTGCTAGAGTGGGGGGTGGCTTAGAGAGAGAGGGAGAGGGCTGGGACAAGTGGCAGGTGGGGATTGGGTAGAGGGGAGAGGGGAGCTGAGGTGGCGAGAGGCTATTGGAGGGAGTGAGGTGGCCAGGGGGTGTGGGTAGGTTAGTTGGTAGGTTTAGAAAAAGGGGCGGACCGTTTATATTTTTCTGGGGTGGTCGATCGGGTCAATCGGCCCGTTCGACTGCCCCTATTAAAAATAATTTAATATTTTATTTGATTGCGACGAACTTTGTAAATAGTTTTGAACAAACAAAATATCCGGCAGCATCCGGGGTTTGCGTTTGAATTAAGACGGGCGTTTAGAAAACATGAGCCGGTTTATCCGCAATTAATTTTATGCAAGCAAATGCAAGATGATGACGATGCTAAAATGCAATGTGGCATGATGGCATGAGCATGCGGTCATGATGATGCAATGCACAAAAACAACGCGATTTTCTAGTAGTGGTTTTGCTGGATGCCACACCATATGCGGGCAAATCTGGCCTCATATTGGCCTCATTTAATTTGTGTAGCGAACCGGTGCTATCTTTTGCCATGTTAAGACAACATTTAATTGCGGGGTAGCTAAATAACTTAAACCGTTTAATTAATTGTTGGAACCCCGGTTACGCTTAATATTACCTAATTGCATCGCATCTTTGCCATGCCATACATCATACATGCATCATGCCGATTTTCTGCCGTAGTATTAAATAGTGCATTCGGTGTTTCTTCTAGTGTTTTGCTTCTTCGCGGATAAGGCCGTTGCGTTGATGTGAGCTTACCGATCTTGGATAAACCTTGCAATGTTTTCAGGCGAGCATCTCCCCCTTTCTACCTATCTTACTTTTATAGTCTTTCTTCCCTCCTGTTGGTATATTGCTATCTGTGTTGCGATGCTCTAGTTTTAGTACCCGTGATATTCCTTGCAGCCTTATATCGCCTTGGCCACATCCTATTACATTGTTGTTTGGTAGATAGTTGGACTTGCGTCGTAGTCGCTTGCTCAAGTCTTTATGCGTGTCGTCAAGTGCCACGATTGTTGGTGTATTGCCGCATGTTGATGTTGGAGATGATCATGGCTTTACTTATCGTTCACTTTAATTCTTGTTTAACAACTAAAATTGAAGTAAGTAAGCGAGAGGCATCGGTGGGTGATAGATAATATTTGGTTTCCACGTCCACTTGTGTCCGTGGGGCCGAGTACTTGATACATGTTCCTTGATTTATCGCGCTATCCACATCCGGAGGATTATGGGACCTCCGAGCGAGCTTGATTCGTCTTATTTCTTGGGGCCACAAACTAGTTTGAGGTTTTATTTACTATCCTGCTTATGCCATGCTCTCTGCTTTATTACGATTGTGCGAGCACACTGCTTTGTTTGGGATCGTGGCACGATTCGCGTGTCGACAAGCCCAGCCACACTTCGGGTTCGATCGTTCTGGCCGTCCCCAACCTTAAGTCCGTCTCGGAGCCGGCCGGCCGTTGGTTCTACTTTAAGGGTGGCCCTCAAATATTCACGAATCCTGTGTGATTGCTTTGTCGTGAAGGCCTCGTTGGGTTTTGATTTGGTTTTCCGAGGTTGATCGAGTGTGTGTTGCTATTTGTGCACCGGACGGGTTAAAACTTTCAAAGCCGTGTCCGGTTATGGACGACTTGGAGCAGATCTCGATCATAGACAAGCATAACTAAAGTAGTGCTATAAATTTGACTTTATAATGACTAGTAATCAGCTTCACCATAATGGAATGGCTAAATAATACCACAATTGCTTGTTTGGAGTGTCGCACGACCATTGTACTGACTAGTAAGTATTGCAACTTCAACGAATGGCTAAATAAAAGTATCAACAAGCTGCTGGGTTTTGGGTTATCTCATGTTAATTGAATCGACTAGTAAGTGTTGCAACTATCACGGAATGATTAACTAAAAGCCCAATTGCTTATTTTATCGGGATGATTATCTACATCGACTAGTAATAGCTTCAACGATAATTGAATAAATAAAGCGCCAATGTGTGAGTTCCTCGGTTGACTTCTCGTTTGGTCTCGAGAAACGGGATGGGTTTGTTTGATGGTAGTATTAGGTTGGTTCGAATAGGTCTTCCTTACCCTCTCGATTGCCGCCATTGTATCGAGTCTCTATAGGTTGTTTAGTGCATCTTTGCTGCCGCTTGATCCACCATACCTATGTAGCGAGGACGCGAATCTAGCCTCGCCGTGTCTTGGCCTCGATCTTGGCCTCCTCTTTTCCTTTGCCCTTTGTCGGCACCCTTTTGTTTAAGCAGGTTTTGAGATCGTCGTTAGCGGGTTACCCTTCCGCTTGGCACAGGCAGGTTATGGGCGCCATTGGTTATTCTTCGGGCTCTTAGCCCCATTTGCATCTTGTCCGTAGTCGGACGCTCTATCATTTTCAAGGTGATTTGGATCTTTGTATATTATATACGTATTCTTGACTCGTTGAGTCATTTGTATATATCTCTGTTCGTGGTCCCATCGAGGACTGTTGTGTAATGTTACTACTTCGTTTTCCACCCGCACGAAAGTGCCTGGTGGGCACCTTTGAATCGTTTCTATGCGGGTTTGGCGGGAAGCGCTAAAACTTGCATAGGTCCGATTCTGAGGGTGTTACAGCCGGCGGCAGTGGGCGATTGGGGAAGCGAGCGAGGCCGAGGGAGAGCGACGTGACTCGCGTGGGGAGGACGGTGAATCGGGGTGGGGTCGGGAATGTGGTGGGGTCCGCAGGCAGGAACTGCCTTGCGTGTGTGGGTGAGTGCAGCGTGCGCTTGCGGGCTCCGTGTCGAGTTCCAGGGGTGGAGGCGGCAGGGGTTCGATCAGGAGGGTGGGGGAGTCGGGGGTAGGGATCTAGGGTTTCTCGGAAGTTAGGGTTAGGGTTTTATATATGGGGTAGTAGGTGGTCTGTCTAGTTGGGCCTTTGGGCCTGACCGGATGGACTGCCTCCCCCTAACAAAATATTTAGATTATTTATTTTCTTTTCTTTTAAAATAAAACATTTGCAAAAAAAAGGTTTTAGACAAATAAGAGATCCGAACGGATCTAGGGTTTCGATTTGAACAAAGAGGAGAAATCTCTAGAAAACAAAATAGGCTTTAGAAAAATAGTTTTTGGCAAATTATATGCATGCAAATATGACGATGCTTAAATGCAATGTGGCATGATGACATGAGCATGCGGTCATGATGATGCAATGCACAAAAATAACACGATTTTCTAGTAGTTGTTTTTGCGGGGAGCCACAAGGGAATATGCCCGAGAGGCAATAATAAAGTGGTTATTATCATATTCCTTATTTATGATAAATGTTTATTTTACATGCTATAATTGTATTAATACGGAAACGTTAATATATGTGTGTTTAATAAACAAAAAGCAAGTTCCTAGTTATGCCTCTCTTATAAACTAGCTCGTTGATTAACAAGATGATCAAAGGTTTCCTGATCATGGACATTGGATGTTCTTAATAACGAGGTCACAACATTAGTGTAATGGTGTGATGAACATTCATCCGAAGTATAACATTACGATTAAGGTCATTGTGTTTATATTGCTATAACATCATACGAAGTAATCTTAGTTCTTAGACCATGAGATCATGTCAATCACTAACACCGGAAGAGTATCTTGATAACATCAAACGTCACACCGTAACAGGGTGACTATAAAGATGGGTTCAATGCTACGAAGGTGTTATGTTGAGGCTCATGGATCAAGAGTGGAATTTGTCCATCCCGATGACGAATAGATATACTCTGGGCCCTCTCGGTGATATCACATTAGTTAGCTTGCAAGCAAGTGATTTGATCACTAGAATGTTATATCACCGGAACGAGAAAAGAGTACATGTCGGCAACGAGATCAAACTAGGTATGGAGATACCGATGATCGAATCTTGGACATGTAATATATCGCGAGACAAAGGGATTGAGTTACATGCGTATAAGGTTCACACGATCACAGAAGTCATCGTTGAATATTTGGGAGTCAGTACGGATCTCCAGGTCCCGCTGCTGATTATTGATCGGAGAGGGGTCTCGATCATGTCTATATTATTCGCGAACCGTAGGGTGACACATTTAAGGGATACCGACACCATTTGGAGCAAATAATATGCCAGAGAAAGAAAAAGGAAAACGCAGGAATTTATTTCACTAGACACCAGAATTGTTTCAGTTAAAATTGTTGAGACTGGTTCTGCATGTGAAATTGAATACTAGCAAGGGGTTTTATGTGAATGTTTGTTAATTAAAGTAATTGACAAAATTCTTAATAAATAAATAAAAGAGTTTTATTTAATGAGAGATTGCATTAAATTTGGTGGAAATTTAATGGAGGTGAGTGGGATTTTGAGTGGGTGGCTATTTATGTGAGTGGGAGCTCCACCCACATGAATGTGGAAGAGGTGGGGGAACCTCCATGGCTGCCACGCCATGGGAGGGGGCTGCCCCCCTCTCCCTATAAAAGGCACCCCATTCCCTCCTCTCATCTCACACCTCCTCGCGAAGGATCTCTCTCCCCCCTTTAGAATTTCTCCATGGTCTCGGATCAGCGAGATACATGTTTCCGGTGGCTTTTTATGGAAGGATTTATTGCTTCCTTTGCTATTGGGCGGTAGCGTGGGTTGTCGGGTACCCAGACGTTTGTGCGATCACGGATGCACCTTCGCTGCGGTCTTTGGGCGTGATGGTCTTTGGACCAGTGGACGGATGGACTTCATCACGATCTTGAGATCGGCAAGCGTTTGACTACATCATCCACGAGTACAACCTTGTTAATATACGGTCTTCGAGGGTATGTATTCTATGGATGTATATCCACCCATTGCTTGTATCTAGTAGATAGATCTTGGTACATAGTTGTTCCCATCGTAGGAAATTTTTTGTTTTCTATGTTGCGAACCCTACGTAACCAAGATGGGATTTTGCCCTTTCACTTGGAGAGGTATTCTCTGGGCCCTCTCGGATGATATGATTCGGAAAGCATGGCCATTCACGACTCGGTTAAGTGTTAACCGAGACGATCGACTAAGAGTTAGTCGGGTGAATCACTTATCTCGGATCAAGAAGAGAGTCAGACTATTTAAGGAATGACAAATATTCGTCTATAGTCTGACAAGGTATATCGTGAGGCAAAGACTGGACGCGTAAATCGCATTGAAAAGGCAAGTCATCATGACTCTTTGGTACTTGGGAGTCGGCACGTTCTGCTAGGAGCCGCTACCGACTGATCGATTGAGAGTCGGACTCTAATCGTGTCCGAGTAGCCATGAGCCTGCAGGGTCACACACTTAAGAACGGGAGCAAGTTCGGATTGGATCCGAACCGGAAATCTGGTTGGGTTGGACCCAAACTGGATTAGGACTGAGTCAGTGAGTCAGACTCACGGTGACTAATGTTATGGGCTTTAGTGAATGGGCCACGAGAGTGGAGCCCACGTTCACTCCCTATATATAGTGGAGCACCACAAGCCAGAAGGGTTAATCGTTGTTCGGTTAGGTCATTGCATGTGTTGGAAACCCTAGCTCCACAGCAGTCCTGCCGTCGTATCGAACCTAGCAGTTCGCCGCCGGTGCTCCTCCTTGTACGTATGGATACCAGCAGAGGTGTTGTACGATCAGCACCAGGACGATCGCGTCGCAAAGGAGTGCACTGCATCAACTGACGCGCTTCATCAGTAATCCGCAACTGCACGTTTAGTGGTAAACCTCGTGGCCTTCTACCTCGGCTAGATCTTGGGATCACCACGTGAGGAAAATGTTTTGTTTTATCTCTGCGTGGCCCAACAAAAATATCTAAGACTGGAATTCACATTGGTGGTTCAGACTTATGTTGGTCTATTTGAAGATACATCAATGACATTATATTTAATAAAAAAAACTTTGATCTTTTGCATGTTGTTCACATGGTGATACACTAGGTACACCTTTAGGAGTTTCTTATGTCTAATGGGTGCATCTGTTTCATGATGGTAGCTTAGAATATTTCTTGACATGATGGGTGGTAGGGTATTGGTCAACTACATGATGTTTAGTGGTCGCATGCTTCATATTTTCCATTGATTGATTCATGTATCAACTTTAAATGATATGTGATTTTTAATATTTTTGGATGATACTTCTTAATAAAAGGATGTGTGCATCAATATTTAAGTTGCTTAATAAAAGGGTTTATAATGTTTCAAGGGTGGAGTTTTGACTCCCCTTTAAAGAAAGAATATTTAAGTTGCTCTAATTTTTTAACCGGTACACGCGTTTGATACAAGATAGGAGAGGCGGCGACATTATAAACCCATCAAGGGCTTCATCCCTCTGGCCGGTGACATCGTCGGTCCGCTCTGCCGCTGGTGGATTTGGTGTTTCAGAGGTGTGGCAAACAAAGGCCTCTTGCGGGCGGGAAGGTTCATGATCCTTGTTTAGACTGTTTTTAGTGTTTTCTTAAAAAATGTTGAGACGATGACTACGTCCTAAAGTCAGAATAAGGTCCCCACTGTCTATTTTTGTTCCAGTGATGCATCTAGCATCAGCAGAGGATGTGTGGTGTGCCTAACGGATCTCCTGGGATCCGGTCGTTTTTGTTTTCTTTGGTGTGGTTACAGGACATTCTCTTTTAACCTACGGTTGTCATCTTCGGTGATGCATAGGTGGAGCTACATGGGGATATGGGTGTATATTATTTTTGACAAAAGCTTGAATAAATGTGTATAGTTAAGATATATAGAACATTCTACAACAAAGATTGACTAAAACTATATCTTTTAGACAACTATAGTCTATATACACCCATTATTTGGATGCTCCCTCCGTTCATGTATGATTGCTGCTCTGGTGCGCTGGTCCTTCAAAGGCCTTAACACGTCGATTTTTCGTTCGTCTATAACAACAAATTTTAGTACGATAAGCTTTGTCTGACTTCAGTGATAGAGTAGCAAGGACGGTGACACGGTGACACGTCTTCGGCTCGTCGCTAGGTGATCAAATATATATTTATAATTTTATTACTTTAGACTCTTTTATGATGTTATTGATGATCATTAATAGATCGGCGAAAAAAGTTGCTCTAATTTTTTTTAGATTAAATTAATCTGTGCTAATAACCGGCTCTTTTCTAGACCCATGTTAGTACAGAGTATTTTTTTTATGTTACTAGTTGCTAGACTAGGGACCAGTTCGTCGGAGAGAATATTCAGCCGCATCAAAATGGGTCAGCGGAGAACTACAAAAATTGCAAGTCTCCGACTTGTCTCTCTCAAAAGAAAAGTTAAGGGTCCACATCATCGATCCGCGCCACCACTCCTCGGCCCACTGCCCTCCATCCATCTCCTATCCGACGGCTCAGACCCCGTATCACGCGGATCGCCCCCTCTCCTGTTCCCCAAACCCCGCGGCTACAAAATCCCACCCCGCCCCACTCGCCTCCACCATCCATTCCACCTGCAGCAACCACCACCACCCAGAAAGTCAGAAGTCAACCCACCCTCGTCGGCGGCGATGTCTGGGAGGGGCAAGGGCGGGAAGGGCCTGGGCAAGGGCGGCGCGAAGCGGCACCGGAAGGTGCTGCGGGACAACATCCAGGGCATCACCAAGCCCGCGATCCGGCGGCTGGCGCGGCGCGGCGGCGTGAAGCGCATCTCGGGGCTCATCTACGAGGAGACCCGCGGCGTGCTCAAGATCTTCCTCGAGAACGTCATCCGCGACGCCGTCACCTACACCGAGCACGCCCGCCGCAAGACCGTCACCGCCATGGATGTCGTCTACGCCCTCAAGCGCCAGGGACGCACACTCTACGGCTTCGGCGGATAGGATAGGCCTCTCGCTCGCTCGCTGCCACCAGATTAGAAGCTACACCTAGCAGATGTTTAGGGTTCGTGGTCTTAAGTGTAATCGCAGGGTCTCGCTGTTGTTTCGTTCAAATTGGATGTACTCCGAGCTGGTGGTTCTGCACAATGGAATGGAAAGTAGCAGTTAAGTCGCAGTACTATTTGCCTGCAATTCGTTACTCTGTTGATGATTTCGATTTGTACCTCATGGTAAAATCTCACCATTTCGATTTTCCCGTTCTTTTTCGCTGTATCTAATTGTCTCCAAATTCTTTTGTCGTTGACTTTAATGTACGACTTGAACCATTTCTATTTAATCTGAATTTCTGAACAATTCAGTCTACCGGATAGGCTTCTCGCTGCCACCAGATTAGAAGCTACGTAGCAGGTGTTTAGGGTTCATGGTTGTAATGTCGTTGTCGCTTCGTTCCTGATGTTTGGATGTACTACGAGCTGTTGCCTGTTGGCTCCTGGTTTGGCACAATGGAATGGAAAGTAGCTGATAAAATCTCACCATTGTATTTGCGTGCTGTATTTCCCCAATCTTTTTCTCTGAATCTAATTACTCCCACAATCTTATGGCTGGAACTATTTCTGTTGTTTAATCTGGACTTCAAAGAACCTGTTCAAAGGTCGAATCAGAATTCCTCAGAGGATCATCGCAGGGACTGATCCACACGCTGAGGAAGGAAGAGGGGAATGTGGTCACGGTAGCTATACTGCTCTGCTGCTCATGCGGCGTGTTTTTGATACGAGGTGGTACAGCTAGCAATCAGGTATGTAGTATGTTCTCTTCTTGGATAATACATACTTCTGTCGTGATACAGATGTCATCCACAACCTCTACACTGAATAGGATCTTTGCTCAACAAACTGTTTGGTAATAAGTTTAGTAGAGTCTAAAGAAAGTGAAAAAAGGAGCCGTCTGTGTCCATGAGGAAAAATGCTTTGGTTTACTTGCTGAACCTTGAGGAGTTTTGTAGTTTTGTTGTCTAGTAATTTGGATAGATACCGGTCTTCTGCTGGTTTTCTGGAGTTACATCTTTTGTATTAGTAGTAGTAATAGTAGGCAACATACTGTCTAGATGTTTCTCTAAAAGGTTGCTTGCTGAGTCTGGAGGAGTTTTTTTTAGTTCCTGCTGGCTGTAAGAAGTTTGGATATCAGTTTGCTGGTGTTTTTCTGGAGTTGCATATTCTGTAGGAAGAGAGGCATCGATGTGAGTTTCTGTGTTCTTGTTTACTTGCAAGACAGACTACAATTTCTCATTGAAATTGGGAGCCGTGTGTCTCCTTTGATCCAATAAATAAATAAAATAAGTTTAGTGGAGTTCAAAATATTACTACTTCCATGATTAATTTTCTATTATGTTTTCCCTGGTATTTTATAGCAGCAGAATAACTAATGCTTCTTGGATGTCTTGTTTTAATCCCCAAAAGAGAACTCACTATCAAATTGTTTTCTGATTCTTCTCACCGACTTGTTTAGAGCTTTTGAAAAGGACTTGCAGAGAAGATAGTGCCGATGCAACTCTGACATGATCCTATGTTGAGGATGCAGATTTTCCACAAACGTATCTGTACAAAGGTAAATCAATTTGAAATCATTTTGAAATCAAAGGTTTATGTTTGGGAAATACATATGTGCTTGTACACATGGGTATGAGACATATCTACACCGGCAATTCACAAGAGTTGCTTTGTGATTGAAAAACTCTCTTGCGCCCATAGGTTTGATACATATAGCCGAGAATCTCTGAAAAGGTACACCTATGATCTCTCTCCACATCTAATGGGAAATTGGACATCTGTCTTTTATTATTTTCCTACTTATCAGTTAGGTTTCTAATAAGGGGGATAAGCAACACAATCTTGATTTTTTTTTGCATAGTCTATGTACATCGAAGTTCTACAATCAGAAGGTAAATACAATATTCCTTTTTCTAGGTTGATCATAAAGTATCCTGTGCTCCTCTGTTTTAAAAAAAAAAGCTTATAAATTTTCACAAAATTCAAATCATTGTTGATAATTTTTTGCTATAAACTTGGTCATGCTTTACATTGTCTGACATTTCTGAAAAATTATATGCCTTGTTTTCAGAAACGGAGGTTGTAGTATTTGTTTTCCTGTTGCCCTTTAGTCTGTTGGTGCGGAAGAACACGAATAATAGTAGTCGACTACAAGGATCAGACCTCTCAAATCTGGAGCTTGTAAATGTTGCAGGCTTGAACTTGCTGCCAAGTCCTGCTATGCTGCTATCCGAGTAACATGTAAATGTAATGACTGTTCTACTTCAGAAGGTTCCTCATCTAACCCTTCTGAATTCCGCATAGCCATCATAGTGCAAATCAAACCATTCTTCAGTGTTCTCACCCAAAATTTATGATGGAAGCTTGCATGGCAAATGCTCGGTTCGGCAGTTGTTTTTTCTTTGCATGAACTAGTGAAATATTAGAATGTCTAGTTCTCATATTATGTTAGTATGACTCCAAAAATAAAGAAATGAAAGTCATGTAAAAGGGTTCACTAGTTGAAGTTGTTCCTCCCCATAAATCACATTTTTGTAGTAAATCATTCGTTTTTGTTGGCTGATGTCCTTTCTCTCCTTGATCCACTTTGCGTTTTGTGATTTCTTTCAGGGCATGATGCGATGTCGCTGTTCCACATGTGTCTGTTGTCACGATCTTGCTCGATCCCCTCCTCATCTTATTGGCGCCGCCTTCCTTGTTTTCTGTCCTGTCGAAGGCAACCAAGGCGTCATGGTTATGATCGTTGGCCGATGCACATGGCCATCCATCGAAGACGGTACCCGCCGTAGAGGTGAGTCCCCGCACCGCAATTTCTCCTTTTGCTCATGTAGGCTAGCCATCCAATTTGCACGTACCTTCCTGACTTGATCATGGCATGCGTGCTGGCTGTAGAACCTATGCATGGGTGGTACAGACTGACAATACAATTCAGATAAACCAGGCTTCAGAGTTGAGGCTTTAAGTTAATGGTCAGCACCAGCCACGGCTCAGGGTTGCTTGCTTTAAGGAGCTTATTGGATTATTAGGATGACATGCTTAGCTAGATAGATCCATGGACGGAGTGAACAGATTATCGGCTGTATAAAGGCTAGCTGCTGCAGCCGTTCGCTTTAAGACCGAGAAACTGCAACCCTTCTTCAGTTTCGTATACCATATGACAACATCAGCATACTTTCCTGACAAATTGTGTTCACCTAATGATCAGGGTAGTATCATTCAACAGATTTGCCTTTGGAACAAGGGCAACTAACTGACCACCAAGCAAGCGAGAACCGAAATATGAGGAAGAATTCTTTCAGTCCAGACTGGCGTCCTGGCGACAGTCCAGACTGGCGTCCTGGCGATGGAAGGCATGCGGCTGCTGCTTTAGAGCATCTCTACTCATTGCCCAAACCCAGGCCGAAATCCGGACTCTTTTTCGGCCGGACGGCGTAAGTTTTCGGCCTTGGTACGTCCATTTTCCCGCTCGGCTACCCAGGCCGAGTACCCAGGCGGACACAAAACGGCTATATATTTTGAATCTGCATAGTTCCCGCCGGCGAGTGCTCGGCCACAAGGTGTTCGATAGATGCGCCTACATGTTCGGCGACATATTTTTATTACATAACAGGGAAACAACGATCAATCGTCGATGTGGATGGGCTCCTGCGGCGTGGCCGACGGCGTTGTCGTCCATCTCGCCGGTGAAGCCCCCCCCGGGTTGGAGGAAGTCGAAGCAGAGCTCGGCGTGGGAGCGTTCGGCGTTGGCACGCTCAGCATAGAAGAAGGGGAAGGGGAAGCCGTGGTCATGCCCTCCAGGATGGCCTGACGTTGCGCCATGTATCAGACCTTGACCGGCGAGCTCATCTTCGACGTGTCCTCGCCGCCCATGAGGAACTTGAGGTCCGTGTGGCGCTTCTTGGCGGCGTAGTTGGCCTTCTTCTCGGCGAGGTTGGCTTTCTTCTCGGCGAGGCTGGCCTTGATGAGGGCCACCTTTTCCCCTTATGTCTCCATCAGCTTCTTCCAGCGCTCCTCGCTCTTCTCAGCCCTCTTCTCGGCCTACGCCCTCGTGTCGGCGAGGCATTTCTCGATCGAAGCCTGGAGACGCTCGGTGGGAGGTCCGGCGGCCTTGAGCATCTTCGCCTTCTTCTGGCCGAGCTTAGGTCTTCCTTCACGGCGGCCTCGGGGTTGTAGACGCCGTCCTTGCTCTTGGAGATACTCATGCGAGTGTCCCGCCACTTCTCGCAATGCTCGATTTTCTCGAAGACATGATGGAACTTGAACTCCATCTTCATGTCCTCTCGAAACAGAAGAAGTGCATGGCGCAACTACAAAATGGAGCATCTCTACAGAAGTTGTCCATGTTCGCGAGTGTGTCAAAAGAGTGCGACAAAGTTAATGTCATGAGTACCTTGTTGTCCATGTTCTCCCCACTGGCTTGTGTGCGATCGACTTCTTCCACGCAGTTGTGCCACTTGCTGCACGCAGTTTGGATGATCGCCCAATGGTTCGTTATTGCCTTCTCTGTAGGGGTTCGTAGCATGGAAAACAAAAAATTTCTATCGCATACAAACAAACAAGCCAAGATCTATCTATTAGATTGTAGCAACGAGTCGATGGAATAACTTACCCTCGAAGATTCCAAAGCGGTTAACGAGAGCAGATTCTCGTGGGTGATGTAGTCGTACTCTTTCCGATCTCAAGATCGCGTAGACGATCCTTCCGCTGCGTTCAAGCGGCTCCCTTGATCGGTCACTGCGTTCGACTCGGCGAAGACCTTCCTCTCCCTTGTTCCAGCAGCGGAGGTTGTAGCACTCTCCGCGATTCCGGCAGCCTGGCGTACCTGGAAGTAGAGGAAGATCCCAGGCTTCGCCTTAAGCCGGAGCGAGTATGGTGGAGTATGAGAGAGAGCTATTAGTGGTCTAGGGATTAGACACACCAATTAGAAGGCTCTAAACCGCAGGCTAGAGCAATTAGAAGCTCTAAACTAAAACGGCTCTAAACCGGAGATTAGAGGATAGGAACTTGTGTGTAGAGGAGGAGGCCCTGCCCCTCCTTTTATAGGTGGAGGGGCTGGCCAGGAGGGAGGGAGTCCTCCCCAACTCGCCTAGGCTGGCCGCCGACTTGGAGGAGAGGACTCCTCCTCCAAGTTGGTTTCAACCTCCTCTTGCTTGTTTCCCACAGTTTCTGTTTCCCAGTTCTGTTTCCACAGTTCCTTTTAGGCTTGACTTTCAAACCGGCAATTTGACTTTTCAGTTTTGGAACAGCAAGAACACTTAGTACATGATGCAATCATTCAATGACACATTCATGTACCCTCCCGAGTCTTGGGACAATCCGAACCTTCTAGAAAATTCAGATGAAAACACCGGAATCATTCCCGAACTCCGAAATGGGACTTTCCTTATATGAATCTTATTCTCCGGACCATTCTGGATCACCTCGTGATATCCCGGATCCCATCCGAGACTCCGAACAACATTCGGTCTCTTTCTCATAATACCATAACTACTCAAAACAACGTCGAATCCTTAAGTGTGTCTCCCTACGGTTTGTGAATTATGCGGACATGATCGAGACACTTCTCCGAACAATAACCAATAGAGGAATCTGGAAATTCATATGGCTCCCACATATTTCTACGATTAATTTGCGATCGAATGAACCACTTACATACGATACCAATTTCCCTTTGTCTCACGATAGTTTACTTATCCGAGGTTATGATCGTCGGTATCTCTGTATACCTAGTTCAACCTCGTTACCGATAAGTACACTTTTCTCGTTCCCGTGATATGTGATCCCTTGTGACCCAGTCACATGCTTGCAAGCTAATTGGATGACATTCCACCGAGAGGGCCCAGAGTATATCTATCCGTCATATGGATGGACAAATCCCACTCTTGATCCATGTGTTTCAACCAATACTTTCCGAACACTCAATGCCACCTTTATAGCCACCCGATTCACGGTGTGGTGTTTGATGTCATCAAAGCATCCATCCGGTAAAGGTGATATGCATGATCTCATGGTCGAAGGAATTAGGTTACTATGTATCAGAAAGCATATAGCAATTGAACTATTTAAATGACTTGATCTTTATGCTACGCTTATCTATAGGAGTATGTCCATCACATCATTCTCCTAATGATATGATCCTGTTGTTAATAACATCTCTCTATGTTCATGATCAGGAAACCACGATCATATATTAACCAACAAGCTAGTTTAACAAGAGGCTTTACTAGGGACTCTTATTTTAGTTTACAAATCACACAAGTATTAATGTTTCCGGTTAATACAATTATAGCATGGTATGTAAACATTTATCATAAGTGTGAAGATATGATAATAACCACTTTATTATTGCCTCTTGGGCATATCTCCAACATTCTCCCCTCGCTCCATGTGGATCTTGCGATACTTTGAGTCACACATGCTTCGCTCGTCGAATGCTGTCTTCACGCGTCGCCAATAATTGTCAGAATTTTGGTTCGCACCCGTTATCGGATCCATGCTCACCGTCTTCCAAGCTTCGGCGAGGCAGGTGTCCTCGGCCACGGTCCATTTGAGCCGAGCGTCCGCCGTCTTCTTCCCCTTCTTGCCTTTCACCTCAATCTCGGCGTCCTCTGGCTGCGTCTGCTCGGCCTGGGTCTCCTCGGCATCGACGTCGACGAGGTCCTGGGACTCGATGTCACGCTCGGCGTCGGCCCGGGTCTGCTCTTCCGTGAAGAAGGAGGGGTGGTTGGAGGCCGAGCCTGTTGCGATCAGGTCCTCCATGTAGGCCTCGGGCGTCATGCCGACCGGAAGTGCGCCCGACATTCCGTCGAACAGGTTGCACGCGTTGGCCTCGCCGAAGGTTGCCGAGCTTCCGCCGAAAGGCAGCGGTCCGCGGCGCAGAGAGGGGCTTGCGTACGCCGGAGAGGTCGAGTAGGGGATGTTAATGTCCACGCCGAAGGGCGAAGGGTGGCGCGACGCCGGGCAGGGGAAAAGCACGTTCGGGTTGAAGCCGTCGTCGAACTCCGGCGACGGGGAGTACTCGCCGAAAGCGTCGACTCTCCGGAAGTTGGCGGAGAGATCGGGCGAAGCCGTGGCGAGCCTTCGCTCCCCGTGTAGTGCGTCTGTGCGGCCATCGCGCGCAGCAGCCGCCTTTCGCCGCTCACCATCGCTGTTCTTCCGCCACCGCCTTCACCGCCTTCTCCTCCTCCGCTTCTTTGCCGGAGCTTGCCTCTCCCTGTCCTTCCGCCGCCGACGAGATCTGCTGGTGTGCTCTCTTCTCCAACTCCGCCGAGGACATGCCTCCGGCTTGGCTTCTCGGCTTCGCCTTCTTCTCTGACCCTCGCCGAGGATCGATCTGGGTTGGACGAAACTCTTGGGCGGCATGTCGGACGCGGTGATCGGCGGAGCTTCGGGAGTGGGGGAATGGGGAAGAAAGGCGGGAGGGGGGAAGAAAAGGGCGGGGAGCTCGGCGAATTGGCGGGAGTGGTGCCTTCTCTCGCCGACAGAGCTGGCCCACGCCCGTTTTCGCTGAGTGCGGCGTTCCCAGGGCGTACCCGGGATCCTGGGTACGGTCTGGGTAGGCTGAACCAAAATATGCCAAAATCCAGACGAAAACAGGTCCTTAGATACACGACTGGACCGACTTTCGGCGTTCGAACCAAAATTCGGCGTCAAGATAGGCCTCGTGGGTAGGGGAGCGAAGATGCTCTTATGTACGCCGTGCCAAGCCAGCAATGTCCGGCAGGCAGAGCGGGGTTAGGGGATAATTAGGTGGTTCAACTAGTTTTAGGGGAAGGGCATACGAGGCGAGAGCGATCCAACGGCCTCACTCAAGAGACCCTTCCCTCTATGTATAAAGGTCCCAGGTAATAACCGCCTCCGCCGCCGCGCACAAACCCTCCGCCCTAGGCTATGGTTTCCATCGTGTCCAGGCTCGCGCGGGCAGCCTTCGCAACCCGCGCCTTTCCCTTGGCCGGTCAAGGTATTCCTGTTGGCGCTCGCCCTGCAGCTGCCATCCGTCTCTCCCCTGCAGGTAATCCATAGCTAGCTAAGGGCATCTTTCGGAATTTGGGTACGAATCCTGATTACCGGAATTCCCAAGGGACCAGATTTTTATTTCGATCTGAATGCTTCACATAGCTGAAATGCACATACTATTTCTTATTACTCCGCCCGTTTCATATTGTTGGTCTCAACTTTATCTAGATTCGTAGGTATGTAATTAAGTTTTTCGACTAGATGTATTTGTATTTAGGCAAAGTTGAGGCCATTAATATGGACCGGAGTGAGTATCAAATATCAGTAGATATATCTGAATAAACAAGAAGAGATCATTTGTTGCCATACATTAGTGTTGTTCTAATAAGCACACACTTTGAACAAGCATGTTCTGATAATTTGCTGCCATATCATGCTAAATGAAACAAATTAGCCCTGCTGAGAGCAATAGTGTTATGATCACAAACTAAACTCCAACTCTATGCCTACGGAACTACAGGAGGCCCCAAGTCAGAAGAAGAAGAGAAAGAAAGACCCAAGTCAGAAGTAGCTCCAAACGCCGCAACCGTAAGTTACAATCCACATCTCCCTGTTGATGAGAATGCACTTAAGTCGGATGAAGCCATGTGGGCCTTCTATGAGTACTGGTGCAAGTATCATGGCATATCACGGGACCGTCGTGAGATGGAACGCCGGTTCAAGATATTTAGTAATATGGCAAGGTCTGTCCATGAATTCAACAGTGCTGGTGGTGGAACCGGCAAGGCGTCAATGACCAGATTTGCAGATATGACCAACAAGGAGAAATCTCGTCGAAGGGGTAGACCTAGATGAAAATGAATTTCTCATGTACACCTGTGTGACCCTTAAGGCCTAAGCTATGCTTCTGTATGCCAAGACATGCCTCTAAGTTATCTATAGCAGTACGGTGTGTCGATTTGTTCTTGAACTCATTTTAGCTTTAAAATGTATATTGGACAAGTATATGTAGCTTTCTTGTATGAACTCAGTTAGTTTTAATAAATACTACCTTTGTTGTGCTTTGTGTATCTGCTCCGTTTTTGCCTTTTGGTTCAACTAAGCAAACCATTCGCAAGGTCAGATAGGGTGCAATCCAGATTATAATTAGGACTATTATGATGTGATTGGGATGTTGTCTTTCAATGTAAAATACCTCTGTTATTGTTTTCCCTCATATTCATAAAACAACAAGGGTGTGATATGAATTGAATTAGGCACAAGAAAATACTCCCTCTGTCCCAAAATAGATGTGTCAGATTTATCAAAGTTTGGATGAATCTAGACACTTTTTAGTATATAGATTCATCTAAATTTTGACAAATCTAAAACATATATTTTAGTACGGAGGGATTATAAAAGAGGGATTCGTCCTTCAAAATAAAAGAGGGATTCTACTATCCAAAGCAGCCTTTACATTCAGACGTCGCTCCTTATGGTGGCTGTCCCTTGTGACAACTCAGACATGGCCTTGTTTTCGGACTGCACCAACATCCATCTTGGCAATGGAGAACATGCAAAATTTTGGCATGACAAATGGTTACAAAGAGAAGCTCCCATTCAAATTGCTCCAGAGTTGTACAAACTAGCCTACATGAAAAAGGTCAATGTTAGAGTGGCGTTAACAGATGGTATTTGGATGAGGGGTCTGCAGAGGATAAACAACGAGCAACAGATGGACCAATTCATATCCCTTTGGTCCAAATGTCAAGGGATCACTTTCACAAATGAACCAGACAAGGCTAGTTGGAGTTTATCGGCTAACGACATCGATTCAGCGTTATCTGCTTACAAAATTCAGTTTAGTGCCCGTGTGAAGATGCCCAATCTGGAGCTGGTTTGGACAGTAAAAACTGAAAGAAAGATCAGTTTTTTCTTATGGTTGTTGCTATAGAACAGGGTGTGGACTGATGCAAAGGTTTTGTAAGCGTAGGTTGGACGCATAACTCAAAATGCAGTCGCTGTGATCAGGTCCTGGAGGATGTCGATCATCTTTTTTTGCTATGCCCTTTCTCCAAGGAGGACTGGACTCTGTTGGAGAATTCTGAGCCAATTCTTACGCAAATGTCAGGATTCTCCTTTGATTTAAATTCCTGGTGGAACGAGTTGCAGAGAAGATCAAGAGGAGTGAAGAGAAAAGAAAAAAAATGACGCTGGTTTCGTATGCTTTGTGGAATATTTGGAATGAGAGAAATCTGAGGACTTTTCAATACAAAAGTTTGTTGCCCAGATCGGTGGTAACGAAGATTCTGGAGAACTAAAAGCTTAGGTTGGCATATTCTGTATGAGTTTTGAGAGTGTTTTCTTTCCTCTTTTTGTAGACGGCTAAAAGCCGGAGAACTTTTACTTGTAAATTCTCACCAGTACAAATCCTAAACAACGTAGTATCGTAATTCGTAAGTAGTAGCGGATTAGTGTAGCAGCAATATATATGAGCAAACCTATCATAAGATTGTAAGTGGTAACAAGAAAGACAACTGCAAAGCTTCGTGAACATCCAATCGTGGTGTGATTATAGAATAAACATGGAAATAATGTCGCACTTATGAATTGCACTTATCAATTTTGACACTTTTGTCACTTAAAAGATAGGATCCTTTGGCACCCTGAACCATCCGGGGAATACTCTGTGAAATCAATGTATAGCCTATTGACAAAAGGGGTGTCGGTGGCTCACTTCAACGATATCTGGGTTGCTAGGATTTTGCTTAAAAACAAAATCTTCTCATGGCAGCTTGCTCTCGACCGCCTCCCCTCGAGCCAACTGATAGCCTCAAGGCACGGCCCCTCCAATGGCACTTGTGCGCTTCGTGGGGCAGTGGAGGATGCCTCTCACATCTTTTTCTCCTGCTCCATGGCAAAGTTCGCCTGGAGGGCTCTTTGTCAGATTCTTGGCTGTTCTTGGTGGCCCTCGTGTTTTGCCCATTTTTTCGCCATTCTTTCGGGTTTCTCGGGGCAACCAAGACGTCTTATTTGGATTTTCTTTATGGCCCAGTCCTGGATGCTTTGGCTCACTCGCAACAAGTTGTCTATTGAATCGAAGGTGCTTCAACACCCAGCTGACCTGCTATATAAATGGTTATTTGTTTACAACTGTGAAAGCTCACCGCCAAGGCAAAGGACAAGGAGGGACTCGTCTGGATGGCATCCGAACTAAGACTCCTCTACCTCCAGATAACGCCTACAAGCACTGAAGCCTAATTCCATGTCCCGTCTCTTCTTTTCGGCATGTTTGGGGGCCTCATCATTTGTATCTTGTTGAATATGTGACCTTGGGCTTTATTAATTTAAAGCTGGGCATCTTATGCCTTTTATCTAAAAAAAAGAAGGTTCATCACGTGTTCAAAAATAGGAGTAAAAAGATGACAAAAACGAAAGGAATAAAAGTACTCGCTCCCTCCATTCCAAATTAATTGGCGTATCTTGTGTAAACTAATTTGAAATAAATGGGATATGTCATTATCAACAAAGTAGACATCAGAGAATTTTTGGTAGTATGATTTGCTGAAATAACAATGATGGACATTTTATAACTCATCAAGCAAACAAAAACGCTAGCGGAGGGAGAAGGCACTACCGGAATTCACTTCTTTTCCGTGTGATAATCGAAACACGCCAAAGCCCCGAATATACATGATAAAGTATACACGACAAAGATTGCGATGGCAAAGGGCCCCGAATATACATGGTAAAGCCTTTGCCGTGTACAATTACACGGCAAAGTATACACGACAAAGATTGCGACGTCAAAGCAGCCTTTGTCGTGCGCTTGGCCATAAATGCACGACAAAGGCTTTCCCGTGTACAAAACTGCGATGCACGGCAAGAAAAAGTAACTTGACGACGCCCAGGCCGGGACAACACCGTGGCAGTGGGCCCCATCCATTGCCGTGTGTGTGTGGTGTGGATATACCGTGTGTTTTCCGTGGACTCTTTGCCGTGTGCTAGGAGAGAAAAACTACACGACAAAGACTCGTCGGTACAAATAAAAAAATGTCGTCGCTGCCGCCGGTCTGCACGCCATTGATGTCAACGAGGGAGCGGAAGGGGGCGGCCAAGCGCCGTGGTGGCTACGGCCAAGGACGATGTGGCGGCTGCGGCCAGGGACACCGGCGAGGGAGGGGAAGGGGACGGACAAGCGCCATGGCGGTTGCGGCCAGGGTCGCCAGCGAGGGAGGGATGTAGGGGTTCATAGCATGGAAAACAAAAAAATTCTACCGCATGCAAACAAACAAGCCAAGATCTATCTACTAGATTGTAGCAACGAGTCGATTAGAGTACTCACCCTTGAAGATTCCAAAGCGGTTAACGAGAGCAGATTCTCGTGGGTGATGTAGTCATACACTTGCCGATCTCAAGATCGCGTAGACGATTCTTCCGCTGCGTTCGGCAGCTCATCGGTCACACGCCTGACTGATGAATACCTTCCTATCCCTTGTTCCAGCAGGCAGCGGAGATTGTAGTTCTCCCCTCGCGATTCCGGTAGCACGGCGGCGTGGTGTCAGAAGTAGAGGGAAGATCCCGCAGGGCTTCGCCTAAGCCGGTGTGATTTATGGTGGATCTAGGGTTTCCCAGTGATCTAGGGTTTAGAAGACCGGGAGGAGGAGGTGTCAGAGGCGGCTAGGGCGACGGCGGCGGCTTGGCGACGGCGCACGAGTGTGGGGAGGGCTAGGGCTTGGCTTTTGGGGCAGCCCTCCCCCTCTATTTATGAGAGGGGGAGGGCAGCCTTGGGAGAGGTGTCAACACCCGGATTTTTTCAATCCTAGATGCCTGTTATGCCATACATCGCAATCCCAGGATTACCATTTTTGCGAGACATAACAGAATTGGATACCATAGTACTTCATCCATTACAAACGATACAGAAGTTCTTACACAAATAGGGATCTCATGATCCAGTTCTTAATACAACATCGAGCGTGAATACGTAATAATAACGGTAGCGAGGCGAAGCTCCATCTTCGGGGTCACAGCAACGCCGACGATGGGAGATGATCCTAGTTGTCGTAACCTTCCCGGGTTCCATCTTCCGTACTCCTCTTCATAGTCCGCCATGGGAATAGCCAGGACAAAGCCATGAGTACTCTTTAAGTACTCAAACTAATACTAACACGGCAGGTTTTTTGTTTGATAATAGGACACTAGGCTCTAGGGTTGTTTTGCAAAAAGCCAGGTTTATCTCTACTAAGTTCCAAAGCTAGTCACAATTTTATAACTCCTAAGTGGGATCTTGTAATTCAGGTCACAACTCGTTGTGGTCAAGTCAAAGTCTCAATTCATTTCACAAGTCATTTTGAAAAGTCTCGACGGGGAACAAGATGGCCTCCAGCTGTCCATAATCATGACGCTATTATTCAATAGTTTGACACTCTGCGGAGATTGTACACTTTCACCACAACATTCGATACATCCGTCAGGAACAAATCCTGAATTCACCATACTCAGTATGCGGATAATCAATCCTAACCTTTCAATTACACGTCCTAGTATAAGCACCTCTCCTGTGAGTTTGGCCTCCCAACCATGACCACTGTCATCTTGGGTACTGCACAGGTGGACAATCTTCACAAGGTAGCCTCATCTCAGACCTTGGCCATGAGGGAACTAATACTAAGGAATATAAGTTTCCAGTCAAGCCCTACCCAATATTCGGGTATTGTGGTTGTACGCTAAAATTGGAATGGTATCGCATCCATACAACCATCAGTTTTATAAAGGGCTAAGGCTCATGCCTCAACATTTTCATCACCAGAATCATCAAGTGTTTGGAAACACATGTCCAAAACATTTCAATAAAATGATCCATCATTCCAAGGTTTTCATAACCATTTTTCCACCAAGTATTCCCATCTAAAAGTTGATCAAGTTTTATGCTTAGCACTAGCATCTACAGGTGGTGGTAATACTAATGAGGGGTGGTAAACTAGTGGGGTTTTAACTAGGTTCAAACTCATATCTTGGGCTGTTATCAAGGTTTCTAGCTTAGGCCAAATCTAATGCTCTTGATGCAACCTTCAGCACAACTGTCTAGTATCTACCAAACTCTTAGGTAGACTCTAAGTAAGCTTTGCTAAAGAAATAAAGTAAGAATCTTGCACATAAAACTAGGATTTGGTTTATCAAATGGGTATGATCACATATGCTTAAGGCATATAGTAGTCATATCACAAGTATGGGTTTGTGGCATCAGTAGGGTATCTTGCAAGTGTTAGCTTGCATCAATGTCAATATAAGCTTGCATAGGTATAGTATCTTGCAAGTGTTAGCTTGCACAGTCACTATTAGTATTAGGCTTGCCTTGTGCAGAGCAGTGGTTGAAGTTCTCCTCGGCTTCCTCTTTGTAGTATCCTCCTTCCTCCTTGTATCCTTGGTTGGTACTAGCGTCTATGAATAAATACGAGGTACACAATCACCAAACAATACTTAACTACTTGAAATCATCACACACAAGGGTCCTATAGATGATCTAGCATCATCTCTAACATTACAAGGTTAAAGTTGGTTTAAAACTTTTTATTTTTAGAAAAGTAATTTCTACTCATTGAAAAATTACTTAAGATTTAATATTCTCCAAACTAAACATGGGATCATGTTGACACATGTCATCACCACATATTGTAGTCCATGGGAATGTGATTTAAAGTGGTGTCACAATTTAATAAGGTTTTACCCTTTTATTTTAATTAATTAAGGTGGCTAGAAATGCTTATGAAGCATTCTTTTATTACTTGGACATTATTTCTGCAAGTAAAGCTATATATTTTTATATATTCTGAAAGGTATGGTTAAATGTGATTTTTGAGAGTTGGAATCAACTCAAAATCTTTTCTGGTTTAAATTTGAAAAATGCTTGAATGCAGAAAAGCTTCTGCCTTGTTATTTTTACTAGGGGTGATCTATAGATCCAAATGACTTGAATCCAACGGGCTTGGATTAAGCATTCACAGAACTTTCCAACAAAATTGGTTTCATTCAATTTGGTGCACTGAATCGATCTGGGTTGATTTTTGAAGTTGGATGCTGAAGTGTGTTTGAATTGAAATAGAAAAAGATTAATTTGAATTGCTGGGCTGCGCGGGAAAAGTTACTGGGCCGGCCTGCTAAGCGTAGTGCTCCCGCGGGCTGCTTAAGTGGGTGTCCCCACCGCCGCTGACACGGTCTGGGCGGTATGGGGCAACGTGGATCGCTCGATCTAGTTCTAATCCAACTACTGTGGGTCATCGTCGACGCGAGACAACTCCCGAGAACGAAACCTAGCGCGCCAGTGAGGGGTGCCGGGGCTCACCGGGCGAGGGTCGGCGAGGGCGAACAACGGTCGGCGACGGCGAACCTCCTGTACGGTGGCTTCTCTGGGCGGCTCAATCTGGCTCCTTTCTTCTCCGGCAGCGGCAGGCTCCAGTGAAATACCGACGAGGTGGTGCTCGCCTTGCTCTGAGGATGGTGTGGCGGGTCAGTGGGAAGAGGGGAGTGAGATGGTGTGAAGAAATCGTGCGGGGGTGGCCTCTATTTATAGTCGAGCGAGTGGACCGTCGGGGCGCACGGTGAGCTCGTCGGGGCGACATTACAGGTGGATAATGGCATGGGCAAGGGTAGGGGACGGTGCTGTGTCTCCTGGCGATGCTCAACAACATGGTCGCGAGGCATGGGGCGGTGTGGTTTGGTCTGGAACGGGCGGTGCTCTGCGCGGCAGAGGCGGCGTCTTCGACGGCGGGCGATGGCTGTATGGCACGGGGCGGCAAACGGGGATGTCTGGCGGTCTCCTGGTTCGGTGGTGATCGTGTGTGCATGCGGTGAGGGCGGCGCACGGTCTGTGGACGCGGGTCGAGGGTGGCGCTCTGGCGCATGCTCGGCATGGTCTGGACGCGGCTTGTGCGCATGGTCCAGGGCTTGGCAACACTCGCGGCTGGGACAGGGAGTGGCGATGGACGGTGGGCTGCCTCCCAAACAAGGTTGGCTCGGCTAGTTCTTCCTCTAGCCTGCTGTCGACTATGGGGTGGCATTGAGGTGCTCGGCTGTTCACCATTAATGGAAATGGCAAGCTCACAGGGGTGCTAGTGTTGGGATAATCTTTCTAGATGATCTAATGAGTTGTGTGTGAGCTAACTAGGGAACAAGTTAGGCAAGAATCACTGCACACTATAGTGTTTGATGTTTTGTTTGATCTGTGTCTGCAACCTGTTTGATGAAATGGCCGCATGAAATCAAGTTTTGAATTTTGAAATGATTTTTGGTGGGTTTGCTAGATTGGTTCTGGTGAGTCTGCAGATGCTTGGGTTTTGAAAGTTGAGCTTGTTTGAGTGGGTTTTGGAAAAGTGGGATCTTCCCATATGAAGAAGATTCAATTTTGAATTGTCATTTAAACTATGCATTTGAAAGTTTCTGGATGATCACAAAGTGGGCCTTGATACCTTGTTATGAGTACATTCAAGGGGTGCAAAGATCCAGAAAAGTTTCTGTTAGGTTTTGAAAGTTTGAGACAGCCAAAGTAGGCATGGGAGTTAAATTGGTCAAAATGACCATTCACTTAATATATTTGTTTTGATTTACTTGTCTTTAGGAAAAGTGTGGGAAACGTTTTAGATGATGTTCATTTCACCTAAGAAACATTTTACAAGCAATGGATCACACAAACAAGGTGATTTTTAAAGAAATTCAAAATCCATGCATACACTTATACATGCATTCATAAGTTTATTTAGAAAAGTTTTTGTTAACCCTAATCTTGATGATTAGTGTCTGATGATCTAAGTTTGGTATTTTTGGGATGTTACAAACCTTCCCCCCTTAAACAAAATCTCGTCCCGAGATTTGAAAAAGGACGAAAAGATTACCTAGGATTTGAAGAGATCGGGAAACTCCGTCCTGATGTGATTTTCGCGTTCCCAGGTAGCTTCCTCTTCTGTGTGGTTGCTCCACTGAATCTTGAGAAACTTGATGCTTCGGGTTTTGGTAGTTCGAAAGGCTTCTTCCAATATACAGATGGGTAATTCGGGATAGGTCAGGTCATAGTTGATCTCTATGGTCCGGTGATCGATATTCTTGAACACTTCGGTCTTCTCGGGGACTTCGAGACATTTGCGAAGTAACGAGATATGGAACACATTGTGCACAGCTGACATCTCTTCAGGTAGTTCCAGTTGATAAGATACTTCTCCTCGACGGTTCAAAATTTTGAAAGGTCCGATATATCTGGGGGCTAGCTTTCCTTTGAGTTGGAAACGCTGCATTCCCTTCAATGGCGACACTTTCAGATAAACAAAATCTCCTATGTTGAAGGCGAGGTCTCGACGTCTCTTGTCGGTGTAACTCTTCTGTCGGGATTGGGCTGTCTTGAGGTGCTCACGAATCTTGTGAACCTTCTCTTCTGCTTCTCGTAGGATGTCGGGTCCGAAGATCTGACTCTCTCCTACTTCCGACCAGTTTAAAGGGGTGCGACACTTTCTCCCTTACATAAATTCAAATGGGGCCATTTGCAAACTGGCTTGGTAACTGTTGTTGTATGAAAATTCTGCAAACGGCAGACAGTCTTCCCACTTGGATCCATATTCTAGCACACATGCTCTAAGCATATCTTCGAGTATTTGATTTACTCGCTCCGTTTGTCCATCGGTCTGAGGGTGATACGCGGTACTGAAATCTAGGCGGGTTCCTAAACCTTCTTGGACTTTCTTCCAGAATCTTGAGGTAAACTGAGTTCCTCGATCCGATACGATGTTCTTGGGGACTCCATGCAAACTAACGATTCTAGCGATGTACAACTCTGCTAGCTTCGAACTCTGATAGGTGGTTTTGACGGGCAAGAAATGGGTGACTTTGGACAATCTGTCCACTATGACCCAAATAGAGTCATTTCCCCTACTAGAAGTAGGTAGTCCAGTGATAAAGTCCATTCCTACAGAATCCCATTTCCATTCTGGAATTTGCAAAGGTTGCAACAATCCAGCGGGTCTTTGATGTCCGACCTTGACTCGCTGACATATATCACACTTGGCGATATAGCTTCCAATTTCTCTCTTCATCTTATGCCACCAAAATTGCTCTTTCAAGTCTTGATACATCTTAGTTCCTCCGAGATGGATAGAATAAAGAGTATCATGAGCCTCCTTCAAGATAACTTCTTTCAACTCCGAATCGGCTGGTACACAAAGGCGTCCTTTGTACCACATAATTCCTTCTTCGTCCTCGGTGAATCCGGGTACTTTGCCTGTACCGATACGACGCTTGATTCCGTCGATACTGGCATTTCCTTTCTGCGCCTCTTTAATCTGACTGATAAAAGTGGGCTGAAGTTCTATGCTAGACAAAAATCCTTCACTTACTAATTCTATTCGAAAATCTTCCATCTCTTTGTGCAAACTTGGTTGCTCCTTCAAAATCATGGAGTTCAAGCGGCACGGCAATCTGCTAAGGGCATCGGCTACCACATTGGCTTTACCAGGGTGATAGTGAATGTCCAGGTCATAATCCTTGATTAGCTTAATCCATCTTCTCTGCCTCATATTCAGCTCCTTCTGAGTGAATATATACTTTAGGCTCTTGTGATCCGAATAAATCTCACAACGGTTTCCCATCAGGTAATGTCTCCATGTCTTCAGGGCTAGAACTACGGCTGCGAGTTTGAGGTCATGGGTTGGGTAATTTTGTTCATGTTGCTTCAATTGTCGCGATAGATAAGATATAACTTTGCCTTCTTGCATTAGCACACATCCGAGACCAATCTTGGATGCGTCACAATACACATCGAAGGGCTTCGGGATATCCGGCATGATCAAGATTGGGGCTGAAATCAATCTCCTCTTGAGTTCTTGAAAACTCGCTTCACATTTGTCGGTCCATTCAAACTTCTTGTCCTTCTTCAGCAATTGGGTCATGGGTCGGGCGATACTAGAGAATCCTTCTACAAATTTGCGGTAATATCCATAATCCGAGAAAAGTACGAACTTGGGTTTGAGTGGTTGGGGCTTGCCAATCTTCTACATCTTTCACTTTGGCAGGGTCAACGGCAATTCCTCCCGCTGATACAATGTTACCGAGTAATCCTACCTCCTGTAACCAGAATTCACATTTGCTAAATTTTGCATACGGTGATGCTCTCTAAGGGTTCCAAGAATGGTCCTTAGGTGTAGCTCATGTTCTTCTTCTGATTTGGAATAAATCAGAATGTCATCGATGAAAACAACGACAAACTTATCCAGGAAGTCCATAAAAATCTTATTCATGAGATTCATGAAATAAGCGGGGGCATTGGTTAATCCAAAAGACATGACTGTATACTCGTACAATCCATATCTGGTGGTAAAGGCAGTCTTTGGAATATCCTCTGCACGAATCTTGAGTTGATGATAGCTAGTTCTAAGATCAATCTTAGAAAGCACCTGGGCACCGGTCAACTGATCAAACAAATCTTCTATCTTAGACAAGGGGTACTTGTTCTTGATGGTGACATCATTCAACTTCCGATAATCCGTACACAAACGGTTACCTCCATCCTTCTTGTCCACAAACAAGACAGGTGATCTCCATGGGGACGCACTTGGTTGAATCAATTCGATTTCCAACATGGAATCCAGTTGCTTCTTCAGTTCTTCTAGTTCTGACGGGTTCATACTATAGGGTCTCTGGGCTATGGGTCCTGTTCCGGGGATTAGTTCGATGATAAACTCGATATCCCGATCCGGGGCATACGGGAAAACATCCGGAAATACATCGGGTATTCAGACTATCCGAACTTGGTCAATGGTAGGTTGGTCTATACTCTTGTTACACTTGAATTGGCGAGGTAAGGTTTGGATATATGCTCGATGATATTCCGGTGGTCTTGGTCATGGTGATGGCTTTCTTGTACGCATCATCAATCCTTTATGTTTGGACATCCAATCCATTCCTAGTACTACTTCCAAACCTTTAGTTCCGAGTACTATTAGGTTAGCATAAAAATCTATGCCATGGATTAGGATAGGGACGGCCTTGCAAATTTTCCTAGCCTTGGTGGTTGATCCGGGAATTTGTACAATCATCACATGCTTCAATTTGGTTGGTTGAATTTTACTAGTGCAGGAAAATTCTTCGGTGACAAATGAATGCGATGCACCGAATCAAACAACACTCTTGCAAGTCTTGAATTAACAGAAAACATACCCAAAGACGACGTCTGGCGCTTCGAGCTTCTTGGTATGCATGAGAAAAGACGGCCATTGCGGTTGAGTGAATTCCTAGGGCAAATCTTCTCCCTGGCTGGACACGGCTGCTTCTTTGAGATGGGACATTGGTATTAGGGCTGTAGCATTCTTCTTGTTGGGGCACTCGTTGGAATAGTGGCCTTTATTTCCTGATCATAACAGTCACTTGTGACTTGTCCTTGGCACGATGCACAACATTGCTTCCATCCTCGGGCGGTGTTGGGGTTAGCATTGTTGGTGTTGAACTTGGGTGGGGCACGGGTGAAATTGCTAGAGTTGCCGGGGTTGTTGTGATTTCCTCCGGGTCTAGGGTTTCCACGGTTGGGATAGTTGGACGGGTCATAGGGGGTCTGTTGGTTCTTGGGGCAAATCCTGGAGATGGGTTGGGGCGATACTTTGGGGTCTGATGGGTTCCTGGTTGATGCATCATGCGACGCTTGCGGTTCTCATTGGCCTGGTTAATCTTTCCTTCCATCTGGATAGCAGAGTCGACAAGGGCTTCAATGTCCACAAAGGGAATATTGACTAACACTGTCTGCATCTCGTCATGCAGACCATTCAGGAATCTTTCTTTCTTCTTGGCTTCCGTGTCTATCTCGTCCGGGGCATACCTAGCTAATGACAAAAATTTTTCACGGCATTCCACTACAGTCATCCTTCCTTGCTTC
Organism: Avena longiglumis; assembly: GCA_030063025.1. Taxonomy (NCBI): domain Eukaryota; kingdom Viridiplantae; phylum Streptophyta; class Magnoliopsida; order Poales; family Poaceae; genus Avena; species Avena longiglumis. Next base: position 97,032,182 of record CP125978.1, read on the forward strand.
AACTCTCTGAACTCGTCTCTCATTCTCTTGATTAAACCTGGTGGCACATGGGTTCTGCTAAACTTGACCTTGAATTCCTCCCAGGTCATCATCTGGCCTCCGGTCATGGCACGAACACTGTTCCACCATGCCCTGGCATCTCCGGCTAGATAATGGGTGGCGAACAGGACTTTATCGTTGGCTTCCACTCCGGCTACTTCTAAGTTATTCTCCATGGTTTGCAGCCAATCATCGGCGTCTAGGGTTCTTCCGACTTGGTGAAAACGGGTGGGTTGGTATTCGGAAATTCTTGAGCTTAGATCCGTGGTTGTCCCGATTTCCATGGCCTTGGTTGTTGTGGGCTAGCTGGGCTATCTGCTGCAGAGTGGCTAGGTTGGCTTGCGTTCGCTCTTTCGACCAGCGGTTAGAAGTCAACATTTGCGAATCTGCAACATCGGGTCCGGGTTGAACCACTTCCTCCACGTGGCATCGAATATTGATATAGATCATGAGAAAAGAAATTGCTAAGGTTTTGGGTTTTGAAAAGTTTTAGAGTTTGACTCAGGTTTTCAAGCTACTTGCTTTTTATTCATTCATTCACCGATACAACGCACATCACAAGAAGGAACAACAGATGGTTTTAAGAACCATTCGGAAACTACGATGATGGGACCGACTACTACTCACTACGCTGGTGCTCGGTGCTACTACTCCTCGGTCGTGGCTTAATCATCTTGACATCATCGATGAAGGCGAAATCATCCTCATCGGTGAAGAAGTCCATGGCCTGATCCTCCAGAAAATCATCGTCATCGCTGAGATAGGAGTAAGGGTCTCCACGAAGATCCTCTCCGGCATTCTCCCTTTCCTCTAACTGCATGTCTCTATCGTGGATGGTCTCTTCCAGAGATGAGATGCGATGGCGAAGATGGGCAATAATGCGCTCCTTCTTGTCGAGTTGACGGCGGCGAGACTTGCGATCCTTTGCAAGCATGGCGATGGTCTGGTCCTTCGTCTTGATGATGGCAGACTTGTGGTTGCAATAGTCACGGCAGTTGTCCAACTCCTGCTGACGGTCATACATCATGAAGCTAAGGTGGTCCAATTGAGTCTTCAGCTCGGGGTGGTATGGGGCTTCCAGTGGTTGGCCATTTGCATCACGTCTTGGGCAAAACTCAAAGCGAGTACCCTTGATCTGATTGATGCTCTGCCCACACAGACGGGAAAGAGCTTCCTGCATTGCTCTGGCAAGTCCATCGAGCCAGTTGTTTTCCCTCAAGGTAAACTGAATTCCCTTTGCAGTGGGAGGTTCAATCTTTCCTCGGAGACTTGCAACAATTAGCCACTACAGATCTTCTCCTCCTTGATCATTGAGCCGAGCTCCGAAGAACTCGGGGTGTGGACGCTCCAGAAGTTCCGAAAGCTGATCCAGATCCCTCTCAAAGATAAGGTCTCCTCCATTCCCAAGTTGGTAAAACTTGCTGTACTTCACGTCCATCTATAAAAATAGAGGATGAGTAGATTAGAAGAGTGATCAAGTGTGTCAAAATTTTATCTATTTTGCAAGAGTTTTTGAGGAACATGAAGTTTTATTAAAGAATTAAAGAGGTAAGAATGAGAATAAGTTTTGGTAAATATTTTTGTTCTTTGGTTTTAAAATTAAGTTTTTGGTTCAACGTCCAATCTAACTAGGGTCTCCTATGGTCAGGATGGCTCTGATACCAACTTGTCAACACCCGGATTTTTTCAATCCTAGATGCCTGTTATGCCATACATCGCAATCCCAGAATTACCATTTTTGCGAGACATAATAGAATTGGATACCATAGTACTTCATCCATTACAACACAAATAGGGATCTCATGATCCAGTTCTTAATACAACATCAGGCAGCGGAATACGTAATAATAACGGTAGCATAGGCGAAGCTCCATCTTCGGGGTCACAGGCAATGCTGACGATGCGAGATGATCCTAGTTGTCGTAACCTTCCTGGGGTCCATCTTCGAGGTACTCCTCTTCATAGTCTGGCCATGGGAATAGCCAGGGACAAAGCCATGAGTACTCTTTAAGTATTCGCAAACTAATACTAACAGGTAAGGGTTTTTTTGGATAATAGGACACTAGGCTCTAGGGTTGTTTTGCAAAAAGCCAGGTTTATCTTTACTAAGTTCCAAAGCTAGTCACAATTTTATAACTCCTAAGTAGGATCTTGTAATTCAGGTCACAACTCTGTTGTGGTCAAGTCAAAGTCTCAATTCATTTCACAAGTCATTTTGAAAAGTATGACGGGGGAACAGTATGGCCACTCCAACTGTCCATAACCGCGGACGCGGCTATTCGAATAGTTTGACACTCTACAGAGATTGTACACTTTCACCACAACATTCGATACATCCGTCAGGAACAAATCCTGAATTCACCATACTCGATGTCACGGATAATCAATCCTAACCTTTCAATTACACGCCCTAGTATAAGCACGTCTCCTGTGAGTTTGGCCTCCCAACCATGACCATCATCTTGGATCTTGCATGTGGACAATCTTCACAAGGTAGCCTCGGCTCGGACCTTGGCCGTGAGGGAACTAATACTAAGGAATATAAGTTTCCAGTCAAGCCCTACCCAATATTTGGGTATTGTGGTTGTACGCTAAAATTGGAATGGTATCGCATCCAGACAACCATCAGTTTTATAAAGGGCTAAGGCTCATGCCTCAACATTTTCATCACCAGAATCATCAAGTGTTTGGAAACACATGTCCAAAACATTTCAATAGAATGATCCATCATTCCAAGGTTTTCATAACCATTTTTCCACCAAGTATTCCCATCTAAAAGTTGATCAAGTTTTATGCTTAGCACTAGCATCTACAGGTGGGGGTAATACTAATGAGGGGTGGTAAACTAGTGGGGTTTTAACTAGGTTCAAACTCATATCTTGGGCTGTTATCAAGGTTTCTAGCTTAGGCCAAATCTAATGCTCTTGATGCAACCTTCAGCACAACTGTCTAGTATCTACCAAACTCTTAGGTAGACTCTAAGAAAGCTTTGATAAAGAAATAAAGTAAGAAGCTTGCACATAAAACTAGGATTTGGTTTATCAAATGGGTATGATCACATATGCTTAAGGCATATAGTAGTCATATCACAAGTATGGGTTTGTGGCATCAGTAGGGTATCTTGCAAGTGTTAGCTTGCATCAATGTCAATATAAGCTTGCATAGGTATAGTATCTTGCAAGTGTTAGCTTGCACAATCACTATTAGTATTAGGCTTGCCTTGTGCAGAGCAGTGGTTGAAGTTCTCCTCGGCTTCCTCTTCGTAGTATCCTCCTTCCTCCTCGTATCCTTGGTCGGTACTAGCGTCTATGAATAAATACGAGGTACACAATCACCAAACAATACTTAACTACTTGAAATCATCACACACAAGGGTCCTATAGATGATCTAGCATCATCTCTAACATTACAAGGTTAAAGCTTGGTTTAAAACTTTTTATTTTTAGAAAAGTAATTTCTACCCATTGAAAAATTACTTAAGATTTAATATTCTCCAAACTAAACATGGGATCATGTTGACACATGTCATCACCACATATTGTAGTCCATGGGAATGTGATTTAAAGTGGTGTCACAATTTAATAAGGTTTTACCCTTTTATTTTAATTAATTAAGGTGGCTAGAAATGCTTATGAAGCATTCTTTTATTACTTGGACATTATTTCTGCAAGTAAAGCTATATATTTTTATATATTCTGAAAGGTATGGTTAAATTTGATTTTTGAGAGTTGGAATCAACTCAAAATCTTTTATGGTTTAAATTTGAAAAATGTTTGAATGCAGAAAAGCTTCTGCCTTGTTATTTTTACTAGGGGTGATCTATAGATCCAAATGACTTGAATCCAACGGGCTTGGATTAAGCATTCACAGACCTTTCAAACAAAATTGGTTTCATTCAATTTGGTGCGCTGAATCGATCTGGGTTGATTTTTGAAGTTGGGTTCTGAAGTGTGTTTGAATTGAAATAGAAAAAGATTAATTTGAATTGCTGGGCTGCGCGGGAAAAGTTAATGGGCCGGCCTGCTAAGCGTAGTGCTCCCACGGGCTGCTTAAGTGGGTGTCCCCACTCGTGAGTGACACGGGGCTGGGCGAAGAGGTATGGGGCAACGTGGATCGTTCGATCTAGTTCTAATCCAACGGCTGTGGGTCATCATCGATGCGAGACAACTCCGGCGAGAACGAAACATAGCGCGGCCAGTGAGGGGTGCTGGGGGCTCACCGGGGTACGGGCGAGGGTCGGCGAGGTGGGCGAACGACGAAGTCAACGACGATGAATCTCCTGGTACCGGTGGCTTCTCCTGGGCGGCTCCAATCGCTGGCTCCTTTCTTCTCCGGCAGCGGCAGGCTCCAGTGAAATTCCGACGAGGTGGTGCTCGCCTTGCTCTGAGGATGGTGTGGCACAGTCAGTGGGGATAGGGGAGTGAGATGGTGTGAAGAAATCGTGCGGGGGTGGCCTCTATTTATAGTCGAGCGAGGGACCGTCGGGGCGCACGGTGAGCTCGTCGGGGGCGACGTTACAGGTGGCTAATGGCATGGGCAAGGGTAGGGGACGGTGCTGTGTCTCCTGGCGATGCTCAACGACATGGTCGCGAGGCATGGGGCGGTGTGGTTTGGTCTGGAACGGGCGGTTCTCTGCGCGACAGTGGCGGCGTCTTCGACGGCGGGCGGTGGCTGTATGGCACAGGGCGGCAAACGGGGATGTCTGGCGGTCTCCTGGGTCGGTGGTGATCGTGTCTGTACGCGTGAGGCGGCGCAGTGCGTGGACGCGGGTCGAGGGTGGCGCTCTGGCGCATGCTCGGCATGGTCTGGACGCGGCTTGTGCGCATGGTCCAGGGCTTGGCAACACTCGCGGCTGGGACATGGAGTGGCGATGGACGGTGGGCTGCCTCCCAAACAAGGTTGGCTCGGCTAGTTCTTCCTCTAGCCTGCTGTCGACTATGGGGTGGCATTGAGGTGCTCGGCTGTTCACCATTAATGGCAATGGCAAGCTCACAGGGGTGCTAGTGTTGGGATAATCTTTATAGATGATCTACTGAGTTGTGTGTGAGCTAACTAGGGAACAAGTTAGGCAAGAATCACTGCACACTATAGTGTTTGATGTTTTGTTTGATCTGTGTCTGCAACCTGTTTGATGAAATGGCCGCATGAAATCAAGTTTTGAATTTTGAAATGATTTTTGGTGGGTTTGCTAGATTGGTTCTGGTGAGTCTGCAGATGCTTGGGTTTTGAAAGTTGAGCTTGTTTGAGTGGGTTTTGGAAAAGTGGGATCTTCCCATATGAAGAAGATTCAATTTGGAATTGTCATTTAAACTATGCATTTGAAAGTTTCTGGATGATCACAAAGTGGGCCTTGATACCTTGTTATGAGTACATTCAAAGGGTGCAAAGATCCAGAAAAGTTTCTGTTAGGTTTTGAAAGTTTGAGACAACCAAAGTAGGCATGGGAGTTAAATTGGTCAAAATGACCATTCACTTAATATATTTGTTTTGATTTACTTGTTTTAAGGAAAAGTGTGGGAAATGTTTTAGATGATGTTCATTTCACCTAAGAAACATTTTACATGCAATGGATCACACAAACAAGGTGGTTTTTAAAGAAATTCAAAATCCATGCATACACATATACATGCATTCATGAGTTTATTTAGAAAAGTTTTTGTTAACCCTAATCTTGATGATTAGTGTCTGATGATCTAAGTTTGTTATTTTTGGGATGTTACAAGAGGTGGGTTTGAATCCAAACCCAAACCCAAGTTGGATTGAGAGAAGGACTCTTTCCTTCTTCCACTAGAAAACCATTGTTCCAGTTTGACTTTTCAAACTTCCCGTTTGACTTTCAATTTAGAGTTTTAATTCTCTCTTGCAAATGCCCACACCAAGTGACCTAGGATATGATCCAATCATTCCACTTATCCATGACACATTCATGGTTCATTCCCCTTCGGTCTGGTGAACCTTCTAGACCCTTCTAGAACCTCTCCAATGAAAACATCGGAATCTTTCCCGAACTCCGGATTCAGACTTTCCTTATATGAATATTATTCTCCGGACCATTCCGGATCTCCTCATGATATCCCAGATCTCATCCGAGACTCCGAACAACATTCGGTATCCCTACTAACATTCCATATCTACTAAACAACATTGAATCCTTAAGTGTGTCTCCCTACGGTTCGTGAATTATGCGGACATGACCGAGACACTTCTCCGATCAATAACCAATAGAGGAATCTGGAAATTCATATGGCTCCCACATATTTCTACGATTACTTTGCGATCGAATGAACCACTTACATACGATACCAATTTCCCTTTGTCTCGCGATAGTTTACTTACCCGAGGTTTTGATCGTCGATATCTCTGCATACCTAGTTCAACCTCGTTACCGATAAGTACTCTTTTCTCGTTCTCGTGATATGTGATCCCTTGTGAGCCAGTCACATGCTTGCAAGCAAATTGGATGACATTCCACCGAGAGAGCCCAGAGTATATCTATCCGTCATATGGATGGACAAATCCCACTCTTGATCCATGTGCCTCAACACACACTTTCCGAACACTCAATGCAACCTTTATAGCCACTCAGTTACGGTATGGTGTTTGATGTCATCAAAGCATCCTTCCGGTGATGGTGATTAGCAAGATCTCATGGTCGAAGGAATTAGGTTACTATGTATCAGAAAGCTTATAGCAAATGAACTATTGAAATGACTTGATCTTAATGCTATGATTAACTATAGGAGTATGTCCATCACACCATTCTCCTAATGATATGATCTTGTTGTTAATAACATCTCAATGTTCATGATCAGGAAACCATGATCATATATTAACCAACAAGCTAGTTTAACAAGAGGCTTCACTAGGGACTCTTTTATGTTTACGAATCACACAAGTATTAATGTTTCCGATTAATACAATTATAGCATGTTATGTAAACATTTATCATAAGTATGAAGATATGATAATAACCACTTTATTATTGCCTCTTGGGCATATCTCCAATAGTCTCCCACTTGCACTAGAGTCAATAATCTAGTTTCAAACCTTTGTGTATTCAACACCTATGGCTTTCCGGTGTTGTATGTGGATCTAACACTTCTAGGTCCGTGTGTAATTGCATGTCTTTGCGTCTCTACGCATCACTTATTCTCTAATGAGATGGCTTTGTATAAATTTGGTCCTTTGGTGAGACCTTTTAGTTCCTTGGGGTTAAAACATGTTGATAATATTGTCGTACAATATAACTTCATAGTACTATCCCGCTGTGAACGACACCTAGTTTGATAACAAACTACTTGACACAAATGCCCACTTTTGCTGCTATTATAGCAGTCATATACTTAGCCTTTGTTGTATTATCTGTCACAATGTCTTAACTTTTGGAACTCATCCAAACCCATTATGGAACTTACTTTCCATCATATTGTGCCACCCTTAGTTTAGATAGAGATAAACTTAATTTGTACTTTGTGACAAAACTAGTATCAATGTAATACTTTAACAATGAACTAACCATCTATTTGTCACTTCTACAAAATAATATATTCTTAGTTCTTCAAAAGAGCATAAGAATATCTTTACTATAGTCCAATAATCATCTTATGAATCATTATGGTATATTCTCATAACATTTAGAGCATTGGACATATCTAGATTTATACACATCACATCATGATTGATAAAGTACTCTTTGTGATTTTATATATCAAGTATAAAAAATACTTGAATCTTTATTCAATCCTTCCCGTGCAACAAGAACCTTTCTTGTAGTTTTTATATTGATATCTCATCTATGTACTTCTGGCACAACTATATCAGCCTCTCAATTTATCCATATAGACATTGATGCCAAATATTAGAAATTACGCTAAGCCTTTCATCGAGATGAAATTCTTAACTGTGGTCAATAAAAGATACATCATTTCCAATCAACAATATGTCTTCCACATAATGTATTAGAAACATGTCTTAGCGCTCCCACTTAATTTCTTGCAAATGCAAGAATCTTCATCGTCTCTGATAAAATTAAAATGTTTTAACAGTTTCATCATAGTGAAGATTCCAACTCCGCGATGCTTACTTCAACCATTCAATGCATATGCTTTTAGCATCCTTTGAATTAACAAAACCCTTTGGACCATGTCATGCACACGATCCTAGGTAACCATTCTATTAGAAGAACTTGTTTTGTTTATTCAACACATAACAAAATTATATGTCGTGGTTGCTACATTAATCCGTTTAGACTAAATATTGTCTAATGAAAGATCAGATCTTGTCATAGTCAACTCTTTGAACATTGTCGTGAACTCTTTCCTGACATGTCGATAATTTCATAGATGTGAAACATCCATGTCTATTTCTTTATAGATCCAAATATGACCGTAAGGTCTTGCACCTTTCCAGAGGGTCTTTCAATTTCAAAGCTTGATCTCTCGTATATGGAACTATCACAGATTTTATGGCTTCAAGCCATTTGACGAAGTCAGGGCCCATCATTGCTTCTTTGCATGTAGTCTGTTAATTATTGTCAAATAATGATTCAACCTTCAAATCTTGGTATTTGATTGTTTACCCGACCTACTTGGTTCAATAGGAACTTAGACTTCCGTGACCACAACCTTTGAGGCACGTGATTCATGAGCATTGTTGCTGCCTCCGGAACACTTTTCGGCGCTGCGCAACTTTGCACATATAGCTAAGGTTCTCTTAACCTTATCAAAGTTCTATTGTCCTCCCACTTAACTTTTCACGAAAAATTTCTTTCTCAAAAAAACTTGACGTTCTAAGCGACAAACATTTTTGTCTTTGGTGTTATGGAGGAATACTCAACAATTATTCAAAAAACATACAAAGATATGTTCATCCGATTTTGGTTGCAAACATCTTTCTTATGCATAGCATATCAATGTTTAAGAAAGGACAACTTGGGTTTTATCCCAAACCATAACTTTATATGGTGTCAATTCAACGGATTATGATGGAGCTCTTTTCAGTGGAAAAACGGTAGTCTCTAAAGCTTTTAATCTTTAAAATATAATGGCAGTTTTATGAATTACACCTTTGATCTTACCATGTCAAACAAGGTTTAATTACATATCTCGAACACTCCATACTCTTATGATGTTTCGGGAGATGCAAATCCATGGAATGATTCCTTAAATCTTAGGTGTTTATGCTAAACTTGTAACTCAAATATCTTCCTTTATGATCTTATCATAAACTATTTATATTCTTGTTACAATGATTTTGCACTTCATCTTGAAAGTCCTTGAACTTTTCAAATGTTTCATACTTCATCCTTATTAAGAAAATATTCATATATTCACTCAAATTTTCAGAGAAAGCATATGAAGTTGAAATTCATCGCTCTTGACTACACATAATGGACTTCATACAACAATATGTACAAGTTCCAATAAGCTAGTCATTCGTTCCCTTTTGGCCTATGAACGAAGTTTTAATTATCTCTAGGAAAGTTTCACAAGCGTCATTTGATCAAAAAATCAAAAGAATCCAAAATTCCATCCACATGGAGTTTCTTCATGTTTTCTTTCCAATATAATTTAAAAGGCGATGTCACTTCCTAAGTGATCTTTTCTTATCAATTGTCTTTCGACAATTTTAGCAACAGTTTTATGGATGTGATTTATCCAACGAGATTTGTAAATCATCCATCTTTTATGGATTACGTCAATTATTTGAACAACCCTTTTGTTCTCATAATACCTGATAAAACAAATATTGAAGGCAAGCTTTGATGTTAACGAGCAACACAACAACCCTTTATTTCTTCTCGATGAACATCATCACATATTCTTTTGCTAGTTACTTAGGCCATTGTAGTTCATGAATTGTGTTGTTTCATATGACGATTCAACAAATTCAGTATCCAATACTTAAGAACCACATCATTTAATAAGCAAAGAATACAACCATAACTCATATATCCTCTATATACCTTAGCTGAACAATTCTAGTCTTTTCTTTTCTGCCATATATTTATGAGATTCTCTTTTAGTATTTCATTTTTCTGTTTGAAAGAATCTATCAGCATCAATAGTGGAGCCATATACATGACACATAGTCCAAAGCATGTATAGTTAAATACCAATATATTTGGACTTGCACTTTGAAGTAGATCACCATCATCAAATGTTTGGTGTTCTTTCAAATTCCATTATTTAGTAATCTCTTCGTGTAGTAAACATTTTACCTACATCAAATATTCACCCTTATCATGAAATTATTCATGATCAAACTATTTTTAGCTTATAACGGTGAATCGCGAGTATAATGTTGCTCTCCAAAACGTTTTGGAGGATTAGGACGACAAGCGTCTCCAACCTTTTTCAAATTCTCATCAAATATGAGAACATAAACTTTGCCATATTATACTCTCTCATGTTGCAACCAAAACATCATTTCAGATATCGCAATATCTTCCATACATGATGGTTTCTGAAACAACTCTTTCAACTCCTAGATTACCTTGATATTAAAACAATCTTTTGAATATCAAGAATCATGGAGACAAACATGATACTTATATACTAACACTGGAATTGTTACTCTTGATTTAATACCAACTATTAAACTTCACGGAGTAATCGAAACTTACTGAAAGTTTGCAATGGAACTTTTAAACTTTAGATTAACACTTCAAAACAATACGATACCAGTTCGTAAAGTAACTAACCAGAATTTTATAGTTCTATTATCTCAATTATAACTAAGCGCAAGGTGGTAAACGGATGCCAATGACTACAAAAACTATGCAAATTCACTTTGATTTAATTTATGATAAATAGTGTTCAACTTTTAATCATATTGCTGTTGAACTCCCACTCAAAACAATATCATTCGCATTGTTTTAGTGATTACACGAACCAAGTCCACCACATCAAAACCGATCATCACGAGAGTTGATGTAGCTTCAATGGCGAATAATCAACATGTTCATCATATCTACCATATGACTCATGCTTTACCTTTCGGTGATCCGTGTTCCGAGACCATGTCTGTACATGCTAGGCTCGTCAAGATCAAACCTTAGCTTCCACATGAGCAAATCTGGCTTGCTCCCGTTGTATACACTCGCAGAATCTAACACACCCGATCATCACGTGGTGCTTCGAAACAACGAGCTTTAGCAACGGTGCTTACTAAGGATGAACACTTTATAACTTGATATTTTGTGAGAGGGATCATCTTATAATGCTACCGTCGCGATCTAAGCAATACAAGATGCATAAAAGGATTAACATCACATGCAATTCATAATATGTGATATGATATGGCCTTTCTTCTTGTGCTTCCGATCTCCATCTTCAAGCACGAACATGATCTCCATCATCACCGGCATGGCGTCAAGGTCAATGGCGCCGCTTCATGGTTGTCGTTCACCAGCATCAACTATTACAACTACTTTGAAAAATAGACACGCGGGTCTTAACGGAATTAAAAGACAACCATATGGCTCCTGCCAGTTGCCGACTTACAATAAGGAACATTGCATACATCATATATAATCATAATCACAGCCATATCACATCACAGCACACCCCTGCAAAACAAAGTTAGACGCCTCTAATTTTCTTTGCATATTTTACGTGGTTTGGGGCTTTTAATAAGTGACGTTCTAACTTACGAACAAGAACCACAATGTTGATGCTTGAACTATCAAGTGCCCATTGTAAATTGAATCTTTACTATGATGGGAGAGACAGACATCCACAAAGCCACTTATGCAATACAAGTTGCATGTCGAGCGTGGAGAAAGTCTCACGAACGATGTCATGTAAGGTTAGCCCGGGCCGCTTCATCCCACCATACCGCAAGATGCAAAGTACACAAGAAGCAATTGATAATAAAAGCATCACCGCCCACAATGACCATTGTGTTCTACTCGTGCAACAGATCCACATATAGACACGGCTCTTATACCACTGTAGGGGTTCATAGCATGGAACACAAAAAATTTCTACCGCAAACAAGCCAAGATCTATCTACTAGATAGTAGCAACGAGTCGATTAGAGTACTCACCCTTGAAGATTCCAAAGCGGTTAACGAGAGCAGATTCTCGTGGGTGATGTAGTCGTACACTTTCCGATCTCAAGATCGCGTAGACGATCCTTCCAGCGCTGCGTTCCGGCAGCGCTTCCACAGTCGATCACACGTTCGGTACTCGATGAAGACCTTCCTCTCCCTTGTTCCAACAGGCAGCGGAGGTTGTAGTCCCCCCCTCGCGATTCCGGCAGCACGACGACGTGGTGTCGGAAGTAGATGGAAGATCCCGCAGGGCTTCGCCTAAGCCGGTGCGAGTTATGGTGGATCTAGGGTTTCCCGGTGATCTAGGGTTTAGAAGACCGGGAGGAGGAGGAGGTGTCGGCGGCTTGGCGGCGGCGCACAGGTGTGGGGAGGGCTAGGGCTTGGCTTTTGGGGCTGCCCTCCCCCTCTATTTATGAGAGGGGGGTAGCCTTGGGAGGGGTGGGTTTGAATCCAAACCCAAACCCAAGTTGGATTGAGAGAAGGACTCTTTCCTTCTTCCACTAGGAAACCATTGTTCCAGTTTGACTTTTCAAACTTCCCGTTTGACTTTCAATTTAGAGCTTTATTTCTCTCTTTCAAATGCCCAAACCAAGTGACCTAGGATATGATCCAATCATTTCACTTATCCATGACACATTCTTGGTCCATTCCACTTCCGGTCCGGTGAACCTTCTAGACCCTTCTAGAACCTCTCCAATGAAAACATCGGAATCTTTCCCGAACTCCGGAATCAGACTTTCCTTATATGAATCTTATTCTCCGAACCATTCCGGATCTCCTCATGATATCCCGGATCCCATCCGAGACTCCAAACAACATTCAGTATCCCTACTAACATTCCATATCTACTAAACAACATCAAATCCTTAAGTGTGTCTCCCTACGGTTTGTGAATTATGCGGACATGACCGAGACACTTCTCCGATCAATAACAAATAGAGGAATCTGGAAATTCATATGGCTCCCACATATTTCTACGATTACCTTGCGATCGAATGAACCACTTACATACGATACCAATTTCCCTTTGTCTCACGATAGTTTACTTATCCGAGGTTTTGATCGTCGGTATCTCTGCATACCTAGTTCAACCTCATTACCGATAAGTATTCTTTTCTTGCTCCCGTGATATGTGATCCCTTGTGAGCCAGTCACATGTTTGCAAGCCAATTGGATGACATTCCACCGAGAGGGCCCAGAGTATATCTATCCGTCATATGGATGGACAAATCCCACTCTTGATCCATGTGCCTCAACACATACTTTCCAAACACTTAATGCCACCTTTATAGCCACCCAGTTATGGTGTGGTGTTTGATGTCATCAAAGCATCCTTTCGGTGATGGTGATTAGCATGATCTCATGGTCGAAGGAATTAGGTTACTATGTATCAGAAAGCTTATAGAAAATGAACTATTGAAATGACTTGATCTTAATGCTATGCTTAACTATAGGAGTATTTCCATCACACCATTATCCTAATGATATGATCTTGTTGTTAATAACATCTCAATTTTCATGATCAGGAAACCATGATCATATATTAACCAACAAGCTAGTTTAACAAGAGGCTTCACTAGGGACTCTTTTATGTTTACGAATCACACAAGTATTAATGTTTCCGATTAATACAATTATAGCATGGTATGTAAACATTTATCATAAGAATGAAGATATGATAATAACCACTTTATTATTGCCTCTTGGGCATATCTCCAACAAGGGAAAGGGGACGAGGTGCGCGGGGCAGTGGCGGCCAGGAAGCGGCGACAACATGCGTATGTGTCCATGGAGCGGGCCAGGGCGGCGCCGCCTGTGGCCTAGGGGGCATGGTGGCTGTGTCCATGGACGTCGGCGAGGGAGAGAGAGGGGAGGGGACAGTCAAGCGGAGGAGGAGGTCATGTCCGGGAGGCTTGGGTGCCGGCGTCACTGAAGCGGGTGGACGCCACCCTTGACGGTGCTCGGGCGGAAGGTCGACGCTCCGCTCGTCGGAGCTTCTTTTGGCCCACCGAATTTGGGGGAGGAGGAGAGGGCGGCGGTGGGCGATGGAGACCACGCATCGTGTAACATCCCAAAAATACTAAACTTGGAGCATCAAACTCTAATCATCAAAATTACGGTTAACAAAAACTTTTCTAAATAAAATTATGGTAGCATGCATGTGAGTATGCATTTCATTTTGAATTCTTTTGAACCACATTGTTTGTGTGTTTCTTTGCTTGTAAAATGTTGCTTAGGTGAAATAAACATCATCTAAACATTTCCCAAACTTTTCCCAAAGACAAATAAATCAAAACAAAGCTAAATGAGTGAATGGTCATTTTGACCAATTTAACTCCCATGACTACTTTGGCTGTCTCAAACTTTCAGAACCTAACAGAAACTTTTCTGGATCTTTGCACCCCTTGATTGTACTCATAACAAAGTATCAAGGCCCACTTTGTGATCATCTAACAACATTTAAATGCATAGTTTAAATGACAGTTCAAAATTGAATCTTTATCATATGGGAAGATCCCACTTTTTCAAAAACCACTCAAACAAGCTCAACTTTCAAAACCCAAGCATATGCAGACTCACCAGCACCAACCTAGCACACTCACCAAAAATCTTTTCAAAATTCAAAATTTAAGTTCTTGCGGCCATTTCATCAAACACATTGCAGACACAAATCAAACAAAATCCAAACACTGTTTTGAGCAGTGAATTGAGCCTAACTTGTTCCCTCTCTGGGCACCACTAGCTTTAGTAGATCATTTAACCATCTTAACTAATCACTAGCCTCACTGTGAGCTTGCCAATACCATCAATGGTGAACAGCCGAAGCCACCCATGCCACCCCAGTGTAGACAACAAGCTAGGAAGGAAACTAGCCGTGCCAACCTTGTCTGGGAGATCACCCATGCTTCATCGCCCCCTCTCGACCAGCCCTGCCTCGAAGACGTCGAACACAGCACCCAGGAACGTCGCGCCCGTGCCTCTGTCAACCATGCCGAGCATGCGCCAGAGCGCCACCCTCGACCGAATCCCACATACCGCGTGCCGCCCTCACCGCATGCATACACGATCTCCACCATCCCAGGAACACGCCAGACATGCCCATTTCACCGCCCGTGCCACGTAGCCACCACTCGCTGTCGAAGACGCCGCCTCTGCCGCGCAGAGCGTCGCGTATTCCAGACCAAACCGCACTGCCCCTACACGCGCATTAAAGCCGTAGAGCATTGCCAGGAAACCACCAAGCGATCGCCACTGCCGGCCATGCCTCTAGCAGCCCGTAGCCATGTTGCCACCGTCGCCTGCCCATGCCGTTCGGTCTCGTCGTCGAGACTATAAATAGAGGCCTTCCCCGCTTGAATTCATCACACCATTCCACTCCTCTCTCACCCAGAACCACCCCACCTCAGTCCCGGAGCAAGGCGAGCAGCGCATCGCCGGAATTGCGCCGGAGCAGGCCGCCTCTAGAGAAGAAGGGCGCTGTCGATTTCGTCCACCCCAGGAGCTGCCGCGACCACCCCTGAGTTCGCCGTCGTCGACTTTGTCGTTCGCCCGCCTCGCCGACCCTCGCGTGAGCCCCGGTGATCCCCCAACGACCCCTACTGGCCGCGCTAGGTTTCTGTCTCGCCGGCGTTGCCCAACGTCGACGATGACTCTCAGTCGTTGGATTAGAACCAGATCGAACGCACCACGTTGCCCCGTACCGCTTTGCACCCCCCTGTCTCACTGACACGTGGGGACAGCCACTTAAATAACCCGCGGAAGCGCTGCTCTTAGCAGGCCGGCCCAGTATCGTTTCCCGCGCAGCCCAGCTATTTGAATTTAACCTTTTCCATTTTATTTCAAACACACTTCTGTACCCAGTTTCAAAAATAAACCCAGGTCGATTCAGTGAACCAAATTTAATAAAACCAATTTTGTTAGAAAGGTCTGGAAGTGCTGAATCCAAACCCGTTGGATTCAAGTTATTTGGATCTATAGATCATCCATAGTAAAAATAACAAGGCAGAAGCTTTTCTGCATTCAAACATTTTTCAAATTTAAACCATAATAGCTTTTGAGTTGATTCCAACTCTCAAAAATCACATTTAACCATACCTTTCAGAATATATAAAAATATATAGGTTTACTTACAGAAATAATGTTCAAGTAATAAAAGAATGCCCCATAGGCATTTCTAGCCACTTTAATTAATTAAAATAAAAGGGTAAAACCTTATTAAATTGTGACACCACTTTAAAACACATTCTCATGAACTAAAATATGTGGTGATGACATGTGTCAACATGATCCCATGTTTGGGTTGGAGAATATTAAATCTTAAGTAGTTTTTCAATGAGTAGAAATTACTTTTCTACAAATAAAAGGAATTAAACCAAACTTTAATCTTGTAATGTTAGTGATGATGTTAGATCATCTATAGGACCCTTTTGTGTGATGATTGAAGGTAGTTAAGTATTGTTTGGTGATTGTGTACATCATATTTATTTATAGACGCTAGTACCGACCAAGGATACGAGGAGGAAGGAGGATACTACGAAGAAGAAGCCGAGGAGAACTTCAACCACTGCTCTGCACAAGGCAAGCTTTAGTAACCAAGTGGACCAATGCAAGCTAACACTTGCAAGATACCCTACTAATGGAAGCTTATACTGATACTTATGCAAGCTAATACTTGCTTGTTACCATGACCACTATATGCCTTAAGCCTATGTGATCATATCCACTTGATAAACCAATCCTAGTTTTACTTACAAGCTTTATACTTTATTTCTTTATCAAAGCTAGTACTTAGAGCTTACTTAAGTAAATTGTAGATACTATAAAGATAATTGAAGGTTGCATAAAGAGCATTGAAATTTGGCCTAAGCTAGATAATATTGATGTCATCCGAAGGCATGAGATTAAACTTAGTCACACCCCACTAGTGTACCACCCCTCATTAGTACTCACCCCCACTTGTAGATGCTAGTTCTAAGTATAAAACTTGACCAACTTAGATGGGAATATTTGGTGAAAATGGTTATGAAAACCTTGGAATGATGGATCATTCTATTGAAATGTTTTGGACATGTGTTCCCGAACACCTGATGATTTTGGTGATGAAAATGATGAGGCATGAGCCTTAGCCCTTTATAAAACTGATGGTTGTCTGGATGCGATACCATTCCAATTTTATCGTACAACCACAATACCCGAAGATTGGGTAGGGCTTGACTGAAATCTTATATACCTTAGTATTGGTTCCCTCATGTCCAAGGTCTGAGCTGAGGCTACCTTGTGAAGATTGTCCACCTGTGCAGTATCCAAGATGACAGTTGGTCATGGTTGGGAGGCAAACTCACAGGAGAGGTGCTTATACTAGGGCGTGTAATTGAAAGGTTAGGATTGATTATCCGCATACTGAGTATGGTGAATTTAGGATTTGTTCCTGACGGATGTATCGAATGTTGTGGTGAAAGTGTATAATCTCTACAGAGTGTCAAACTATTCGAATAGCCGCGTCCACGGTTATGGACAGTTGGAGTGGCCATACTGTTCCCCCGTCAGATGTTTTCAAAAGACTTGTGAAATGAATTGAGACTTTGACCTAACCACAACAGGGTTCTGACATGAGATACAAGTTCCCACTTAGGTGTTATAAAACCTTAAATAGCATTAGTTGCTTCCAAACTTAGTAGAGATAAATCTGGATTTTTGCAAAACAACCCTAGAGCCTAGTGTCCTATTACCAAAAACCCCTTTCACTTGTTAATATTAGTTTGCGAGTACTTAAAGAGTACTCATGGCTTTGTCCCTGGCTATTCCCGTGGCCAGACTATGAAGAGGAGTACCTGGAGGATGGACCCCAGGAAGGTTACGACAACTAGGATCATCTCCCATCGTCAGCATTGCCTGTGACCCAGAAGATGGAGCTTCGCCTATGCTACCGTTATTTTTACGTATTCCGCTGCTTGAAGTTGTATTAAGAACTAGATCATGAGATCCCTATTTGTATAAGAACTTATGTACGGTTTGTAATGGATGACGTACTATGGTATCCAATTCTGTTATGTCTAGCAAAAATGGTAATCCTGGGATTGCGATGTATGGCATAACAGGCATCTGGGATTAAAAATCCGGGTGTTGACACATCGTGAGGCGTCGGTGGCGTGTGTGGTGCAGGGGGAGAGATAAGGAGAGAGAAAAGTGGATAAGGAGAGAGCGAGGGGTGGTTTAGGAGAGAGATAGGTGGTTGGATATTTACGTAATGGAAGGCTGAGATCAATTCAGAGGGGTGGTCCGTGGGTAGTCTTTTTTCGTCCTCTGATTGACTTGATTTGTGTTTCTTTGGTGTGGTTTTGACCACAGAACCAACAATGTCGCAACTTTGTCAGACAAACTCGAAATAAGATGAAACCAATTTTGTTGGAAAGCTAACGACAAATAAATATTAATAACCTGCAAAGGAGAAAACACCAAGAAGAAAATACCAAGTAGAGAGGCTTTCAGGTCAAATGACCAATGTTATGGCTAGAATCAATACATAGTTTATGATAATGTGTCCATATTATGCATGCATGTGCATCATAGGATGACGAACAATGTTTCAGGAGGAAGTTTACCTTTTTGTCGCACCAAAATGCCATCTTCCATTTTCTGAGCGCAAAAAACGGAGAGATTTGTGAAGCAACCACCAAATGTATAATTCAAAATGCTACCACCCTATTTTTCAAAAATACTAGACCACCTTATTTGAACAATGTCCTAAGAGGGTGATTTCAAACCTTTCTGTCCACCCCTAGTGAAAAAGACAAATTCCTGCCGAATCGGTAGGAAGTGGGTTATATATGAGCTACAGGTACATGATCTAATGCTCATGATTTTTTGCAAAAATCATTTTTAGATTCACAATATGATGTTTCTTCAGAGATAAAATGCAAGTTTAGCGAGGCTTAACCCCGATCTAAGAATCTTCATGTCCGCCGTTCGAGAAAGTTTGATGATAGTTTGAAACGGGCATAAAAAATTTAAAAACAATTCAAACAATACAAAACCTTGGCGTGGTGTCATATTATATTATATAGTTGGTAGGAAAATATCTAACTTGGTATATTGATTATGTCTTAAAAAACCTTCACAAACTGATCTATCTCATTTGAGGTTTCCTGGCTTTCGGGTCAAATGACCAATGTTATGGCTAGAATCAAGGAATAGTTTGTGATAATATGTTCATATTGTGTATGCATGTGCATCAATGGATGGCGAACAATGTGCAGGAGGAAGTTTTCCTTTTCGTCGCACCAAAATATCAAAAATACTACCACCAGATGGCTAAATCAAAATGCTACCGCCCTATTTTTAAAAAATACTAGACCACCTTACATAGACAATGTCCCAACAGGAGGATCTCAAACCTTTCTGTCCATCCATGATGAAAAAACAAATTCCTGCCGAATCGGTAGGAAGTGGGTCAGATATGAGCTACATGTACATGATCTAATACTCATGATTTTTTGCAAAAAATATTTTTAGGTTTACAATATGATATTTATTCAGATACCCAATTCAAGTTTAGTGAGTCTCAGCACTTAGGTAAGAAATTCAAAGACTAGGGTTTTGCTGAGAAGCGGCCGCCGGAGCGTCGGAATCGCACCAAAACTTGCAAGTGGCCGAACCACGTAATTATATTGTGATGGACAAACCATATAATTAAAGTTTTCATAGATGCAATATGGGTAATAATTGAAATAAATATGCGCTAAAAGAAAATAGTAGCAAAAAGAAGGAGAGAAAAATGGAGAAAAGGGCTTTGCCGTGTGCTTTTGTGCATGGTGCACGACAAAGCCAACTTTGCCGTGCAAGGTACACGACAAAGATTGTGCAAAAAATATTTGGTAATTTTCACACATTTTCTCTTGTTGAATAATTTGGGCGGGCCATTTTTGGGCATTATAAAAATAAATAGCTGCAATATTTCGCGTGGAAAAAAGATTTTGCAATTCAGAAATTTTCCATGCCTGACGGTGAGACACACTGCAAAGCCCTGCCGTCACCACGCCTATCAACTGCACCGAAATGGTGGAGCCCTCAAGATGTTGTGTTGTGCGATTTTTTTGTCGTGGACCGTTTTGGACTTTATTGTGAGGTTTTTTTGCCGTATGTTTTTTCTAGACTTTGTCGTGTCATTTCTCGCTGACATGTATTCTAAATCGTGCCGCCGTGCAACCCTTGTTTACCGTGCGTCTTCCTATGGTCTCGCACGGTGTGGCATCCCGCAAAACCACTACTAGAAAATCGCGTTGAATTCGTGCATCGCATCGTCATAATCGCATGTCTTGTCTCGGTGCATCAGCATAACATCAGCATGCATCTATCTGTTTGAAACCATTTTGCTAAAAACCCTAATTTTGTTTTCTATATTGAACGCCCCGTCTTTAGTCAAAACCCAAAACCCGGGCTTGTCCGGATTATTTTATTTTGTCTTGCATTGGTTTGCAAAGGCCATGTTTTAATCAAATAAAAATTATTAAATTATTTTTTTTAGCGGGGCAGTCGAACGGGCCGGTTTAGCCCGAACGACCACCCCAGAAAAACCAGATCGGTCCAGCTATAATCCTAAAGCTACCCACTATCCTACCCACACCCACCCTCCACCTCACCCCAGCCATTCCCCTCTTGCCACGTCACCTCTCCCCTCAATCCCCTCCAATCCCACCACGCCACCTAGACCAGCCTCCCCTCTCCTTTCTCTCTCTCCTCTCAACCCTCTCAACCCACTCCCCAGACTCTCCCTCCACCACACAACACACTAGCACACACGCGTGCACACGACGCAGCCACCACCTCCCTGCCGCGTGGTGGCCCACCCCGGGACCCACTTCCCACTCAGCCTGGACCCTGCCCTCCCCAGATCCCACCTCCCCCTGCCCGGTCAACACCCTGCCCCGGCCCCCCGCGCGGGCCCCACCCTGTCGGCTCTCCTCTCCCTCCTCCCTTTCTTCCTCGCCAGGCGCCCCGCTCGCCATCTCCTTGCCCCGTCGCCGCCCGCTGCACCCGCCTCGCTCCGCCCGCCACCATCTATCCGCTTGCCTCCGCCGCTGCTCACAGCTCATGCCACCGCCAGAGCTCCACACTGCGCCTCACTGGCCGGCCCGGCGTGAGCTCGCCTCCCGTGGCCCTGCCGACCCGACCCAAGCGACGCCTGGCCAGCGCCTCCGCCCAGCTGCGTAATCCTCCGCCACCACCGCATCGGCCCCGCCTTCCCAGCGACCACCGCCTCACTGCTTCCTCTCCTGCTGCTCGCTGCCAGCCTCCTCGACGCCGGCTCTCCAGAGCACCTCCGAGCCCCGCCTGCGCCGTTTTGGGGCGCTGCCGCCGCTACCACAAGGCTTCTTCAAGGGCCTCCTCCGCCACGCCCGCTGGCGTCGGTCTCGCCCGAGCTCACCTCGCCGCCCGGCCCGTGCATAGTCCCACGTTGCATCCCGCCATTGCTTTTGGCCGCCAAGGCGTCCTTGCAAGACGACAGTACCAACAAGGGCCACACCAAGTTCTTCGCCGTGAAGCTCGGAGCGAGAGAACCTTGGCACCAAGATCCCGACCCGATAACCCGAGGGCTATGCCACTCAAGTGCCGCCTCGAACCCGAAGAACCTCGACGAGATCTCCGACATGGAACCCGGATGACCCCGCTGTTGAACCCCGAGCACTCCGCCCGGACACCAAGTTCTTCACCCCGAAGCCGACTCCGGCGCCCGGAGCCGAGAACCCCGACAAGGACCACGCCAAGGATACGCCGAGATCGCCGACGCGGAGACGCCGAGACCGGGACACCAAGATCTCCGTCGTAAAACGACAAGACCGACCCGTTACGCGGGCCCGACAAGACCTTCGCGACAACAAGAACGGCACCGACCCAAAACGAACCCGATGCCCCGACGCCAAACCAGTACGCCTCCCGAACGCCAAGGTCCCCGCGAGACGACAAGACCGACAACATGACCCCAAGTCCCGCACCGGATGCGCCAAGACCTACCCGAGTCCGAGAACGACCGCCGACCCGAACCACGAGACCGACCCGAACCGAACCCAAGATCGTCGAGTCCCTCGGATGTGTGACCCCTTTTCCTCGAACCTTATTTTATAACATAACAACTTGTGGCATACTTAATTGTCTTGCATGCATACATTCATGTGGTTTGGGGGCCTTATGCCGATTCACCTAATAATTAAATATGGGGCCCATATGCGGGCAAATCTAGTCTCATGTTGGCCTCATTTAAATTGGTGTAGCGAACCCGATATCTTATCTTGCCTTGTTAAAACAACATTTAATTTGCGGGGGATCTAAACAACTTGAACCATCTAATTAATTGTCGGGACCCCGGTTCCGCTTAATATGACCTAATTGCATCGCACCTTTGCCATGCCACGCATCATACATGCATCATGCCGATCTTACGTGTATTAAATATTGCATCCGTGTTTCTTCTAGTGTTTTGCTTCTTCGCGGATAAGGCCGTTGAGTTGATGTGAGCTTTCCCGATCTTGGTGAACCCTTCAACAATGTTTTCAAAGCAGCATCTCCTCTTTCTACCTATCTTACTTTTATAGTCTTTATTCCTCTCGTTGATCTATTGCTATACGTGTTGCGATGCTCTAGTTTCCGTACCGATATATCCCTGCAGCCTTATATTGCCTTGGACACATCCTATTACACGTTGTTTGGTAGATAGTTGGACTTATGCGCGTCGTAGTTGCTTGCTCAAGTCTTGATGTGTGTCGCCATATGCCTCGCTTGCTGATGTATTGCCGCATGTTGATGTTGGAGATGGTGCTAGTTTTACTTATCGTCACTTTAAATTCTGTTTAACAACTAAAATTGAATAAGCGAGGCATCGGTGGGTGATAGATAATATTTGGTCAGACGCCCACTTGTGTCCCGTAAGACCCAGTACTTGATACAATTCCTTGATTTTGTGCGCTATCCACATTCGGAGGTATATGGGACCCCGAGCCAGATCTTGATTCAGTCTTATTTCTTGGGGCCACAAACTAGTTTGAGGTTTTATTTACGATCCTGTACTTATGCCATGTTTTACTGCTTTATTTACGATTGTGCGAGGAGCACACTGTACTGTTTAGGATCGGAATGTTTACGCGGTATCGACAAGCCCAGCCACACTTTCGGGTTCCCGATACATGCCATTGTCGCAACCTTGAGGCCGCCGAGCTTGCTTCGCTATGATTCTACTCAAAGGGTGGCCCCTGAAATATTTCAATCTGTGATTGTTCCGTGAAAGCCTCGTTGGGTTTTGATTTGGTTTTCCGAGGTTGATCGAGCGTGTGTTGCTATTGGTGCACCGGCCGGTAAAACTTTCGAAAGCCGTGTCGCGGATATGGACGACTTGGAGCACAATATCTCGATCATAGACAAGCATAACTAAAGTTTACTGCTATAAATTTGACTTTATAATGACTAGTAATCAGCTTCACTATAATGGAATGGCTAATTAATACTGCCCACAATTGCTTGTGTGAAGGGTTGCTTGCGACCATTGTACCTGACTAGTAAGTATGGCAACTACAACGGAATGGCTGAATAAAAGTACCAACAACTGCTGGGTTTATGGGTTATCTCATGTTAACTGTATCTGATTAGTAAGTGTCGCAACTATAACGGAATGGTTAACTAAAAGTGCCCACTGTTTACTTTATCAGAACGATTATCTAAACCTGACTAGTAAAGTGCCGCAACTATAACTGAATAAGAAAAACTGCCAACCGTGTGAGTTCCTCGGTTGACTTCCTCGTTTGGTCTCGAGGGGGAAACACCAGGATGGGTTTGTTTGATGATAGAATCAGGTTGGTTTCGAATAGGTCCTTCTCACCCCTCTCTGATATCCGCCAGTTGTATCGAGTCTCTATAGGTAGTTTAGTGCATGCTGCCGCTGCCGCTTCAGTCCACCATACCTATGTAGGCGAGGACCGCTGAATTCTAGCCTCGCTGTCTTGTCCTCGATCGACGCTCCTTCTTTGTTTTCCTTTGCCCTTTGTCGGCACCCCTTTGTTAAGGTGTTTGAGATCGACATTAGCGGTGGTTACCCTTCCGCTTGGCCTCGGCAGGTTATGGACGTCATTGGTTATTCTTCGTGGCTCTTAGCCCCATTTGCATCTTGTCCGTAGTCGGACGCCTACCGCTTTCAAGGTGATTTGGATCTTTGTATATTATATCTGTATTCTTGACCCTTTGAGTCGTGTTATATATATCCGCCTGTGGGTCCCATCGAGGACTGTTGTGTAATGTTATTACTTGCTTTCCACCCGCGAAAGTGCTGGTGGGCACTTTTGAATCGCTTTCTATGCGGGTTTGGCGAATTTTGCTCAAACTTGCATAGGTCCGATTCGAGGGTGTTACAGAGTGGTATCGAGCTCAGCTATGCGATACACAAGTCCAAATCAGGATAACCTAGCTAACGGCCGAAGTAGAGTGTCAAAACTATTTTTGCAAAATCGGTTGGATAGTTCTGATTAGGTCTGATTTTACTCCTTACCCCTCTGCTACTCTCCTCTTACCTCTACGTGTTTTGAATCCGCTCTCATCTCTCTCTTCGAGTCCAGGATTTCTCGTGGTTGGGTTTCCGTCGTACCTTCAGGGTTTCGATTTCTTCCTTTTTGTAACGGAGGTGCTACGATCATCAATCTGCAACTTGTCTGTTGTACCCTTCATCCAATCTTCAGTCCTTGAGCTCTTTATCCCTATGTGTTCCTTGCTGGATATCAGTGTCGTTGAAAAACATATGAGAAGGACGAGCATCGGTGAAGTTGGAGTATACCTTGAGCATGTGTTGTTCATGCCAATGGAACCATCGCGGAACCTAATCATTGTGTCTTTCATACGATTCTTGCTGGCATCATCCCTTTGTTCCGGATACCGCCTAAGAAGGTCTTCAGTCTAAATCTCGAGAGTTGAGTTGCCTGATTCTCCTACCCATGTATAGAGTCGATAGTTGGGTCCAGGATGGACTGATCACCCTACCCGACTCTTACTGTTCGCTCTGTACATCGAACTGGTGGATCAATGTAACTTCTCCCTCTTCTAATGAAAGTTAGAGGTGGCCTTACCTTTAACTTCGTCCGTTGGTTATCCGGAGTGCTCTCTTGACGAACAGGATCAACGACCCTTTGTTGGTGGTGTCGCAGATTTCAAGATGGAGGATGAACCCTCGTTAGTGGTGTCGCGAGGATCTACACGAAGCGAGAAGACGCAGATTGCCGACCTTCCTTCCGGTACCATGAGGCGGATCTCGAGGGCGAGATCCATTGTTAGTGGTGTCGAATTGTGGCATCCCGCAAAACCACTACTAGAAAATCGCGTTGAATTTGTGCATCGCATCGTCATAATCGCATGTCTTGTCTCGGTGCATCAGCATAACATCAGCATGCATCTATCTGTTTGAAACCATTTTGCTAAAAACCCTAATTTTGTTTTCTATATTGAACGCCCCGTCTTTAGTCAAAACCCAAAACCCGGGCTTGTCCGGATTATTTTATTTTGTCTTGCATTGGTTTGCAAAGGCCATGTTTTAATCAAATAAAAATATTAAATTATTTTTTTTAGCGGGGCAGTCGAACGGGCCGGTTTAGCCCGAACGACCACCCCAGAAAAACCAGATCGGTCCAGCTATAATCCTAAAGCTACCCACTATCCTACCCACACCCACCCTCCACCTCACCCCAGCCATTCCCCTCTTGCCACGTCACCTCTCCCCTCAATCCCCTCCAATCCCACCACGCCACCTAGACCAGCCTCCCCTCTCCTTTCTCTCTCTCCTCTCAACCCTCTCAACCCACTCCCCAGACTCTCCCTCCACCACACAACACACTAGCACACACGCGTGCACACGACGCAGCCACCACCTCCCTGCCGCGTGGTGGCCCACCCCGGGACCCACTTCCCACTCGGCTGGACCTGCCTCCCTGGATCCCACCTCCCCGCCCGGTCAACACCGCCTGCCTGGCCCCACCCCTGTCGGCTCTCCTCTCCCTCCTCCCTTTCTTCCTCGCCAGGCGCCCCGCTCGCCATCTCCTTGCTCTGCCGCCACTGCTGGCCCGCTCACCCTGCCTCGCGCCTCCGGCCACCATCTATCCGCCTTGCAGCCGCCCCTGGCCTGCTGCCACCGCCAGAGCTCCACTCGCACTGCGCTGCGAGCCGCACTCCCGCCTCCTGGCCGGCCCGATGCGAAGCTTCGCCTGCCTCAGACACCTCGACCTAAGCGACGCCAGCAGCGCCTCCGCCAGCTCACGGGCAGTCTCCGCCACCGTCCGCCCTCAGACGGCCCCGCCTTCCCAGCGACCACCGCCTGCTGCTTCCTCTCCGGCTGCTGCACGCCAGCCTCGACGCCGCGGCTCCTCCAGAGCACCTCCGAGCCCCGCCCGCTGCTTTTAGCCGCCGCCGCCTCACAGCTGCGCTTCTTCGCGGGCTCTCCGCCAACGTCCGCCGTCCGCCGCTGGGCCGGTCTCGCCCGAGCTCACCTCGCGGAGCCGGCCCTGCGCCGACCGCGTCCCACGTTGCATCGCGGCGCTGCAGCGCCTTGGCCGCCTGCGTCCTTGCAAGACGTCTGAGTACCAACAAGGGCCACACCAAGTTCTTCGGCGCCGTGAAGCCCTGGAGCGGAGAGAACCTTGGCACCCGAAGATCCCCGGACCCGATAACCCGAGGGCTATGCCACTCAAGTGCTTCGCCTCGGAACCCGAAGAACCTCGACGAGATCTCCGACATGGAACCCGGATGACCCCGATGTCGAACCCCGAGCACTCCGCCCGGACACCAAGTTCTTCACCCCGAAGCCGACTCCGGCGCCCGGAGCCGAGAACCCCGACAAGGACCACGCCAGGGATACGCCGAGATCGCCGACGCGGAGACGCCGAGACCGGGACACCAAGATCTCCGTCGTAAAACGACAAGACCGACCCGTTACGCGGGCCCGACAAGACCTTCGCGACAACAAGAACGGCACCGACCCAAAACGAACCCGATGCCCCGACGCCAAACCAAGTACGCCCTCCCGGAACGCCAAGGTCCCCGCGAGAGACGACAAGACCGACAACATGACCCCAAGTCCCGCACCCGGATGCGCCAAGACCTACCCCTGAGTCCGAGAACGACCTCGCCGAACCCTGAACCCTGAGACCGACCCCGAACCCCGGAACCCAAGATCGTCGAGTCCCTCGGATGTGTGACCCCTTTTCCTCGAACCTTATTTTATAACATAACAACTTGTGGCATACTTAATTGTCTTGCATGCATACATTCATGTGGTTTGGGGGCCTTATGCCGATTCACCTAATAATTAAATATGGGGCCCATATGCGGGCAAATCTAGTCTCATGTTGGCCTCATTTAAATTGGTGTAGCGAACCCGATATCTTATCTTGCCTTGTTAAAACAACATTTAATTTGCGGGGGATCTAAACAACTTGAACCATCTAATTAATTGTCGGGACCCCGGTTCCGCTTAATATGACCTAATTGCATCGCACCTTTGCCATGCCACGCATCATACATGCATCATGCCGATCTTCTGCCGTGTATTAAATATTGCATCCGGTGTTTCTTCTAGTGTTTTGCTTCTTCGCGGATAAGGCCGTTGAGTTGATGTGAGCTTCGCCCCGATCTTCGGTTGAACCCTTCGACAATGTTTTTTTTTTGCGCATCTCCCTCTTTCTACCTATCTTACTTTTATAGTCTTTATTCCCTCCTGTTGATCTATTGCTATCTGTGTTGCGATGCTCTAGTTTCCGTACCCGATATATCCCCTGCAGCCTTATATTGCCTTGGACACATCCTATTACCTGTTGTTTGGTAGATAGTTGGACTTGCGCGTCGTAGTTGCTTGCTCAAGTGCTGATGTGTGTCGCCATATGCCTCAGTTGCTGATGTATTGCCGCATGTTGATGTTGGAGATGGTGCTAGTTTTACTTATCGTCACTTTAAATTCCTGTTTAACAACTAAAATTGAATAAGCAGAGGCATCGGTGGGTGATAGATAATATTTGGTTTCCGAACGCCCACTTGTGTCCCGTAAGACCCCGAGTACTTGATACCTGTTCCTTGATTTATCGCTATCCACATCCGGAGGTATATGGGACCCCCGAGCCGAGCTTGATTCATCTTATTTCTTGGGGCCACAAACTAGTTTGAGGTTTTATTTACGATCATGTACTTATGCCATGTTTCTTTGCTTTATTTACGATTGCGAGGAGCACACTGCATCGCTTAGGATCGGAATGTTTACGCTGTATCGACAAGCCCAGCCACACTTTCGGTTCCCGGTCGCTGTACCATTGTCGCAAACCTTGAGGCCGCCTCGAGCTTGCTTACTCCGCTATGGATTCTACTCAAAGGGTGGCCTGAAATATTTCTGAATCCTGTGATTGTTCAGTCGTGAAAGCCTCGTTGGGTTTTGATTTGGTTTTTCCGAGGTTGATCGAGCGTGTGTTGCTATTGGTGCACCCCGGCCGGGTAAAACTTTCTGAAAGCCGTGTCCGCGGATATGGACGACTTGGAGCACAATATCTCGATCATAGACAAGCATAACTAAAGTTTACTGCTATAAATTTGACTTTATAATGACTAGTAATCAGCTTCACTATAATGGAATGGCTAATTAATACTGCCCACAATTGCTTGTGTGAAGGGTTGCTTGCGACCATTGTACCTGACTAGTAAGTATGGCAACTACAACGGAATGGCTGAATAAAAGTACCAACAACTGCTGGGTTTATGGGTTATCTCATGTTAACTGTATCTGATTAGTAAGTGTCGCAACTATAACGGAATGGTTAACTAAAAGTGCCCACTGTTTACTTTATCAGAACGATTATCTAAACCTGACTAGCAAAGTGCCGCAACTATAACTGAATAAGAAAAACTGCCAACCGTGTGAGTTCCTCGGTTGACTTCCTCGTTTGGTCTCGAGGGGGAAACACCAGGATGGGTTTGTTTGATGATAGAATCAGGTTGGTTCCGAATAGGTCCTTCTCACCCCTCTCTGATATCCGCCAGTTGTATCGAGTCTCTATAGGTTGTTTAGTGCATGCTGCCGCTTCAGTCCACCATACCTATGTAGGCGAGGACCGCCGAATTCTAGCCTCGCCGTGTACTGGCCTCAGTACTGACGCTCCTTCTTTGTTTTCTGCTTTGCCCTTTGTCGGCACCCCTTTTGTTAAGCAGGTTTTGAGATCGACGCCGTTAGCAGGGTTACCCTTCCGGCTTGGCCTGGGCAGGGTTATGGACGCCATTGGTTATTCTTCAGGGCTCTTAGCCCCATTTGCATCTTGTCCGTAGCTGGACGCTCTATCGTTTTCAAGGTGATTTGGATCTTTGTATATTATATCTGTATTCTTGACTCTTTGAGTCGCTGTTATATATATCTGTTCTGTGGGTCCCATCGAGGACTGTTGTGTAATGTTATTACTTCGTTTTCCACCCGCACGAAAGTGCCTGGTGGGCACCTTTGAATCGTTTCTATGCGGGTTTGGCGAATTTTGCTCAAACTTGCATAGGTCCGATTCTGAGGGTGTTACACACGGCTAAGAGATCTTTGTCGTGTATTCTCGCACCAAAACTTGTAAGTGGCCAAACCACGTAATCATATTGTGGTGGACAAACCACATAATTAAAGTTTTTGTAGATACAATATGGGTGATAAAATATGTGCTAAAAGAAAATAGGACAAAAAGAGAAAGAAAAAATGGGAAAAAGGGCTTTATCGTGTGCTTTTGTGCATGATGCACGCAAAGCCAATTTTGCCGTGCAAGGTAGGCGGTAAAGATTGTGGGAAAAGATCGTGCAATAAATATTTGGCAAATTTTACACATTTCCGCTTGTTAAATAATTCGCGTGGAAAAAAGATTTTGCAATTCAAAAATTTGTCGTGCCTAACGGTGAGGCACACGGCAATGCTCTGCCGTCACCATGGTCCGTCAACTGCGCCGAAATGGTGGGGCCATCGAGATGGTGTGTCGTGCGATTTCTTTTCCATGGGCCTTTTTGGCCTTTGCCACTAGGGTTTTGGGTCGTGTGTTTTTCTAAAAAATTTCATGTCATTTCTCGCTGCGTGTATTCTAAGTTGTGCTGCCGTACAACTCATTTTTGTCGTGGCTTTGCCGTATATTTTCGCACTCCAAAGCCACGGGGCAGCGCCAAATTTTCCCACCCTATAAATTATGGGCCCAGCCGCGCCCAGGCAAAGACCGGCCCTGAGCCGAGAGCATCTTCACTCAGTCAACGCAGGCTGAAATCTGGATCAAACTTTAGCCGAACGACGCAAGTTTTCGGTCTGGGTATGTCCAGTTTCCTACTCGTGTACTCAAGCCGAGTTTTTGGGACGCCCGTCTCCGCTGAAATTCAGCTCAAATCGGCTTGAGTTTGTCCAGATTTCGGCATAGTTGGCATACAATGAATACAGAACATTTTAAGACCAAAGTTCGGCAAAATTTTAAACATAGTTCGGCGTAAATGTAAATATAGTTCGGCTAGAAGTGAAAATACAACATATTTCGGCCAAGTTCGACATAGTTCATGCTGGGCATCTATGACGTGTTGCCCCTGCGTATCCATGCGTGCTTAACAAGATCATCCTGTAGCTGTTGATGCATCGCCGGATCTCGGATCTCCTGACGCATGGCGATGAATACAGCCCAGGTTGGAGGCACCTAATGATCAGGCTCGGCAAGAGGACCCTATCTGTAGTATGACTCGTTCTCCTCGAGCAAATTCACTGGATCCTTCCTCTCATCCTCAATGATCATGTTGTGCAAGGCTACACAACAGTTCATCACTTCCCACATCTAATCTTTCGACCAGGTCATAGCAGGAATCAGACAACTGCAAACCTCTGCTGGAGCACACCAATTGCCCGATCCACATCCTTCCTGCAAGCTTCCTGTTTCTTGGCAAAGTGAGAATGCTTGGGGAGCATTGGGTTTGAGATAGTCTTTACAAATGTTGGCCATCTTTGATAGATGCCATCCGCTAGATAGTATTCCTTGTTGTAGTGGTGCCCTCTGATCTCAAATTCCACAGGGGGAGCATGGCCCTCAACAAGCTTGGAAAAGACAGTTGAGGAGTTGAGGACATTAATGTCGTTGTTCTATCCTGCTATGCCAAAGAAGGAGTGTCAGTTCCAAAGATTATGTGTAGCAACTGCCTTAAGTATCACAGTGCATCCTCCTTTGTAGCCTTTGTACATTTCTTGCCATGCAAATGGACAGTTCTTCCACCCCCAATGCATGCAATCTATGCTTCCAAGCTGTTGGAATTATGCCCTAGAGGCAATAATAAAGATGTTATTATTATAATTCTTGTTCATGATAAAGTTTATATTCCATGCTAGAATTGTATTAAGCGTAAACATTAATACTTGTGTGGTTTGTAAACAACACCGTGTCCCTAGTACGCCTCTATGGACTAGCTCATTGATCAATGATGGTTAAGGTTTCCTAACCATAGACATGAGTTGTCAATTGATAATGAGATCATATCATTGGGAGAATGATATGATGGATGGACCAAACTAAGCGAAGCAATTAGATCGTTTCATCGTGTTCATCTTTGCGAAGCTTTTCCTATGTCAAATATTGTATTCCTTAGACCATGAGATAATACAACTCCCTGGTATCGGAAGAAAGCTTTGAGGTCATCAAACGTCATCCTATGAGAGGGTGATCATAAAGGTGTCTCTCGGTGATCGGAAAGTATCATTGGGTTGTATGTATCGAGATGGAATTTGTCCCTCCCAAGTCGGAGAGATATACTTGGTCCCACTCGTGTCGATATCAACACCGCTTGCAAGCATGTGGTTAAGGAGTTAATCACAAAGTGATATCGGATTACGAGCAGTAAAGTACTTCGTGAGCGAGATTGAACTAGGTATGGATGCAAACGATCGAATCTCAGGCAAGTAAAATATCGCGAGACGAAGGGAATATATATATGGGATTGATTGAATCCTGGCATCGTGGTTCATCCGATATGATCATCGATGAATGTGTGGAGTCAATATGGGTGCCCAGACCCATGTTGATTATTGATAGAAGATCATGCGCATATTCTCGAACCAGCGGTCACACATAACGTATCTCGGCTAGGATAGATTGGATAATTGGTTTATGAATTTTTGTTAGGAGTCTCGGATGGGATCCGGGATATCACGAGAGGTTCGAATGGTCCGGAGAATAAGATTCATATAAGGCGGCAGTTTTGGAGTTGAATTGTTCCGGGTTAATCGGTATTGTCTAAGCTTCTAGAACCTTCGGAAGGGACCAACGTGGCCCCACCTTCCGGGAGGGGGCATGGGCCTATGAGGGAGTGTCCTGGCCGCATTGGGCCAGGGGCACAAGGCCCCATAGGGCCCAGCCGATCCTAGATAAGTTTAAACTCGTTTAAACTAGAGATAGGATTTCTAGATAAGGGAGAGTTTAAATCGTTTAAACTAGAGATAGGATTTCTAGATAAGGGAGAGTTTAAATCGTTTAAACTAGAGATAGGCTTGGAGGAGGGGCAAGGGCTGGCCGCCCCCCCCTCTATATATAGAGGGGTGGTGCGCCCCCTCCCCCCCAACTACTACACACCTTCCTCCAAGCCCTAGCAGCCTTGCTACCTTCCTATCTCCCTCCCGACTGTTTGTAGGCGAAGCCCTGCAGCAGAAATTCTCCACCATATACACCACGCCGTCGTGTTGTAGATCCAATCTATCTCTCCACCATACTCGTTGGTCCGAGGAAGGAGGAGACGTCGAGTCTTTGCCGTGTGCATCTCACGGAGGCACCGCCACTTGTGGTGCTAGATCGGATCGGATCGCGAGGAGGATAAGCGAGTACGACTACATCACCCACGTTAAACGAGCGTTCTGTCTTGAATCTTCAAGGGTATGAAGATCTAATCCAATCTCTCTCGTTGTTTGCATCTCCTAGATTGGATCTTGTCTTTCCCTCTGTTCGCTCCGTAGAAAATTTTGATTTACTATGCCGCGAAACCCTTCACAAGCATATCAGGAAATCCTCTACTTTTATTGACTGCGAGGATCCGAGCGGTGTCTTCAGCATTAGGTGATCTCAAGTACTCTTCCCCGAACACTGCAATTGCTGCCCTGCAGAACCTGTACAAGCAATCAATGGCGGTGGACTCGGCGATACGGAGATAGTCATCGGCAGCATCAGCCGGCGCTCCATATGAAAGCAGCCTCATCGCCACGGTGCACTTCTGCAGTGAGGAAAACTCAACCAAGACGGTGCAGTCCTTATTGCAAACGAAATAGGGGTCGAACTCCCGGATGGCATGCACGATCTTGAGGAAGAGCTTCCAGCTCATCCTGAAACGGCGGCGAAACACGTCCTCCATGGAGTGGCTGGTCGGCGAAGTAGTCGGCGTACAATATGCAGTAGCCTTCTATCCTTTGTCTCGCCTTGCACTTCTGGCGACCTGGCGCCGAACCACCGCGCTTAGGCTTCGCCATCTACATGTACAGCTGGGCGAGCGATGCGAGGATCTGCAAGTGCTCTTCACCTTCGGCGACCTCGGCGCTCTCCTCCTCCAGGAGTACGGCGAGCATCTCCTCCTCGTCGGAGTCCATGTCGAGTATCTCGTCCTCGTCGGAGTCCATGGCAAGTATGTCGTCGTCGGAGTCCATGGACGAATCCGGCCAAATGCCGAACACTTGGCGGGCGTGGTGGTGGGAGCGCGTAGCGAAGCAGAGCTACGGCAAAGTTCGGCCGACGAAAGCGGCGGCAGAGCGGGCGTGCAGGTGGGCGGCAACTACGGCAAGCGTATCTAGAGGCGTGGGCATGTCTCAGCGCGGGGAGCTCCGCCGACGAATTCTTGGCGAAAGGGGGCGCTGGGAGCTCTTCGCCGCAGTCTGGGCGAGTGGAGTGGGTGAGAATGAGACTGTCTCGCCAACAGAGCTGGCCCACGCCCTTTTTCATGGCGTCCGTCGTCCCCAGGGCGTACCCGGAAACCTGGGTTCGGCCTTGGTAGACCGGACCAAAATACGTCCAAATTCGGACGAAAACAGTTCCCTGGGATTAGCGGGCACCTGTTCATTACGAGATCACCACAGTTCTAACAAGCATGTTGTCATTTAGCAATACCTACTGATAATTTGCTATATTAGCTCTGCCTTGCCAGGCTAATTCAATCAAATTAACTCTTCCGAGAGCAATAGTACAAACGATCGTATTCTCCACAAATCAAACTGTAACTCGATCTATGCCTCCTGAACGACAAGGGATCCCAGTTCAGAAGAAGAGACAGCCAGAGCCAAGCCAGAAGGAGCTCCACATGCCTCGGCCGAACATCCACATCCACATGTCGATGAGAACGTACTCGAGTCGAAGGAATCCATGTGGGCTTTCTACGAGCACCGGTGTGAGTGGCACGGCATATCGCGTGACCGCCGTGACATGGGCCGCCGCTTCAAGATATTGAGTGATAACGCGAGGCTCGTGCACAAGATCAACAATTATAGTTCCGGTTGCAGGCTTGGAATGACCAAATTCACGGATATGACCTGTTAAACAATGATTTGGTGGAAACCGGCTCAACGCATCTGATGCGTGGCCTATCACTTTATATATAGGGTACCAAGAGGTCTGAATCTGATTCTGATTGTACAAATATACAGTCTAACACCATCCCTCAATCTTAACTGTGACCTGAGGTACTCAGTAAGTTAAGATTGCGTCTATAGCCTATGAACAAAGGAAGAGATAATGGTTTGGTGAAGATGTCAGCAAGTTGATCCTTGGAGGAGATGAACTTGATCTGTAAGAACTTCTATGTAACACGTTCTCTCACAAAATAATAATCAACTTTGATGTGTTTCGTTCGGGCATGGAATACCGGATTGGAGGAAAGGTATGTGGCGCCGATGTTATCACACCAAAGGACAGGAGGCTGACTGTTGGAGATCTTCAACTCTCGAAGGAGGGACTGAACCCAAATAAGCTCAGCAGTGGCATCAGCAACCGCCTTGTACTCTGCTTCGGTGCTACTCCGGGAGACTGTAGCCTGTTTTCAAGCACTCCAGGCGATCAGATTAGGACCAAAGGATACTGCATATCCCCCGTGGATCGCCTGTCATCTGGGTTACCAACCTCGGCATCAAGATGACCGAAGCGAGCACCCTAGAGGTCTTGGCGAAGATGAAGTCCATAAGAAGTAGTGGAGCGAACGTAACGCAGAATGCGCTTGACAACAGTCAAGTGAGGCTCTCGAGGGGCATGAAGATACTGACATACATGGTTAACTCCATATGAAATATCAGGCCGTGTGATAGTGAGGTACTGAAGAGCCCCAACAAGGCTTCTGTAGTCAGTAGCACCATCGTGAGAGGATAGCCCCATCAAGAGTGAAATAGCCTGATGGAGGACATAGAAGTAGTCAGC
This sequence comes from Avena longiglumis, assembly GCA_030063025.1. Lineage (NCBI taxonomy): Eukaryota > Viridiplantae > Streptophyta > Magnoliopsida > Poales > Poaceae > Avena > Avena longiglumis. The sequence goes on from CP125978.1 coordinate 97,067,699, forward strand.
TTGCACTCCAACATGCGACCGCGCAATAGATCCCGAGAGTACTTCTGCTGAGAAAGAGCAAGACCATCCTATGGATATGTGACCTCCAAGCCAAGAAAATAGTGAAGTTTGCCAAGATCCTTGACAGCAAAATCTGAACTGAGAGCCAGAACCAACCGATCAGTCGCCACAACAAAGGAGCTGACAAGGATGATATCATCAACATAGACCATGATGTACATAGTAACTTCCGGTCGCTGAAGAATAAACAGGGATGTATCAGCAGTGGAGGGCACAAACCCATGAGCACGAAGCGCAAAAACCCAGGCGAGCATGCCAAGCACGGGGAGCCTGTTTGAGACCATAGAGCATTTTCACCAAGTGGCAGAGGTGCTGAGGATGGCCAGGATCAACAAACCCAGGGGCTGACGCATGTATACCTCCTCCTCAAGAACACCATGCAGAAACACATTCTAAACATCCAACTGATGTAGAGACCAACCCCGTGTGACAGCAAGAGACAGAAGCAGACGAATAGTGGTTGGTTTAACGACAGGACTCAAGGTATCCTCATAGTCAAGACCATACCGTTGCTTGAAACCTTTTGCAACGAGCCAAGCCTTGTACCGCTCAATAGAGCCATCTGCATGCCGCTTGACCTTGAAGACCCATTTGGAATCAATGACGTTGATACCTGGGCGAGGAGAGACCAGCTGCCAGGTGCCATTCTGACGAAGAGCCTGAATCTCAAGGTCCATAGCATCACGCCAGTGAGGAATACTCATTGCTGCTTGATAGTGTCGGGGTTCGTGTAACACCCTCAGAATCGGACCTATGCAAGTCTTAGCGAAACCCGCCAAACCCGCATAGAAACGATTCAAAGGTGCCCACCAGGCACTTTCGTGCGGGTGGAAAACGAAGTAATAACATTACACAACAGTCCTCGATGGGACCCACAGAACAGATATATATACAACTCGACTCCATGAGTCAAGATACAGATATAATATACAAAGATCCAAATCACCTTGAAACTGATAGAGCGTCCGACTACGGACAAGATGCAAATGGGGCTAAGAGCCCTGAAGAATAACCAATGGCGTCCATAACCCGCCGTGCCAAGCGGAAGGGTAACCACCGCTAACGTCGATCTCAAAAACCTGCTTAAACAAAAGGGGTGCCGACAAAGGGCAAAGAGAAAAGAGGAGCGTCAGTACTGAGGCCAGTACACGGCGAGGCTAGAATTCGGCGGTCCTCGCCTACATAGGTATGGTGGACTGAAGCGGCAGCGGCAGCATGCACTAAACAACCTATAGAGACTCGATACAACTGGCGGCAATCAGAGAGGGGAAAGAAAGACCTATTCGGAACCAACCTGATGCTACCATCAAACAAACCCATCCTGGTGTTTCCCCCTCGAGACCAATCGAGGAAGTCAACCGAGGTACTCACACCGTTGGCAGTTTTACTTATTCAGTTATCGTTGCAGCAATTACTAGTCAGGTATAGATAATCGTCCTGATAAAGAAGCAGTGGGCCCTTTTAGTTAATCATTCCGTTGTAGTTGCAGCACTTACTAATCAGATACAATTAGCATGAGATAACCCAAAACCCAGCAGTTGTTGGTACTTTTATTTAGCCATTCCGTTGTAGTTGCAATACTTACTAGTCAGGTACAATGGTATAGCGACACTCCAAACAAGCAATTGTGGGCAGTATTATTTAGCCATTCCATTATAGTAAAGCTGATTACTAGTCATTATAGAGTCAAATTTATAGCACTACTTTAGTTATAGTTGTCTATGATCGAGATACTGTGCTCCAAGTCGTCCATAACCGCGGACACGGCTTTCAGAAAGTTTTACCCGGCCGGGATGCACCAATAGCAACACACGCTCGATCGACCTAGGAAAAACCAAAACATAACCCAACGAGGCCTTCACGACAAAGCAATCACAGGATTCAGAAATATTTCGGGGGGCCACCCCTTGGAGTACACCATAGCAAGTTAGCTGACTTGAGACGGACCCGAGGTTTGTGGGGCGGTAAGCGCAGGAACCCAAAACTGGGCTTGTCGATACCGCGTAAACGGGTCACAATTCCTAAACAGTACAGTGTGCTCCTCGCACAATCGTAAATCAGTAGTAGCATGGCATAAGTACAGGATAGTAAATAAAACCTCAAACTAGTTTGTGGCCCCAAGAAATAAGACTGAATCAAGCTCTGGCTCAGGGGGGTCCCATAATCCTCCCGGATGTGGATAGCGCGATAAATCAAGGAACAGGTATCAAGTACTCGGGGTCCTACGGGACACAAGTGGGCGGTCGGAAACCAAATATTATCTATCACCCACCGATGCCTCTGCTTACTTACTTCAATTTTAGTTGTTAAACAGGAAGTAAAGTGAACGATAAGTAAAGCCATGATCATCTCCAACATCAAACATGCGGCAAGGCTCCAACAACCGTGGCACTTGACAACACGCAACAGCACTTGAGCAAGCGACTACGACGCGCAAGTCCAACTATCTACCAAACAACAGGTAATAGGATGTGTCCAAGGCAATATACGGCTGCAGGGGATATCACGGGTACGAAAACTAGAGCAACGCAACACAGATAGCAATAGATCAACAGGAGGGAATAAATACTATAAAAGTAAGATAGGTAGAAAGGGGGGAGATGCTCGCCTGAAAACATTGTCGAAGGTTCAACCGAAGATCGGGTCGACACTCGCATCAACTCAACGGCCTTATCCGCGAAGAAGCAAAACACTAGAATAAACACCGGATGCAATATTTAATACAACGGCAGAAGATCGGCATGATGCATGTATGATGCATGACATGGCAAGGTTGCGATGCGATTAGGTCATATTAAGTAGAACCGGGGTCCCGACATTTAATTAAACGGTTCAAGTTATTTATCTACCCCGCAAATTAAATGTTGTCATAACATGGCAGAAGATAGTATCGGGTTCGCTACACCAATTTAAATGAGGCCAATATAAGACTAGATTTGCCCGCATATGGGCCCCATATTTAATTATAAGGTGAATCGGCATAAGGCCCCCAAACCACACGAATATGTATGCGAGATGAATGATTATTATGCAACAGGTTTTATATTTAGCATTTATAAAATAGGGGCTCGGGAGAAGGTTCACACATTAGGGGGTCTCGACGAACTTGGGGTTCCGGAGTTCGGGTCGTCTCGAGGTTCCGGAGTTCGAATGAACGTTCTCGGATAGCGGAGTAGATCTTGGCGCATCCGCGGTGGTCGGGCCATGTTGTCGGCGGTCATGGCGTTCCGAGGAGAAGATCTTGGCGTTCGCGGTCTTGACTCCGTGGCTGATCTTGTCGATTTCATGACGGAGGCCTTGACGTCCCATGTCGAAGATGTTCATGACGGTTGTCGATGACGGGATTGGGACGGCCTCGGTGGTCTTGGGTTCCGGAAGGCGATCCGAGAGGTAGAACTTGTCGGTGCACAACAGAGTTTGGCGTCGATTTGGCGAACGACACAAGAGTATCGCTTTAGATGTTGCAAAGGACTCGCGGTGAACATGAACACATCCATCGTGGCCTCATCCAAGAGCACCAAGCGAGCAGCTGGCACGGCGGTTGACGGTGAAGTGGGCCCATGACGAAGGTTCTGAGGGCAGGCCGGAAGCAGAGGAGACCTGCGCGGCGCTCTGCGCAACGCATGGGGAAGCGATGGCGGCGGCAGTTCTGAGGAGAAGCGGGCGGCCACGGCGCGCCGCGACGGAGGCAAGATGATCGAGGCGGGCGGCCGAGGACAGCTCGGCGGGCGGCTCGGCTCGAGGACGCCAGGCGGCGGAGGAGCTCTTGGCGCCGAGGAGGAAGAAGGCGAGGCGAGCGGTGTGGCCGGCCGAGCGGCGACGGCCGAGGTCGGCCAGCGACGGACGAAAGCAGAGGAAGGAGGCCGCGAGAGGCGGTCGAGCGGTTAAGGGTCGGGAAGGCGACGGTGGAGCGATGCGGGAGCCGAGGCTGGCCAGCGCCGAGGAGGGCGAGGTGGGCGGGCCGCGAGGGAAGGAACGCGGGCGGAGGCGGGCGTCCGGCGGGGCTCTGCCGGGCGATGGCGGTGGAGCGGAGAGAGGCGGAGGGCGAGGGAGGGCGGCTGGGAGGGTCCCGAAAGGGGGGGGGTCGGGGTGCGGTGGGGAGGAAGAGAGGAAGAGGGAGGCGCGTGGGGAGGCTGGGGTCTGCGGGGTGGGCCAGGAAGAGGTGGGGGCCACGGGGTGGGTCCGCAGGACAGGGGAGAGGCCAGGCGGGGTGCGCTGGTGGGGGCGTGTGTGAGGGAGTGGGTGCGTGTTGTGTGCTGAGAGGGAGAGGGAAGGGAGAGAGGGCTGTGGCCAAGTGGCGGTGTCTGGTTGGGTGGGGGTTGGGGACAGGGCGATGTGGCGTACACTGATTGGATGGGGTGAGGTGGCTGGAGGGGTGGGTAGATTAGGTTGGGTAGCTCAGGGATTTCTAACCGTTTATTTTTTTGGGGGTGGTCGTTCGGGTCGATTCGGCCCGTTCGAGTGCCCCACTAAAATAATTAAAATGCTTTATTTATTTAAAACAGGGCCTTTGCAACCCGACAACAGACAAAACAAATAATCCGGAGTTCCGGGTTTGCGTTTGAACATAGACGGGGCGTTTTGGAAAACACAAAATAGGTTTTTCTGCAATTAGTTTCATGCAAGCAAATGCAAGATGATGACGATGCTCAAATGCAATGTGGCATGATGACATGAGCATGCGGTCATGATGATGCAATGCACAAAAATCAACGCGATTTTCTAGTAGTGGTTTTGCGGGATGCCACAATTCGACACCACTAACAATGGATCTCGCCCTCGAGATCCGCCTCATGGTACCGGAAAGAAGGGCGGCGATCTGAATCTTCCTGCTTCGTGTAGATCCTCGCGACACCACTAACAAGAGGTCGTTGTCCGTGATCGTCGAGAGAACACTCCGGGAACAAAAGGGTCGAAGGTAGAGGTATCAACAAATAAAGCCACCCCTAACTTCCGTGGACGGAGTAAAATCGCTGGATCCACTGATTCGATGTACAAGAGCGAATGATAAGAGTAGTGGTATGGTAGCTACTCCATCCCGCACTCAAACCATTACTCTGCACGCGAATAGGCGAATTATGCAACCAACTCTCGAATTAGACTGAAGATCTCGACAAGCGAGGTTCGGAACAAAGGAGTGATGCCGACTCTGCATCGGATCTGGCGTAAATGATGTCGTCGCGTCGGAAAACACCGGAAGGCATAAACAAGGAACAAAGAATGGCACCTCCGTAAACGGATTCCTCAGGCAGCTTGAACACCAGATGGTAGAACACTGTTATCCAAGGAGGAAGCGAAACCCTGAAGGTACGACGGAACCCAACCACGAGATACCCTGGACTTGAAGTAAGGTAAGAGAGTGGATTCAAAACACGTAGAGGTAAGAGGAGAATAGCAGAGGGGTAAGGAGTAAAATCAGACCTAATCAGAACTATCCAACCGATTTTCAAAAATAGTTTTGACACTCTACTTGGTTAGCTAGGTTATCCTCAGTTTGGACTTGTGGTATCATAGCTGAGCTCTGATACCACTCTGTAACACCCTCAGAATCGGACCTATGCAAGTCTTAGCGAAACCCGCCAAACCCGCATAGAAACGATTCAAAGGTGCCCACCAGGCACTTTCGTGCGGGTGGAAAACGAAGTAATAACATTACACAACAGTCCTCGATGGGACCCACAGAACAGATATATATACAACTCGACTCCATGAGTCAAGAATACAGATATAATATACAAAGATCCAAATCACCTTGAAACTGATAGAGCGTCCGACTACGGACAAGATGCAAATGGGGCTAAGAGCCCTGAAGAATAACCAATGGCGTCCATAACCCTGCCCAGGCCAAGCCGGAAGGGTAACCACCGCTAACGGCGCCGATCTCAAAACCTGCTCAAACAAAAGGGTGCGACATAGGAAAAGGAAAAGAGGAGCGTCGATCGAGGCCAAGACACGGCGAGGCTAGAATTGGCGGTCCTCGCCTACATAGGTATGGTGGATCAAGCGGCAGCGGCACATGCGAAACAACCTATAGAGACTCGATACAAGCGGCAATCGAGAGGGAAGAAAGACCTATCGGAACCAACCGATGCTACCATCAAACAAACCCATCTGGTGTTTCCTCGAGACCAATCGAGGAAGTCAACCGAGGTACTCACACCGTTGGCAGTTTTACTTATTCAGTTATCGTTGCAGCAATTACTAGTCAGGTATAGATAATCGTCCTGATAAAGAAGCAGTGGGCCCTTTTAGTTAATCATTCCGTTGTAATTGCAGCACTTACTAATCAGATACAATTAGCATGAGATAACCCAAAACCCAGCAGTTGTTGGTACTTTTATTTAGCCATTCCGTTGTAGTTGCAATACTTACTAGTCAGGTACAATGGTCGCAAGCGACACTCCAAACAAGCAATTGTGGGCAGTATTATTTAGTCATTCCATTATAGTAAAGCTGATTACTAGTCATTATAGAGTCAAATTTATAGCACTACTTTAGTTATAGTTGTCTATGATCGAGATACTGTGCTCCAAGTCGTCCATAACCGCGGACACGGCTTTCAGAAAGTTTTACCCGGCCGGGGTGCACCAATAGCAACACACGCTCGATCGACCTCGGAAAAACCAAATCAAAACCCAACGAGGCCTTCACGACAAAGCAATCACAGGATTCAGAAATATTTCAGGGGGCCACCCCTTGGAGTACACCCGCAACGAAGTTAGCTGACTTCGAGACGGACCCGAGGTTTGTGGGGCCGGCTGTAAGCGACTGGGAACCCAAAACTGGGCTTGTCGATACCGCGTAAACGGGTCACAATTCCTAAACAGTACAGTGTGCTCCTCGCACAATCGTAAATACAGTAGTAGCATGGCATAAGTACAGGATAGTAAATAAAACCTCAAACTAGTTTGTGGCCCCAAGAAATAAGACTGAATCAAGCTCTGGCTCAGGGGGGTCCCATAATCCTCCCGGATGTGGATAGCGATAAATCAAGGAACAGTATCAAGTACTCGGGGTCCTACAGAAGTGGGCCGGAAACCAAATATTATCTATCACCCACCGATGCCTCAACACTTACTTCAATTTTAGTTGTTAAACAGAGTAAAGTGAGCGATAAGTAAAGCCATGATCATCTCCAACATCAAACATGCGGCAAGGCTCCAACAACCGTGGCACTTGACAACACGCATAGCACTTGAGCAAGCGACTACGGCGCAAGTCCAACTATCTACCAAACAATGGGTAATAGGATGTGTCCAAGGCAATATACTTGCGCAGGGATATCACGGTACGAAAACTACAGCAACGCAACACAGATAGCAATAGATCAACAGGAGGGAATAAATACTATAAAAGTAAGATAGGTAGAAAGGGGGGAGATGCTCGCCTGAAAACATTGTTAAAGTTTCAACCGAAGATCCGGTCGACACTCGCATCAACTCAACGGCCTTATCCGCAAAGAAGCAAAACACTAGAATAAACACCGGATGCAATATTTAATACAACGGTAGAAGATCGGCATGATGCATGTATGATGCATGACATGGCAAGGTTGCGATGCGATTAGGTCATATTAAGTGGAACCGGGGTACCGACATTTAATTAAACGGTTCAAGTTATTTATCTACCCCGCAAATTAAATGTTGTCATAACATGGCAGAAGATAGTACCGGGTTCGCTACACCAATTTAAATGAGGCCAATATAAGACTAGATTTGCCCGCATATGGGCCCCATATTTAATTATAAGGTGAATCGGCATAAGGCCCCCAAACCACACGAATATGTATGCGAGATGAATGATTATTATGCAACAGGTTTTATATTTAGCATTTATAAAATAGGGGCTCGGGAGAAGGTTCACACATTAGGGGGTCTCGACGAACTTGGGGTTCCGGGGTTCGGGGTCGGTCTCAGGGTTCCGGGGGTTCGACGGAAACGTTCTCGGATAGCGGAGTAGATCTTGTCGCATCCGCGGTGGTCGGGCCATGTTGTCGGCGGTCATGGCGTTCCGAGGAGAAGATCTTGGCGTTCCGCGGTCTTCGGCTCCGTGTGGCTGATCTTGTCAGTTTCATGACGGAGGCCTTGACGTCCCATGTCGAAGATGTTCAGTGACGGTTGTCGATGACGGGATTGGGACGGCCTCGGTGGTCTTGGGTTCCGGGAAGGCGATCCGAGAGGTAGAACTTGTCGGTGCACAACAGAGTTTGGCATCTGATTTGGCCGAGAACGACACAAGAGTGTCTGCCTTAGATGTTGCAAAGGACTCGCAGCTGAACATGAACACATCCATCAGGGGCCTCATCCAAGAGCACCAAGCCAGACAGCGCTCACAGCGGCGGTTGACGGTGAAGTGGGCCCGCGGACGAAGGTTACAGGGCAGCTGGAGCGAAGCAGAGGAGACCCTGCGGCGGCGGACGCTTCTGCGCATGCGGTGGGGGCGATGGCGACCGGCAGGCTACGGGAGGAAGCGGGGCGGCCACGGCCACGAGCGCCGGCGACGGAGGCAAGATGACTGAGGCGGGCGGCCGGGGACGGCCCGCTCGGGCGGCTCGAGTGGACGCATGTGGCGGGCGGAGGAGCTCTTGGCGTCGAGGAGGGAAGGCGGCGAGGCGACCTGACGGTGGCGGCGGCTGAGGCGAGGTCGCTGGCGGCGGAGCACGACGACGAGGGGCGAGGCCGAGGTCGTCGGCGACCGGACGAGCAGAGGAAAGGAGGCCGGCAGAGAGGCGGTCGAGCGGTTAGGCGAGGTCGGGAGGCGACGGTGAGCGACGCGGGAGCTTGGGGCGCGCGGCGAGGAGGGCGAGGTGGAGGCGGAGGCCGCGGCAGGGAAGGAACGGCGGTCAGGCGCGGGCGGGGCTCGCCGGGCGATGGCGGTGGAGCGGAGAGAGGGGGCGGGGCGAGGAGGAGGGCGCTGGGCGGCGGCCGGGAGGGTCCGGCGAGGTGGGGGTCAGGGGGTCGGGGTGCTCGCGTGGGGAGGAAGAGAGAGGAAGAGGGAGGCGCGTGGGGAGGCTGGGGTCTGCGGGGTGGGCCAGGAAGAGGTGGGGGCCACGGGGTGGGTCCGCAGGACAGGGGAGAGGCCAGGCGGGGTGCGCTGGTGGGGGCGTGTGTGAGGGAGTGGGTGCGTGTTGTGTGCTGAGAGAGAGAGGGAAGGGAGAGAGGGCTGTGGCCAAGTGGCGGTGTCTGGTTGGGTGGGGGTTGGGGACAGGGCGACGTGGCGTAATCGATTGGATGGGGTGAGGTGGGGAGGGTGGGTAGATTAGGTTGGGTAGCTGTGATTTCTAACCGTTTATTTTTTGGGGTGGTCGTCGGATCGCCCGCTCGATCGCCCACTACAAAAATTAAATTTTTTTATTTATTTAAAACAGGGCCTTTGCAACCCGACAACAGACAAAACAAATAATCCGGAGTCCCGGGTTTGCGTTTGAACATAGACGGGGCGTTTTGGAAAACACAAAATAGGTTTTTCTGCAATTAGTTTCATGCAAGCAAATGCAAGATGATGACGATGCTCAAATGCAATGTGGCATGATGACATGAGCATGCGGTCATGATGATGCAATGCACAAAAATCAACGCGATTTTCTAGTAGTGGTTTTGCGGGATGCCACAGTTCGGCAGTAGGATCAGACTGTGCGTGAGCCAAGCAGGCAGTGATCCATGCAACAGTGCCATCAGTGCGTTCCTTGGGCCGGTAGATATCGCTCTGGTTGCGCGTATGTGGACGGGAAACCACAGGTGCTGGGGACAGGGCATCGACAACCTCGTCGATAGAGGCAGGCGACAGTGCAGGAGGCGGCCTCGCGGGCGACGAAGCCGCAGGCGAGGCCAACATTGGCGAGTCCGGCCTAGGCGGGGAGGCCGGGACAGGCGAGGCGGAGGCGAGCGAAGCCGGCCCAGACGAGGTGGGCAGTGGCGACGCGGGCGGTGACCGCACAGGCGACGCGGGGGGCGAAGACGGCCCACGTCCAGCCGGTCGCGCGGGCGACAGAGCGGCTAGGCCAGGCGAGGCCGAGAAGGGGACCTCGGGGCGCATGCCTAATACATGTGGCATGCAGCGATCGACGTCGCGGTCGGCAGATGCAGGCCCTGGCGACGCAAGGTCGTGAAGGAGCTCGAGGCGAGCGCCACGTCCGGTACCTGCACCGTGGTTAGGCAATAACACAGGCGAATATAAAACATCCTCAAGTTGATCAGGCGAGATAACGAAGGTATGAGTGGGGGATGATAACGGTGGAGAAGATAGCATATTCGAAAAAGGAAACAGATTTTCGTCAAACACGACATCACGGGAAATATAGACTCTATTTGTGGGAGCATGGAGACACTTATAGGCTTTGTGAAGAACACTATATCCAGGAAAGACACACTTTTTGGAGCGAAACTCAAGCTTGCTACTATTATAGGGCCGAAGGTGCGGCCAACAAGTACAGCCAAAAACTTTGAGAAAAGTGTAGTCAGGGAGTTCATTAAACAGTAGTTCAAGCGGTGTCTTCATATTTAATACTCGAGTAGGAGTTCTATTAATCAAGAAACAAGTAGTGGTAAAGGCGTCACTCCAAAAACGAAAGGGCACGGAGGCATGAGCGAGGAGTGTAAAGCCAGTTTCAACTATGTGACGGTGCTTGCGCTTGACAGTACCACTCTGCTGATGTGTATGTGGGCACGAAACACAGTGAGATATCCCAAGCTTATTGAAGAAAGAATTGAGGTTGCGATACTCAACCCCCCCCCCCTCCAATCCGACTGAACATGAATAATATTATGTTGTAGTAGTCTTTCAACATGCATTTGAAATTGTAAAAACACATTGAACACATCAGCTTTGCTTTTAAGAAGATAAAGCCACGTAAAGCGACTGTAGGCATCAATGAAACTGACATAATATTTATGACCACTGACAGAGGTTTGGGCAGGGCCCCACACATCGGAAAACACAAGTTCTAATGGAGTAGAAACAACTCGAGACGAATACACAAACGGTAATTGATGACTCTTTCCCTGTTGACAAGCATCACAAACAGCTAAACTTTTATTGGTAGACGACGAAGCTCATGTCGATGCAAAATATGGCTTACTATGGGAGACACACGATGACCAAGCCGGGCATGTCAATGGGACGCCGACGTACGAACGGCGCTGAAGACCTCTGGGGGGATGGCGCCTCCAACGCATACAGACCCTGGTGGATGCGACCTCTAAGCAGGACCTCCTGTGTGGCTCGATCCTTAACAAGGAGATGAAACAGGTGAAATTCACAAAACACATCATTATCATAGGGGAACTTACGGACAGAAAGTAAAGGACGAGTGACAAGTGGGACGCGAAGGACATTGCGAAGACGAAGCCGACGAGAGGAACTAGATAGAAGGGAGGCCTGACCAACATGAGTAATGGGCATACCTGAACCATCAGCGGTACGGACCTTGTCACGGCCACGGTAGGGCTCCTGCGCCTGGAGCCGACCAGCCTCGTTGGTCACGTGATCCGTAGCACCGGTGTCAAAGTACCAGGCGGGGTTGATCGGGTATGACGGCGTGTAGCCACCTCCGCTGGGGTATCCTGTGGAACTCTGCTCGGTGATGGCGGCCTGCTTCTCGTTACCACGCCCGTCATTGTCGATGCCAAGGAAGTCCTTTTTGAAGCGACGATGGCAGCGAGAGGCGTAGTGCCCGTGGATGCCACACAGCTGGCAGTCGACGTTGGGGCGACCGCGGCGATCGGTGGTTGCAGCAGGTCCATAAGGCGGCGTCGAGGAAGGAGGCTGGAGACCACCACCGCTGATGGGCGGACCAGCAGGAGGGCGAGTCAGACGGTAGACACCAGGATTGGCCCCATGGTAGGCATCGTGTGCGTGGGGGTCGTTCAGCTGCAGTGCGGCATGGCGAGCGTCAACGCGCTGCTCGGTGGAGAGAAGACATGCATACAAGTCCCGGGGGGACATGGACATGTCACGACCCCTCACCGCCTCAACCAGGTTGTTGTAGTCGTGGTCGATGCCCCGGAGAACGAAGTCCGTGAACTCCGCATCACGAAGCGGCTGCCCGATAGCGGACAGGGTGTCGGCGAGCGTCTTGATCTTATTAAAGTAGACGTGCGCGAAGGAGTCGAGCTTCTTGCACTCGAGGAGTTGTTGACGAAGAGCCGAGGCGCGAACCGATTAGTGCGCCGAGAAGCTGTCCGCCATCGTCGCCCACACGTCAAGGGACGTGGCGGCAAACACGACCAGACCAGCGACGCCTTCCGTCAGAGAGGACTGGAGTGCCGACAAGATGGCCTGGTCCTGTGCGACTCAGGCACGGTACGCCGGGTTCTCAGCAGAGACCCGGGCGCTAGTGGCCGTGACCGTAGAGACAAGGCGGGGCGGGCACGGATGGCTCCCGTCTACGAAGCCTTCAAGATGACGGTTGCGAAGGAGCGATAGGATCTGCGCCCGCCAATACAGGTAATTATCCTGCGTGAGGCGCACCGTGATGAGGTGCGTGAGCTGGTAGGGACCGTCGCCCGGGCCGTCAGCACCCGGGGTCCAGCAGCGGCGGCGGCATTGGCCGCGGTGGTGGAGACAATCGACGGCCTGGCGACCACGGGCGTGGCCGAGAAGGAGATAAGCGATGGCGAGACGGGCGATGGTGGCGAGGCGGCACCGTGCAAGCGGCATTGGCGCCGCCACATAGGGCGGCGATGGAGGAAAAAAACCAGGGGCAAACTGCGACGAGCCAAGATATAGGGGCGCGACATGGTAGACGCAGCCATCTGGCTCGAGGTGCTGGCGGCGAGAATCGCCGCGAGCTGCAGCGGGATCATGGGGGCAGCGAAAGAAGCCGAGGACGAGTCGGAGGAGCTCATGACGGCGAAGACCTAGGCGGCGGGCGGCGGCTAGGGTTTGCCTAGTCTGATACCATGTTAAACAATGATTTGGTGGATACCGGCTCAACGCATCTGGTGTGTGGCCTATCACTTTATATATTGGGTACCAAGAGGTACGGTACAGTTAAATTTTACAGTTGTACAAATATACAGTCTAACATGACCAATGAGGAGATGTATGGTCCATATAAGCGTGCAAGAGAAAGAGCTCGAATTGCAAAGCTTGAAATGACCAAATTTGCGATGTGACCAAGGAGGAGACGCATGGTAAGTAGATATATATAGGCGTGTAAGAAAAGGATTTAAGCCCTTTCTGATGTACTCTTGTGTCACCCTTAAGCTCTATAAGTTGTGTTTTTTGTACGCCACACGCCATGACTCTAAGTTCTAAGAGTACCCCTTGTCTGAACATTTTATTAGATTTAATAAAACTTGTATCAGTTGTATCTGTTTGATTGGACAAATACCTTCTTAGCAGAAATTCTGCACACAACATCTGTAAACACTTAGATTCGCCAGGGGCAGATAAGCTGGAATATGCATTATAATTTGAACAACAAGGGTATGATATAAATTCAATTAGGTACAAGATAATATAGAAGAGGGATTCACCGTTCAAAAAAAGAGATTCTACTATCCGAAGCAGCCATAACATTCAGAGACATCTCTCCTTATGGTCTACATCCTCACTGCTGATTAGTATAACGTTGACCTCCGGAGAATGATCCCTCGCGGGCTATACGTTGTTAAGTAGATGAGACCTCTCCAGCAGCGAATTATACGCGTTCGAATAAAACACCGTTTAATTCAGTCCCCATAAAAACTTGAATCCGGGTGAGCTGGCTGCGCACTCGCTAGCCTTGCCACCAAGCCAACACTTGGTTCTCACTGCTGATTAATGTAGCAACAATATATATCAGCAAACCTATATCATAAGATTGTAAGTGCTAGCAAGATAAAGAACTGCAAAGCTTATATGCTTGTGATAGCATCAACTAGAAATAAAAAACTATAGAAGATAGTCAAACATAGGTAAATCAAAGGAATGTAATCCTTAGTTTCTTACACGTAATTGTAGTATCATAGACAAACTCTTCAAACTTGAAAAATACATGAACATCCATCCGATGTGAGATTATAGAGGAACCATTTAGTTAGTGTAGCACCTATATGAATAGCATTATCAATTTGATGCCCTTCTAAGATTATGGAGGAGTAGTGACGCCACAGGCGCAGACGCAACACGCATATAGGATTCCCCCGAGCACCCAAAAGATCCCTAACCAAGAATAAGAGATGAGGTAGCACACCAAGAGCGGTCTACGTCTAAGATCGAGGGTGTAGACGGCAACAAAACAACAAACACAAGGATGACACACAAACAAACATGTATTCATGCTTATCGGCCATGGCCTGCAAAGCTTACGCTCGTGCAAATGCCGCTAGATCTAGGATCACTTGAGCCTAGATCTAGACCGCACGAACATGTCGTTGCTGCCGCCTCATTGTTATATGGCCTTACCTATCTTGCACACCACCGCACTCTAACAACATTGTCACTATCTAAGCCGCTACCACCCGGGAGGCCAGCTCCAAGCAGATCCATCTCCGGCAGGCCAAGCAACATCCATACCGGCCTGCGACGACCGAGCACTAGTGCCCTCTATCTTTGTTCTTAGCCCTCGATGGAACATGTGCCACTACATGAATCAGGTTCTATGCAGAGAGTTCCTAAAGAGTCGGCAAAGGGCACAATGCCATTGACATACATCTATGTCGATGGTTACCCTCGACATCTGCTTGGTCGGCCACTAGAGCGTGGTCCTCGGCATGCACGAAGTCGTCATAATATGAGTGTATGTCAAGGGCTTTCGGCAAAATAAAACCCTCAACAAAAAAGTGATGATACCGTTTGTTTGACGACGCCGAAGTATATGCCGACGGGTAGACCTTTGTATGCTGATGGCTACCCTTGGCATACTCCTTACACCATTACTCCCCTGTTAACGACAGCTCGTCAGCGCCACGTGGTAGTTCCATCTCGGCATACTTACTTATATGCCGACGGCTTTTATTTGGTGCTCAGCAAGTGGCTCTCTATGCCGACCGACAAAAAGGCGTTCTCCTCTTAGCGTGCCACCGATCGAAAATCAACAACCACGATTCCATCCATCCAGCTTTTTGTCCGAAAACCAGGATTTGAAAATCGTCCCCTAGTAAATAGCAAAGTCTCTGTAATGTACAAATTGCAGCATGCATTAACTTAGTATAGGTGCTGACGATAGATCTTAATGAGCTGGAATGAAACGAAGATAGAATAGCTGAGAGACCCATTTGGTTTTTCCGTTTCCGTTTCAGTACGTGGATTATGGCCGGCGGCCGCGCGTGGATGCAGCCCTACACTTCAGAGTTGAGAGGATGCTGAGCCAACGGCCTGAAGAGACCCTTCGCCCTAAAAATTAAGGAAAATTTGCTAAAGGACACCGTTATTTTTTGGCGTTTGCCAAAACACACCGCTGTAATGTGTCTTTGCTGAGTACCATTATAATTTCATGGCACATTTGTCAGGACACACTGCATGTCACAAATGGAAAGTTTGACATATGTCCGATTTGAACATTTTTTTTCTCTAATTCAAATTCATCAAATCCAGCATATGCATATACCGAACATGAATTAGAAACTATATATAAGTTCATATCAAGTTGGAACATCGCCAAGTCGCCATCCATTGCAGCATGCAGCATCGTGGTTCAGAAAAAAATCAACGAGGGAATTGAGAAAAAGCTAGACAGTTTTTTTTATCTGAAACATCTTGCATTTCAATTAAAATTCTAGACATATTTGCAACAAGGTAAAAAGGTCTAAAACGTTAAACTTTCCGTTTTGGGCAGTACAGTGTGTTCTAGCAAATTGTCACGAAATAATAATGGTACTGGACAAGGCCACATTCCAATAATATGTTTTAGCAAACGCAGAAAAATAACGATGTCCTCTAGCAAATTTTTCCTAAAAAATTATTAAGGGCCCAGGCAACCACCAGGCCTGACGTTCAGTGTATAAACCCTAAATAAATCCAGATCTTTCCCCTCCGACCTAGACTATGGCCTCCATCGTCTCCAAGCTCGCGCGGGCAGCCTTCGCAACCCGGGCCTCTCCCTCAGCCGTTTGAGGTATTGCTCGTCGCGGTCGCGGTCGCCCTGCAGCGGCCATCGGTGCATGTCTCCGCTTCAGACGCCACCCCCCTCGACGCTGCAGGTAATCCCTAGCTAAAGGCCTCTTTCTGAATTTGGCTATGATGACTCCTCATTACGGGAATTCCAAAGGAGTTCTTATTTCGATCTGAATGCTTCGGAATTTAATACTACTAGCTGAAATTCACAGCTAATTTCTTATTGTCAGTAGATATATTTGCATAAACAGGGCAGGGATTGGACCCTATATTAATTAGGAGTTGTTCTAATCACCACACTTCTAACAGGCATGTTGGTTGATGATCTAGGAATACCAACTGATAATTTGTTACAACAATAGCAATGCATGCCTTGCAAGGCAAATCCATCAAATTAACTCTGCTGAGAGCAATAATAACCCATATTAGTTGACTCTAATTTGAATGTATCTAGACAAGTTTTTGTGATAGATACATTCAAATTGGAGTCAACTAATATGGGTCGGAAGGAGTACAAACGGTCATATTTTTCCACAGATCAAATTGTAACTATGCTTGCTGAACGACAGAATGCTTCCGTCTCTATGAAGAACGGGTACTCAGATCGTTGGTAGCACTTCCAGAGGTTGATGAGAGTGTGCTCGACTCCGATGAAGCCATGTGGGCCTTCTACGAGCACTGGTGCGAGTTCCATGGCGTATCGCGAGACCGTCATCAGATGGCCCGCCGGTTCAAGATATTTAGTAACACGGCAAGGGAAGTGTACAAATTCAACAATTCTGTTGATGGGGATGGCAGGGTCGGAATTACCCAGTTTGCAGATTGGACCAAGCAGGAGATTATGGGTCTACGAGGATGTCAGGGTGAAAAAAATGGTCTCAGCTTTTATGGATGTCCTCTTGCGTGACCCCTTGAGAGCTAAGTTATGCTTCTCTACACCAAGACATTAGACATGCCTCTTCAAGTTCTAGCAGTACTGTGTGCTGCTTTGTTGTACGAACATTTTATAGCTTTAATAAAAGCCCGTATTTGCATGTATATATTGTCTTTAATAAAAGTGTGTGTGTTTCTACTCTGCTTGCCCTTTCTGCTATGTTGATGGCTTGATAATTATGCCTTTCCTTCAAAGCTAGCGACTGCCACCTCCGGTGATGTCCAAGGCCAACAGTAGAATAGATTGCTTTCTGTACTGCTGTGTTCAAAAACCTGTAACGCCTACAGTTAAATTCCTGCATTTCTTGAATCTCTCTCCATTGCTCAGCTCTTATCTGAATTTACATGGCATATCTGTTCTCCTTTTCTAATTTATTACTGCTGCGTCACTTTGCAATATGACGAATATTTTAATCTGGAATGCTAGAGGTCTCATTTCAAAACATTGCAGGATACAAATGCAGATTTCATCTGCATACAGAAAACTAAACTGCAGGTCATATCCCAGTTCAGAAGGAAGAAATTCTTGCCGTCTACATACACCTGTCTGATCTATATATGAGCCCTCCGATGGGGCATCAGCTGGGACGCTGATCGCTTGGAAGCCAAAAATACTACTACTATGATGTTGTCGTGATAAAACAGAACAAGTTCGCTATTACTGCCTTGGCAACTTCAACTTCAGACAACACTTCCTTTCAGCTGACGAACGTCTACGCTCCAAATGACCATAGCGAACGTACTGAATTATTTGAAGATATCGAACTGTTGATCAGGGACATGGCTGATAGCGGGCGTTTGTAACATATCATCAGGGCCATGGGCTATGGGTGATCGCTAAAGAGAATATTGCAAATATAAACTGGGACGTGGAGGGGGGAGGGGGGTTAATATGACAGGATCAACGATAGGGAACTGTCCATGTGTGCAAGTGCAACCAAAGTTCTCCTCGACAAATAACAGGAGAGGCCCTAATCATGTACAGTATTCATGTGCAATCTGAAGGCAACGGACTGACAATGTCTAGGTCGGATCACACACCGATCGTACTTACTTCATCCACCACGTAGGAGTCCAATGAACAAAGTTTTCAGGTATGAAAATCATTGGTTCTGTCAGCAGGAAGATATTCAGTTAACCAAGAACACGCTATGTAGATGGGCCACTAAACTAAACCACGGGCTTAGTGAATCAGAGCAGAGGCCTTTGGAGTCAGCTGGACCGAAACAAAGGTTTAGGGGAGAAGTGTCTCAGTTCTGATGATAGGTTAATGGGTCGAACAAACTACTAATCTGCGAAGGAGATAGAAGCGAGAGAGATCCAACGGCTTGCTCTATATATAAAGGGGGTAACGAGCGCCGCCCATAAACCCACCAGGCTATGGCTTCCATCTTGTCCAGGCTCGCGCGGGCAGCCGTCGCAACCCGCCGCGCCTCTCCCTCGGCCGTTGGAGGCATTGCTGGTGGCAGTCGCCCTGCTAAATCCCTGTGTCCACCCCGGCGCTACCAGACAGGCGGAGACATCCGTGTTTCCCCTACAGGTGATTCCTCTTTTAATAGTTAAGGATATCTTTAGGAATTTGTGGATGAATCCTGGATCCGATGTTTCAGGCCTGAAATTCACATTTTATTTTATTATCATGAGTAGTAGATATATCTGAATAAACAGGGCATGGGTATTCATTAGGAGTTGTTCCAATCACCACACTTGTAACCGGCTCATTGTTTGCTTTAGTAATACCAACCGACAACAATTGCTCTGCCTTGCAAGGCTAAACCAATCAGATTAACTCTGCTGAAACAATAGTACTTCCTCCGTCCCAAAATAAGTGACTTGAGTTTGTCTAGATTCAAATGTATCTAAATGCTAAAACATGCCTAGATACATACGAATCATCCGAGTCACTTATTTTGGAACGAAGGGAGTACCATAAATAACCGTATTTTCCACAATTCCGATTGTAACTCTATGCCTACTGGACGACAGGAGCAGGAGGCCCCAAGTCAGCAGAGGAAGAAGAGAAAGCCAGCTCCAAGCCAGAAGTAGCTCCACATGCCGCAGTCGTGCAACCCAACCCACCTCTCCTTGTCGATGAGAATGTATTTAAGTCGAAGGAAGCCATGTGGGCCTTCTACGAGTACTGGTGCAAGTACTATGGCAGATCGCGTGACCGCCGCGAGATGGAGCGCCGGTTCAAGACATTTAGTAAAAGCGCAAGGATTGTGTACGATATCAACAATTCTGGTGTGGAGGCGTCAATGGGCAAATTTGCAGATACGACCAAGAAGGAGATGACTTCACCATCATATCGGCCTAGTGTAAGGAGAAAAATAAGAGAAAGCCAAAACTCAAACCAGAAGTAGCCCCACATGCCGCAACCATTAGGTTGCAAACCACATCTCGCCGTTGATGAGAATGCACTTATGTCCGAGGAAGCCATGTGGTTTAATGAGTACTGGTCTAAGTATCATGGAATATTGCGTGACCGACCTTCGTGAGATGGCGCACGGGTTCAACATATTTAGTGATAATGCAAGGCCTGGGCACAGATTCAACAGTTCTAGTGTGCATGGCAAGAAGTTAATGACCAAATTTTCAGATTGGACCAGGAAGGAGACATCTCTTCTGCTAGGATATAGACCTAGTAAAAAATGAACTTCTGATGTACTCTTGTGTGACCCTTAAAACTCTAAGTTATGCTTATGTTAGTTCTATATCAAGGCATGCCTCTAAGTTCTAGCAGTACTGTGCGTTGTATGAACTCATTTTAGCTTTAATAAAAGACATATTTCCTGTATCTATGTGTATATTTGGACAAATATCTTACTCTTTACTGTATGAGCTCATTTAGCTTTAAGTTACAATGTATTACTCTGTTATTTTCCTTGTAAAATCTATGAATGCAGAGCTGCTGCTTTCGTCACAAAAGAAGCTATATTTCCTGTATCTGCTCTGTTTGTGCCTTTTGGTGCAGATTATAAATTGCAGTCCTGGTCAACTTGGCAGAAGGTTTTTCTTTTTCAGGTTAAATACAGATCATTCTTAATACTAGACAAAGTTCTATCACCACCAAACACGTTAAGTAATAAAAAGTTAGCAAGTTTTGAGCATTCAACATGAAAATGAGAGCCTTCTTAGCAGCCATTCTGCACACAACATCCGTAAAAGGCTTAAATTCGTACGGGAAACACTGCAGGCAGAGGATAAGATAAAAGCGGGATTCATCAGGTCATCTTGTATGGTTTGTGAATCTCTGCATTTTTTTGTTTGCACTTTTTGACTCATAGGTCTATCCTGTTTCATGCAGAATCTGGTATTGCTCTCTCTATATATACTACGAGTACTTACATTCTAGCCGTCCTTTGACTGACTCCATTTATTTGCCGGGCCTAGTCAGAGGCAAGTGCATAAATCTCCATTATTTGTACTCTGCTTGCCTCTTATGCTTTGTTGATTGGATTGATAAGTGTGGGTTTTATGTAATTGCGTGTATCTCCCCTGTTATGTGTGCAATCAAGTTATAGAGTATGACGGATCCACTTAGTATTGTTCCTTCATATTTAAGGGGACTTAAATTGTAACGAGACCTAATATGCAGAGTAAAAAACCCCGGATAGAGTAATTAGTTGATGAGCAGATTCAGTTTGCCCTGTCTTGGCACTGGAACTAATACAAAGTAGTACTACCTTTTTTTCTAGCTTAGAATCTATCCTCGGTATGTTCCTGTGTATTAACTCCTTGAGCCTGTCCACCAACAAAAGATCAGGCTTATTTGGTATACAGTCATATACTGTAAGGGTGACATTTCTGTCAGGAGGGGGAAAAACTCCTCGTCTCGCGTCGCCCCAGCGAGGCGAGCTAACTAACTCGCCGCCCCACCTCCTCTCCCTCCCAGCCGCCGCTGGCCGCCGGCAAAGTCCGAGCGGTGCCGGCGGCAGCGGGACTTTCTCTACCCGGCGCTGGGGCCTCTTCGTGGGAGGGCGCTGCTGGCGACGGTGCGCTCTGGAGGTGGCGATGGACTCGAACGGCGGCGACGGCGTGTGAGGTGCGCGGCCTCCCGAGTGGCGCAGCACCGGGGCTCCCCTTGCCGGTGGCGCGGGCTGCGGTTGGCGCCGGGCTCGGGAATCCCTGTGGTGGCGGCGCGACTGAAAGCTTCCGGCGGCGGGGCATGGCGGCGCGGCCAGCGGCGGGGACGGCGGTGGGTAGACCCTGGTCGCAGATCTCCGGCGGCATGGTGGCCTGGTGTAACGTCCCAGCATTAGGGCTTAAAAATAAGCTGAACACAGATGTGTGCATTGCATTCATGCATAGAAAATCCGAATAATTTTCGCGCTTTTGAACAAAACTTGTCAAAGTGATTGAAGCTTCTCTCAAGTTGATGGAATTGAAGTAGATCATCAAGTTGACTGTGATAAGTTTCAATATGACCTTCGTTAAAACCTTATTTTGGGTAAAGGAGATTTGATCTAAGGGTAGATCAAATGCAATAAGAATTAAACCTTAATACAATATTTAATGGTTTATATTTGATCCTTAAGTAATCATATCCTAGTATTCATTACACAACTCATGAATACCAAGTTATAAACATAACTTAAGTAATAGGAATGTAACAACTATATCTTGATCTATCTTAATCTCATGTACTTATACCATGAGTATCATGGTAATACCTAACCTTAACTCTTTAGTAAGATTGAGTAGGAAAGAAACCAAGTCAAGACCAATCACCATATATCTTTCTTTCCATATCAATCTTTACCATTTCTATTGAATCATATTCTAATACTATTGTTCATCAATGTTGAGTAATCAACTATTGATTCACCAATTCTTAAACCTATCAATTACTGATCTGTCAACTCTTGTTCTCTCGAAACAGGCATACGCCCAGCTATATAAATATAGCAACCACAGTTGAGACCGCTGTTGGGCCAGACAGCACAACGTCCAAAGAAAAAAACAACACAGAAAAGAAGAACAAAAGAGAAAATAAAGCCGACAACAGTGGCTCGACAAAGACGAGAACGACCCACGACCGTTGCGCCCCCAAGCTAAGTACTACCACAAGCCTAGGCACTCCAAAGCGCCGCGCACCAAGCAACACCTCCAATAAGGGGGCGACGATGACGACGTTGTTGCCCGGACAAGTCCTAGGGTTTCCCCCGGTGCGCTCCGAGAGGTGGGGAAGAGGTGCACCCGACGCCCTTCAGGAAGGACGATGGCATCCGCAGGTGTCACCGCGTCGGTGTCACGAAGATAGGGATTTCTCCCGACCCCTAAAAAAACACTCTCGAACGCTTCACGGTGCTCCACCATGCTCGCCGCCCGCCAACGCACGCCATCCCGGTCATGCAGCCGCCACCGCTGTCTCACCGTGAAACCCGAAGCAGGGCCAGTAAGATAGAGAACAGGAACTTCGGTCAGGGTTGCCGGAACAACGGCGCGCGGGAGGGAACAGCCTCCACCACCAGAAGGCGGCAGCCGACCGGATACGGCCGTAGAGGCAAACCAGGCCCTCCTGGCCCGGCCGAACCCCCAAGGGTCCGTGAAGCCCCGTCGCCGCACTGCAGCAGGGGAACCGTCGTTCCAAGCAACCCTTAAACTAGCCCCTACTACTTCATCCACTAGGGGATCAACCGTCACCGTCGGTCCCTGTCGCCAAGTGGCCGCACCTCCACCTCCACGCTCACCCGGGAGAACCGGCCCATCGACGGTCTGAGCAACATCGCCTGGACCTGCGAGGACGCAAAGGGAAGGTCCTGACAAGCACAGCGCCTCCGTCTTAGGCCCCGACCAAGAATATCGAGTGATGCAGATCTAGGGCCTGCCTGCCCAGATCCAGTACACCCATGAGACAACCAGGGGAAGGTGCCCACCCGAGGTGAGCAAGGGCCCTGGCCAGTGCCCGCTAGGGCCAGATTGGGCCCAAGCTGGCCCAGATCCGGCCCTGCAAGCGCCGCCGCCTGAAGCTCCTGAACCTCCCGTCGCCGATCTTGGAGGCAGCCACCACTGCAGAGAAGATGCGTCGCTTGCCAGGACCACGCCCCGCAGCCCCCGACATCGCCGAGGTGCTCCGCCGCCGGCGATAAGACCCCGCGCCTCCTCTACCGTCGCCGAGAGAAACGGGAGCCGCCGCCGCCGGGCTAAGCCCTGGGGAAGGAGAGGGGGTAAGAGGCGGCGGCGACAGGGGCCTGCCTCATCGCCCGCGCGGGGGCGAGCGAGACGAGCGGGTCTTCTGTGGCTATCGAGATAGTGAGACTAGTATCGTTTCACAGCGTCTTGTGTTCAACTCTTGTTCTCATCATAGCAATCACCCAAATCTTATAAATAAAGAAATAAGAAGAGGTAAGTGGAAATGCTAGAATTAAATATCCTCTATAGGATGGGAGTGTTGGAATAGAATAAGATCAAAGTGTTAATAGATGGTGTTAATTCACTCCTGAATGGATAGCTAAGTAATTTGGAATATATAAGTATATGGTGATAAAGAAGATTACAAGGATGAACCCTGAAGAAAGATTACTAGGAGTAATCCTATTGGATCAAGTAGGTATAGTCAATGAATAACATTCCCTAATCCAATAGAGATACTAAGAAGATAATTTCAATACAACTGTAATGTTGTATTGATGAAGCCTTGTTTAGCCAATTAGAAACCTAAACCATAAAGGATTATAATGATCATGCTTTAGTCACCAAGAATGAAAGCTTATATCATGTATAAGTGTTATTGGTGGGTAAAACATGATTGAACCCTAGTATAAGCTATTGGAGTCAAGTAGACGGAAGATAGTATGATTAGGATGATGTTAGAGTAACATTGAATTATAGAGTTAGTATTTTCCTCTTGGAAAATAGTAAACACTTGAGGTGAAGTAGAATTTGATGTATATCTAATTATAAATACATCTACTGAATTAATATTAGTGGTGGATGATTAAGGAAGTGTATGAATGGAGTAGAAGTAACTACTTGTTGGATTGAAGATTATCAGCAGAAGAGTAGTTAATATCACCAAGTCTGGATATGAGATGATTATGAAAAGCTTTAATGTCAAGCTCATTGCATTTATAAATGGATTTAGAAGAATTAAAGGTGAATAAGAAGGTTCTAGTAAAGTAAAGCTCATCATGTTAACACATGATGATGGATATGAAGAATTAGTATATCTAGGAAAGGAATTTCTTAAATAGAAGTCTAAAATTATTAAGTTTGGAAGAGAGGGATTGTTCATAAAAACTAAACCTTAACTCTATAATCAAATTTAATATCTATCTCATCAATCATCTTGTTTCCACAATGGTTGATAGGAATAATTTCCTATATCAAATCACTTAAGCACATCTTTGTCAATTTCAAGCATCATTACCATAGGTGCTTAAGAACTATCTTTATCAATTCTGTCTCATAAGTTAGCCTAGAAAACAATCCCAATATTTTAATTTAAATGGTGATATCATTAAATATCACAAACATAAAAACAATCTGTCTTAGCCATTAATCTTTATTCACATCAATAGAAGAATATAAGTATATTAAGAACCCTAAACCGGTAAGCATTTGCAATTCAAATCCTAACTTCTATGTTAGTTATACTAAAATATTTACGTTGCTATTTCTTAAATTTATGAGAGTAATATTAACCCTATTAAATCCTTAGGATTTTATGCAATCAAATAATAATAAAGGATCAGCATATATAAATTTCCTTGATATTATAAATCAATAAGAATCAAAACTCATGGAG
The DNA here is from genome assembly GCA_030063025.1 of Avena longiglumis. Lineage (NCBI taxonomy): Eukaryota > Viridiplantae > Streptophyta > Magnoliopsida > Poales > Poaceae > Avena > Avena longiglumis. The sequence continues at coordinate 97,092,480 of CP125978.1, forward strand.
TTAATAGTAATGCATTCTATAATAAGTTATTAGATATTAGCTCAATTAAATGCATATCAAAAGCCCTTATAAATAATAATAGGAAAAGTATATATATAAAGAAAATAAAGAAACTATAGCACTATATAATAAAAATTCATAAAATGAACTTAAATACCATTTATCATTGCTGCAAGTATTAGCAAAGGAATTCCATTAAGATAAATCAAAATTATTGCTTAAATAAAAAGGTTAGAAAAGAAAACAGATAATAAAAATTGGAAAACAAAAACAAACAGAAAGAAAAATAATAAAGGAGGAATCAGATCTCTCTCACGGCCCATTCCCCCTCTCTCTTACTCGTCGCTCACGAGCAGCCAAATGCAGCCCATCTGGCCCAAGTGCGGCCCGGCTGCACTGCACTCGACCTTCTATTCGCGTCTTCCTCGCGACACCGTGCCTCACGATCTTGCTAAGCGGCTACCGGCGGTCACCCGTCGCGAGCCGTCAAGATCCGCGCCACCACCCCCGGTCGTCTACAAGAATCCTGGACGACGCCGAGAAACCCTAGCATGCAACTCTGCATCTCTTTCTTCCTCTCTCGCACGAACAACAAACCCTAGCTCCGGACAGAGAGGTTCGCCGTCGTTAGTAGAGCTCGTTCTAGAGGTCGTGGAGTGGTTGAGGAGAAGCGCTAGCATGCGTAGATCATCTGTAAAGAACACAACACCAAGGGGAGCTCGGAGACGATCGAATTTTACCGTTCCCTTCCACTGTGCTTCGTCGGAAATCCTGTCAAATGGCACATCTCCGACCACGCCTGTCATCATCAACCACTTCGCTGCAATCACGGTGAGCTTGCGATGCTTGGGCACCATTTAATTTGCTCGCTCTCTTCCCAGTTCGTTTCCCCGACGAGCATCTGCCATCGCCGCCGTTAGCCACCGTCGCCACCACTGTTCCGGCGACCTAAACCGAGCGGCGCCGCCACTATAAGGTCCACTACGACGCCCTCTTTCCAACGCACCTAGCCACAGCACCGCGCAACCACCCGACTCACGGATCCAACCATGATCTGAGGATGATCCAGGAATGATGTCAGCGTGACATCACGTTGATGTCATATTTCTATTTTTCTTTTATCATTTTAGAAATTGTGATAAGATTTCTGTATTAAATAACAACCAATAGAAATGACATGGCAAAGGTCCCACCAGTCAGTGACTGGGGTGAGAATCAACCTAGTGAGAAAAACCATTCACCCCACGTTGACATCAACATTACATCATAAACTATTTAGTTTATTAATTCTAGAAATTAAATAAAATGATTCAATCTTATAAAATCAATAACTTTTGTTTTCTAATTAAGAAAAATATGTTTAATATATTAAAATTTTCAGAAAAATAAAATCTACAACTTAAAATTATTATCAAATATTATTATGATGATTATTTAAATAAATATTATTTAATAAAGATTTTATAAGTAATAAAACTTTGATAATTCATATTTTAATAATGGAAAATGTTAAAAATATAAATAAAATACCAAAATCTTAGAAAAATAAGAATTATAATTTAAAACTATAATCATGCATTATTATTATTCCACTTCATTAAATATTTGTTATTTATTAAGCCTTTATAAAGTAATAAGTATTATAAAAATCATATCTTATTATTTTTAAATCACAAAAATAAGTGTAATATACCAAAATGATCACAAAAATAATACCGATATGTTAAAAAATATAATATTACACTTTTGAGTTAAATAAAAAGTTAAACACTTTAATTACTTGAATTTAAACCTATTTCCTTAATTGATAATTCATAAAAGAGTAAATAAAAATTTCTAATATTTCTAAAAATTAGCCAATTGAGTCTAATAAATAGTATTAGTCTTCAATGTTGATAATATTAAGCCAAAATGGTTCAACACATTTTAAATACAATTTTATTGAATTCTCCTTCAACCATAAGTGTAGATTATTTTCTAAAAATATTCTTATCCAATATAAAATCTCCAAGAATCATTTGTAACTAAATTGAATCTTTTCCACTACTTCGACTACAAGTACAAACATACCAAGACACTACATTGAATCCATAAGTAGTTAAGTAATATTACTTCCTTGATTACAAATTATAACCACTCATCTATAAATAGGTAAATGATTCTATACCATTATAATGTTAGGAAACCACTACTCAAATAGAAGTAATACCATTTCTAGTTAACTTTAAAGGAAACAATATAAAGTAAAGAAGATATAAGTATCATAAGTAATACACCATAAGTCTATCCATGTCTTTAAAGTTAACTTTAGTCTGCAATACTTTAAATATTATACTAAAAACTTTATTATATACTTTATAATTAACTTTGGTCTGTTATAATTAGGTTATAAAGCATCTTAATACCAAACTAACCAAGTTAAAAACCAAGATAGATAAGTCTCTAATACTACTAATATCATTATTCAAATAGATCAATTCTTTCTTACTTAAAGACTATAACTTGAAAGAACACCTAATAAGGTTAACTTCAAATTGAAATACTTTCCCTTAGATAAGTAAGATTTTCTTCAAAAGTTATACTTTTAAGCAACATTATAAAGCAAGACATAAGCATTTTTATGAAAGCTCTAAATGATGAAGAAACCTTATATACATAGTCTACAGATACATTTCCCACTTGAGTATTCCATTATTGTGTGTGCTTTATTATACTTACATGTTGTTTCACACACACTCACAAGCCTTAATAAGAAGCACATGTGTGAGACTTAATCTAAAAGGGCAACACATTCCAAGGAAACCCTTTCCAGTATCCAAAACCTAGAACAACGTTACCCCCGGGATTCGAGTTTATCAACTTGCATTACATTATTTATGCATAAAAGCATCTTGCTTCTTTAAACATTAGTCCTTACCGGACCAATGATGCTGATTTCAGATATTGGATCTTATATTGTCTTGAAGACCGTGAGTGCATAATCTTGCAATCACAAAAGGCAAGTTCACACTTGCTCATGTCCTTTGATTATTTTCTGTAAAGTATTTTGCAAATCCAGTATTGTCATCACATGCATTTGAAAAGGTCAGAAAACACTATTTTCATAATAAATGATTATAGGTTATTTACCATGATGTAATAACCTACTATGAAAGTTCCGGTGGTAAAGGAACATATTATCTAGGACTTAACAACCAATGTCGCAAGTGATTCTTGCGCCGTATATAACGTGTTTGCCATGAGATTTTGAATGGGACGGAGAATTCAGGTGTATCCTTTTCCTCTCGTATGGAGGCAAGACGACCTTAACGTGATGTTGTGATTCCTTGTGCGGATCCAACATATGGGTGGGCACCCTTACGCCCCACACTTTTGGTGTCTAGATTATCTATGGATGGTGTTTAGTGGATGGGCAATTTAATATGGCACTCGCCAGGGCAACACCATGTCATAGAGTCTTCAGGAACTCATCAGGGTTTTAGCCTGCCCGAAAGGGGCTTAACGAAGGTGAGCCGGCCCCGAAGGATCGTGCAGACATATGAGGTCGCGGAGAGGGCAGTGATTGGCTTGGATCTTAGTCTGGGCCTCATACCAAGGAAGTATGAACGGGCTCGTGGCCCAGATGTGTAACAAAGCTAAGATCTCTCATGGGTAAAGTAACGCACCTCTGCAGAGTGTAAGAACTGTAACTTGTTACTCCTTGTTTCGGGAAGGAGCTGCGAACGCGCCGGGAAAGGAACTCCACGAAAGTTCTGGTAAACCCGTGAAGGCTGACGGACATAGCTTTTCAGAATAAAAGCAACCTTTGAGGAAATGTTTACGAAAACTTGCATTGCCTACGACCTATGGTTTGTGGCTGTAGATACAGTGCACCAAGCACTCCTTATCTAGTGAACTTGCTGAGTACGCTCGTACTCAACGTATCTTCTTAGCTCTTGCTAGGTTCTAAAGCCAGTACAGACGACGTCTACATCAACTTCTACTTGAAGAAGTCCGCATCAACGGCTCAAGTCTTCAATGAAGTCAAGAAAGTCAACATATACATCAACTCAAGTGAAGACGAAGCTACTGATTAGTTCAGAATATAATCTCTAGCCATAGAACCTATTCCTGTAGTGTATTGTAATAGCAACAATACCAAACCAATAGTTTAGATACTAATCTTATTAGTATGATAGTTTTTGAGTTGTTTATTCTTAATTCTTCTTTGTAAGAAGTTTCTTTCTCTCTCTTTAACCTAGAGTGTTCTCTGGATCTTGTGTAAAGAGTTGAGTTGTAACCTATAGTCATGTCTTGGAACTGCTGTGTTTCTGTTGTACCACTCTGAGGGATGTAATACTAGTGAACGGTGTTCCATTGGTGTTATGTCAACGACTATAGTGTACTACATCATGCAGTGGTATGCTGGGTCACCGCAGTTGGTATCAGAGCATATGCTTTGACCTTAGGATTGGAACCCTTTTAGGAAGATCTGTAGGTTGGATAGTGACTATAGGAGCCATCTTATCTAAACCAAATATTCATATGACTTGTGATGAGTATCCATTTGAGGATAACCTTGTCACACCTAAGTCAGATGCTTAAGTCATTCTTCTTAGACGTAATTATTTTATCCTCTCTTAGTAAAGTGTTATTTAGTGTCTTTTTAAGGAGACATAACTCACCAAGATACTGTAGGAAAGTGTAAGACATCAATTGAAGTAGTTCTAATAGGATAGCTTAACCCTAGAATCCAAGTAGCACAGTGGAATCTTATGGTTAGTTGATAACCAAAGACAACATGATGAATATCATTAGGATTAATGTTGATGTAATAAGTAGTAATCATGTGGGATTCACTTGAGAATTCTACATGATGAAATGAAATTATGTTAGGATTTAATTATGGAGTAATGTGAAACAAAGTCATCGTGGTTAGATTAGCTCTTGGATAATGATAAATAGGAAAGACATAATAAGATCATGGTGAGATTAGCTCCAAAACTATGATGAGAGTATAAATATGACAAGAAATTAGTAAATCATTCTGAAGTAGAAGTAAGGAAATAACATGGTAAAACTATGATATAAGTCATAGGTGTCACAAGTCCGGATAAAAAAAATTAGTTTTAGGCGCTCAATAGGAACTTATTAGCCTCTTTAAGAGATCATGTGAGGTTAGTGTACTAATAAAGAAAGGTTAGATATAGTTAATCATTCCAAAGGTGATACCAAAGGTTAGTCGAAACCAAATTGAGACCACTTTGCTTAAGATTATCCTATTGCAATTGAGCAATTTGGGTAAATATTGAGATAAAGAATAGTTTGACCCTATGTGCTAAGTATCACAATGTAAACCTATACGAGGAGGTGTCATATACTACACAACTAAGCCTGAATTCTAGAGATATTATACTCAACTACTATATTACGGGCTTAAAATATTGTGTGTTGTATGCACCACATTTGGAATTATTTGTTTTTCTTGGATCTTCTTGATTGAATAGATCTGTACATGAAGTTTGACTTGGTGTGCAAATGCATGTTGCAACATCCAGTTACTACTTGATGTTATAGACCTAGATAGGAATGGGAATTTGTAAGGGAGTGACGATTTCCAAAGATCAAGATAAAGACTTACATGAAGAGTGAAGCAAAATATAAGGAGTATCAACGCAATTTGAAGCACAGATCAAGTTCAGATAATTACTAAACAGCAATAAGAAGGAAGATTAGTGTAGAAGAAGTATGGAGCAACCAGAAGTAATAAACTTAAAGTTCATTCAAGGTAGGTAATGTTGTTAAGAAGTTAATAAAGTAGTTGTACCAAGTTCATGGAAATATCATGAATAAGTGCAAAGAAGAAGTTTTGGAACCAAAATGGTATTTAAGCTCTGACAATTCAGAGAGAATGCCAGTAGTATGTCGGAAACCATAGGGTAATACCTACAACCTAGGATGATCCATAGTTGGTGTTCTGATCCACAGTTGGTATCTTGTCCGCAGCCGGTGATGGTTGACATAGTTAACCAGATCATCTTAATGGTTGCATAAAGAGCATAAAACTTGGCCTAAGTTAAGTAAAACCTAAAGGAGTATAAAAGTTTATCCGATCGTCTTTCGAGACTCTTCGCGAAAATTGACCTATCAAAGCAAAAATGTCCAAATAGTAAGTAAGACAAATATGATGAAAGATTCACTTCGGAGATCCACAATTGTGTGGATACACCGTATAAACTTTCATAAGACTCTAACTAGGTAGAGTATAAGCTGGATAGAGACCAATATTCTAATTATAGAGCCAATGGTTACTATATAGACAGTTTGAAGACTATTAGTAAACCCTAAGGGGGAGAGTAAACATTATAAATGAAAGTTGAAGAATTAATATAGGTAATAACAAAAGATTCTCTAAAAGCATGATAAGGTAAAAGCTTGAAGGTGGCAGAATAAACTAATTCCAATAGACTCATTCTAATAAAAACAACTCTTAAATGATACTTAAGAGGGAACAAAGCACATCCAATTGGACAAGTATAGAGGGACAAGAAATCCAATGGGTATGGACTAAATGAGTTCAAATCCAATCTTGGAAGGATCACCAGTACAACTCATAAAGTGATAAATCAAATATTAGTCTTTTAGCCTCAACTATTGTCTAACAAAATTTAAAACCCTGGCTTAGTGAGACTTCCTAGACCTTGTATAAAATAAAAAGAAAGTTCGATGATCAAGTAAAGGAGTTGGATTAGGATACCTAATTAGGAAAATGAACTAAAGAAAAGACCACTATTTAAGGAGTTCATAATAAGGAAAAATCCCTAAGGAAGTAAAGTAAAAGGAACTTTGGAGTATTGGAGACAACAAGATTAAGGATTGCCAAGTATGGTAGGAATTCAAGGAAAGGATCTGGATCTGGGATATTACAATTATTCCCATTGAGGTTACCATGGAGTTGAGATATATCGTAATCAATGTAAGACAATTCCTTACTCTGAAACGTGAGAGTATACGAACTTCAAGGACGAAGTTTATTTTAAGGGGGAGAGTCTGTAACGTCCCAGCATTAGGGCTTAGAAATAAGTTGAACACATATGTGTGCATTGCATTCATGCATAGAAAATCCGAATAATTTTTGCGCTTTTGAACAAAACTTGTCAAAGTGATTGAAGCTTCTCTCAAGTTGATGGAATTGAAGTAGATCATCAAGTTGACTGTGATAAGTTTCAATATGATCTTTGTTAAAACCTTATTTTGGGTAAAGGAGATTTGATCTAAGGGTAGATCAAATGCAATAAGAATTAAACCTTAATACAATATTTAATGGTTTATATTTGATCCTTAAGTAATCATATCCGAGTATTCATTACACAACTCATGAATACCAAGTTATAAACATAACTTAAGTAATAGGAATGTAACAACTACATCTTAATCTATCTTAATCTCATCTACTTATACCATGAGTATCATGGTAATACCTAACCTTAACTCTTTAGTAAGATTGAGTAGGAAAGAAACCAAGTCAAGATCAATCACCATATATCTTTCTTTCCATATCAATCTTTACCATTTCTATTGAATCATATTCTAATATCTATTGTTCATCAATGTTGAGTAATCAACTATTGATTCACCAATTCTTAAACCTATCAATTCCTGATCTGTCAACTCTTGTTCTCATCATAGCAATCACTCAAATCTTATAAATAAAGAAATAAGAAGAGGTAAGTGGATATTCTAGAATTAAATATCCTTTATAGGATGGGAGTGTTGGAATAGAATAAGATCAAAGTGTTAATAGATGGAGTTAATTCACTCCTGAATGGATAGCTAAGTAATTTGGAATATATAAGTATATGGTGATAAAGAAGATTACAAGGATGAACCCTGAAGAAAGATTACTAGGAGTAATCCTATTGGATCAAGTAGGTATAGTCAATGAATAACATTCCCTAATCCAATAGAGATACTAAGAAGATAATTTCAATATAACTGTAATGTTGTATTGATGAAGCCGTGTTTAGCCAATTAGAAACCTAAACCATAAAGGATCAAAGGATTATAATGATCATGCTTTAGTCACCAAGAATGAATGCGTATATCATGTATAAGTGTCATTGGTGGGTAAAACATGATTGAACCCTAGTATAAGCTATTGGAGCCAAGTAGACGTAAGATAGTATGATTAGGATGATGTTAGAGTAACATTGAATTATAGAGTTAGTATTTTCGTCTTGGAAAATAGTAAACACTTGAGGTGAAGTAGGATTTGATGCATATCTAATTATAAATACATATACTGAATTAATATTAGTGGTGGATGATTAAGGAAGTGTATGAATGGAGTAGAAGTAACTACTTGTTGGATTGAAGATTATCAGCAGATGAGTAGTTAATATCACCAAGTCTGGATATGAGATGATTATGAAAAGCTTTAATGTCAAGCTCATTGCATTTATAAATGGATTTAGAAGAATTAAAGGTGAATAAGAAGGTTCTAGTAAAGTAAAGCTCATCATGTTAACACATGATAATGGATATGAAGAATTAGTATATCTAGGAAAGGAATTCCTTAAATACAAGTGTAGAATTATTAAGTTTGGAAGAGAGGGATTCTTGATAAACACTAAACCTTAACTCTATAATCAAATTTAATATCTATCTCATCTGTTTGATCAATCATCTTATTTCCACAGTGGCTGATAGGAATAATTTCCTATATCAAATCACTTAAGCACATCTTTGTCAATTTCAACCATCATTACCATAGGTGCTTAAGAACTATCTTTATCAATTCTGCCTCATAAGTTAGCCAGGAAACAATCCCACTATTTTAATTTAATTGGTGATATCACTAAAGATCACAAACATAAAAACAATCTGTCTTAGCCATTATCTTTATTCACATCAATAGAAGAATATAAGTATATTAAGAACCCTAAACCCTAGGGTAAGCATTTGCAATTCAAACCCTAACTTCTATGTTAGTTATACTAAAATATTTACATTGCTATTTCTTAAATTTATGAGAGTAATATTAACCCTATTAAATCCTTAGGATTTTATGCAATCAAATAATAATAAAGGATCACCATATAAAAATGTCCTTGATATTATAAATCAATAAGAATCAAAACTCATGGAGTTAATAGTAATGCATTCTATAATAAGTTATTAGATATTAGCTCAATTAAATGCATATCAAAAGACCTTATAAATAATAATAGGAAAAGTATATATATAAAGAAAATAAAGAAACTATAGCACTATATAATAAAAAATCATAAAATGAACTTAAATACCATTTATCATTGATGCAATTTTTAGCAAAGGAATTCCATAAATATAAATCAAAATTATTGCTTAAATAAAAAGGTTAGAAAAGAAAACACATAATAAAAATTGGAAAAGAAAAACAAACATAAAGAAAAAAATAACAGAGGAATCAGATCTGGCTCACGGCCCATTCCCCCTCTCTCTTACTCGTCGCTCACGAGCAGCCAAATGCAGCCCATCTGGCCCAAGTGCGGCCCGGCACTGGCCCATACCCCTTCGACCTTCTATTCGTGTTGTCTTCCTCGTGACACCGGCGGCCTCACGATGCGGCGAAGCAGCTCGCTGGTGGTCACCCCGTCGCAGGCCGCGTCAAGATCCGCGCCACCGCCCCCGGTCGTCTACAAGAAGCATGTACGCCGCCGAGAAACCCTAGCACGCCACTTCGCATCTCTTTCTTCCTCTCTCGCACGAACATCAAACCCTAGCTCCGGACAGAGAGGTTCGCCGTCGTCAGTAGAGCTCGTTCTAGAGGCCATGGAGTGGTTGAGGACAAGCGCTAGCATGTGTAGATCATCTATAAAGAACGCATCACCAAGGGGAGCTCGGAGACGATCGAATTTTATCATTCCCCTCCGCCCTGCTTCATCGGAAATCCTGTCAAATAGCACATCTCCGACCACGCCTGTCATCATCAACCACTTTGCTGCAATCACGGTGAGCTTGCGATGCTTGGGCACCGTTTAATTTTCTCGCTCTCATCCTAGTTCGTTTCCCCGACGAGCATCTGCCATCGCCATTAGCCGCCGCCACCACTGCTCGTGACCTAAACCGAAAGCGCCCGCCACTATAAGGTCCACTACGACGCCCTCTTTCCAACGCACCTAGCCACAGCACCGCGCACGCACCCGATTCACAGATCCAACCATGATCTGAGGATGATTCAGGAATGATGTCAGCGTGACCTCACACTGATGTCATATTTCTATTTTTCTTTTATCATTTTAGAAATTGTGATAAGATTTCTGTATTAAATGAAAAGCAATATAAATGACATGGCAAAGGTCCCACCAGTCAGTGACTGGGGTTGATAATCGACCTAGTGAGAAAACCCTTTCACCCCACGCTGACATCAACATTACATCATAAACTATTTAGTTTATTAATTCTAGAAATCAAATAAAATGATTCAACCTTATAAAATTAATAAGTTTTGTTTTGTAATTCGGAAAAATATGTTTAATATATGAAATTTTTTAGAAAAATAAAATCCACAACTTAAAATTATTATCAAATATTATTTAAATAAATATTATTTAATAAAGGTTTTATAAGTAATAAAACTTTGATAATTCATATTTTAATAATGGTAAATGTTAAAAATATAAATAAATTACCAAAAATCTTAGAAAAATAAGAATTATAATTTAAAACTATAATCATGCATTATTATTCCACTTCATTAAATATTTGTTATTTATTAAGTCTTTATAAAGTAATAAGTATTATAAAAATCATATCTTATTGTTTTTAAATCACGAAAATAAGTGTAATATACCAAAATGATCACAAAAATAATACCTATATGTTAAAAATATAATATTCCACTTTTGAGTTAAATAAAAAGTTAAACAGTTTAATAACTTGAATTTAAACCTATTTCCTTAATTGATAATTCATAAAAGAGTAAACAAATATTTCTAATATTTCTAAAAATTAGCCAATTGAGTCTAATAAATAGTATTAGTCTTCAATATTGATAATATGAAGCCAAAATGGTTCAACACATTTTAAATACAATTTTATTGAATTCTCCTTCAACCATAAGTGTAGATTATTTTCTAAAAATATTGTTATCCAATATAAAATCTCCAAGAATCATTTGTAACTAAATTGAATATTTTCCATTACTTTGACTACAAGTACAACACCAAGACACTACATTGATTCCATAAGTAGTTAAGTAATATTACTTCTTTGATTACAAATTATAACCACTCATCTATAAATAGGTAAATGATTCTATACCATTATAATGTTAGGAAACCACTACTCAAATAGAAGTAATACCATTTCTAGTTAACTTTAAAGGAAACAATATAAAGTAAAGAAGATATAAGTATCATAAGTAATACACCGTAAGTCTATCTATGTCTTTAAAGTTAACTTTAGTCTGCAATACTTTAAATATTATACTAAAAACTTTATTATATACTTTATAATTAACTTTGGTCTGTTATAATTAGGTTATAAAGCATCTTAATACCAAACTAACCAAGTTAAAAACCAAGATAGATAAGTCTCAAATACTACTAATATCATTATTCAAATAGAGCAATTCTTTCTTACTTAAAGACTATAACTTGAAAGAACACCTAATAAGGTTAACTTAAAATTCAAATACTTTCCCTTAGATAAGTAAGATTTTCTTCAAAAGTTACTCTTTTAAGGAACATTATAAAGCAAGACATAAGCATTTTTATGAAAGCTCTAAATGATAAACAAACCTTATATACATAGTCTACAGATACATTTCCCACTTGAGTATTCCATTATTGTGTGTGCTTTATTATACTTACATGTTGTTTCACACACACTCACAAGCCTTAATAAGAAGCACATGTGTGAAACTTAATCTAAAAGGACAACACATTCCAAGGAAACCCTTTCCAGTATCCAAAACCTAGAACAACGTTACCCCCGGGATTCGAGTTTATCAACTTGCATTACATTATTTATGCATAAAAGCATCTTGCTTCTTTAAACATTAGTCCTTACCGGACCAATGATGCTGATTTCAGATATTGGATCTTATATTATCTTGAAGACCGTGAGTGCATAATATTGCAATCACAAAAGGCAAGTTCACACTTGCTCATGTCCTTTGATTATTTTTTGTAAAGTATTTTGCAAATCCAGTATTGTCATCACCTGCATTTGAAAAAGGTCGGAAAACACTATTTTCATAATAAATGATTATAGGTTATTTACCATGAGGTAATAACCTACTATGAAAGTTCCGGTGGTAAAGGAACATATTATCTAGGACTTAACAACCAATATCACCAGTGATTCTTGTGCCGTATATAACGCGTTAGCCATGAGATTTTGAATGGGACGGAGAAGTCAGGTGTATCCTTTTCCTCTCGTATGGAGGAAAGAGGACCTTAACGTGACGTTGTGATTCCTTGTGCGGATCCAACATATGGGTGGGCACCCTTACTCCCCACACTTTTGGTGTCTAGATTATCTATGGATGGTATTTAGTGGATGGGCAATTTAATATGGCACTTGCCAGGGCAACACCATGTCATAGAGTCTTCGGGAACTCATCAGGGTTTTAGCCTGCCCGAAAGGGGATTAACGGTGGTGAGCCGGCCCCTAAGGATCATGCAGACATATGAGGTCACGGAGAGGGCAGTGATTGGCTTGGATCTTAGTCTGGGCCTCATACCAAGGAAGTATGAACGGGTTCGCGGCCCGGATGTGCAACAAAGCTAAGATCTCTCATGGGTAAAGTAACGCACCTCTACAGAGTGTAAGAACTATAACTTGTTACTCCCTGTTCCAGGAAGGAGCTGCGAACGCGGCGGAAAAGAAACTCCATGAAAGTTCTGGTAAACCCGTGAAGGCTGACGGACATAGCTTTTCAGAATAAAAGCAACATTTGAAGAAATGTTTACGAAAACTTGCATTGCCTATGACCTATGGTCTGTGGATGTAGATACAGTGCATCAAACAATCCTTATCTAGTGAACTTGCTGAGTACGCTCGTACTCAACGTATCTTCTTAATCCTTGCTAGGTTCTAAGCCAGTACAGACGACGTCTACATCAACTTCTACTTAAAGAAGTCCTCATCAACAGCTCAAGTCTTCAATGAAGTCAAGAAAGTCAACATATACATCAACTCAAGTGAAGACGAAGCTACTGATTAGTTAGGAATATAATCTCTAGCCATAGAACCTATTCCTGTAGTGTATTGCAATAGCAGCAATGCCAAACCAATAGTTTAGATACTAATCTTATTAGTATGATAGTTTTTGAGTTGTTTATTCCTGATTCTTCTTTGTAAGAAGTTTATTTTTCTCTCTTTAACCTAGATTGTTCTCTAGATCTTGTGTAAAGAGTTGAGTTATAACCTATAGTCATGTCTTTGACCTGCTGTGTTTCTGTTGTACCACTCTAAGGGATGTAATACTAGTGAACGGTGTTTCATTGGTGTTATGTCAACGACTATAGTGTACTACATCATGCAGTGGTATGCTGCCCGTCCGGACGGCACTCGCCGCAGGGTGACGGAGGGCAGATCCCCTCCCCTAGGCTGTCGTGCGGCTTGATGACTGCAAGACTAAGTTTTTCCCTACTCCGTCCTTCTCGGCCGTGGTGCGTTGTGGCGGTGGTTGGAGCCTTTGGCTTGAGTTCATGGAAGCCGGGGCGGCGGCCCCGGAAGGTGGTCTGCGCGGGCATCTCTTCGTCGGGCGACGTGGCGGCGGCGGTGGTATTCTTTGGTCATGTGGGTGACGAGGAGCGGACGTTGGGAGACTTTGGTGTTGACGGCGTCTCGGCTCCGGTAGCGCCCAGATCGTGTGTCGGAGGCCTCTCTCTCTCGAAGACAATGGGTGCGAGCAGTCACCGGGGAGTGGCTCGAAGGTTTTTCGGGCGAAAGCTCAGTGCTTCAGCACCGTCGGCGGCGATACCTGCGGGTACCGCTACCCTCTTGGGGGCGCCGTTGCGGCTACCTTATCCGCTAGGGCTCTGGGTGAAAACCCTTGACCTTCGGTCTCGACGGCGGCGGCGCAGTGCGTCGTTACCCTCTTGGGGGCGTTGTCGTGGAGCCCCGGTTCGCCCCGGTCTCGGTTTGTTGTCTTCGGTGGCAAGTGATGGCCTTTCGCGTTTTTTGTTGTTTATCATGATCTGCTTTGTAAGGGGTTTCCCCATCACCTTGTATCGTGTTCGGCCGATGTGGCTTTATTTATAGGGTTAATTAGATAGATGTCACTCCAATTTCTGGCTATTTGATAAACGCCATTGCAACTTTCATTCTTAGAAAAACGCCATTGCAATTATGTGTACATTTGATAGATGCCATTACATGCATTTAACCCCATATACTGACCAATATACACAAGTATTTCTTTGATTTGTACATCTAGATAGTAGGGTCCATCAGAATCAGGTGACTACTGGACTGACATCAATTAAAAAACATCATTCTTCCTCCTTGCTCCCAGAGTACTAGTCCAATCTTTTTTTCAAGTGAGTACTAGCCCAACCTAGATAGAAAATCACCTTTCTTCCTCCTCTCTACCGTAATTAGATTTATGATTTATATATGGAAATTATTTTGTGATGGACATTTGATGTTCCTGTATGCATGTCGTATGTGTTTATTGGCAAATTAGCTTGGAGCTATGTGAGCTTTATTTTTACTTCTCGGGTTATAATTAGTTATATTTTATTGCATGGTTTCTCCCGCCTAAGTCTAATTTTGGTGGACCCCAACATGTATACGTATATACGATGGAAATATGTGTGTATATTGGCCAATATATGGGCTTAAATGTATGTAATGGCATCTACTGAATATACACAAAATTGTAGTGGCGTTTTTCTAAAGATAAAAATTATAGTGGCGTTTCTCAACTAGCTAGAAATTGGAGTGGTATCTATCTAATTAACCCTTATTTATAAAGCGGGGCGAAAGCATGATTCGAGACCAACAAAAGATCAAGCTACAAGAAACACACATCATTTACTTGAGCCTGTTTGCTAAGAAGTAACACAGGCCGTGAGACCAAAATCACTTGTAGCCAGGTTTTGGATGACCAAGAGGAACATATTCATAACCATCATCAGCCTTTGCGTCACTTCCCTAGGACTCAGTAGTCAAAAATCAGGGAAAGAATTCGAATACATGGTTAGGGATGTGGCACACCATTTAATCCCGCGTAATACCGTTTATTTGTATTTTAGTTCAATAAAGTTTATTTTTTCTAAAACAAAGAACTAAAATTTTCAATAAACGGGACTTGCGGATGCCATTTAAGTACCATTTACATCCCTATACATGGTGAATACTTGAGTTGCCACTACAACCGCAAGCAAGCGCTAGCGATTTTAGATGCCGAGAATTATGCCTAAAATCGGTGGTTGCACTCCTGTGGCCCTTAAAAGCTGCCAAGAAGAACATTTTCATACCCATCACCAGCCTCTATGTCAAGTGCCTAGGACTCATAGTCGAAATCAGGGGAAAAATCGGGGAAAAGGACTTGAAGAGAAGAGCACGGTGTCCGCCCACCCCCACACAGACGTTGCCATAGAACCGGACCTGCTGGCAGGGAGCCCGGGGCAGCTGGAGCCTGCTCCTCTCTGAAGCATCTCAGACACTCCATCTCGAGGGCCATGCCGACGTAAACACCTGCGGCAGAAGGCCACACACGGAGGCACATGTCGTGTCCTGATTCGCGGACACCAGGATACAACAACTGTGACTATCCCTTTCTTAGTTCGGTAGGACGCAACACGCAGCAAGCTCAATTGATCAACACGAACACGAGACCAAGCACACAGTCTTTTTTTATCTAGGTTCATTAAGCATTGTGCGAAACCCTATATCCTATAACTATGGTGTATATGATACGTACTTCTCTATTACAACTCTTTTCTCCGATGATGAGCCTCGAGTTGGCTTCTATGATGAGCCTTCTCCCCGATGATTCGTACCCTGTATCTGGTCCCCTACCTCGATCTAGGACCAGGCCTCCTTTTATAAGTGCAAAGGGACAACCACATGCAGCCGATTGACAGTTTCCCTACACCCGATATGTGGTGGGAACGTGGCGAGGTGATTCTTACACTCACAATATGTGGCAAAGATCGTCTATACTTCCGGTTGGAGCGTTTGTTTTGCTTTGGGAGGAGGCCAAGCCTCATCTTGTTAAGTGGACTCTGACTTGTCTTGAATCCGCGACCAAGTGGCGAAGAGTGCCACTGTTTTGCATGGATGACCGAGGCGAGTGTTGTGAGTGACATCAATGGTCCTTCCTGGGTGATCTGTCCCCTAGTGCTTCTGTCTGAGCTAGGGTACGCACGTCGCCTCTTGGGTCTTCGCGGGAAGATAGTAACGAGCCCATCTAGGAGGATCCACAGTACCCCCTTTTTTATGGAGAAGACAACACACAAGGCCACATTGGTGGCATGAGACTCGGCAATCTCGCCGGCGAGCTGCGTGTGCTCATAAGATGTTAGGGCTCTCCAAAGGTATCCCTATAGCGCCTTGTCGGACGCTCTTTGGCCACTGTCCGGACTAGGACAGGTTTTAGTGGGGGTGCCCCTAGCGGTTTGACCCATTTCGACCAGACACGCCCAGTCTGGCTAGTTTTTTTTCATTTCTACCAAATTGGCAACATATATGGATGAATATGATAATACGAATAGGGAAAGTGGTAAATAAATAACCAAGTTTACATGACATAGTACAGAATCATAGTGCAAATAAACACAAGTTTCACATGAAATGCACAAAAGAGATGGATCATCGATGTGATCACGCTTAATTGTCATGGATGTCTTTTTCCTCTTCTCAAATTAAGCCCTTTGAACCAGATCCAAGATGGTCACGTCTATCATTATGAGATTGTCCTCGGCCTCAACGGCTCTTGACTGGGCATTGTCCTATTCCCTCTTTGTATTTGCTTCCTGCTTCTCTGTAATCATCCCTTTTAATGTCTTGCAATGCAAGTGATGTGGCTTGGCGGTTGAGATCTTGCATGGGTGGCCTTGTGGCCCTTTGGAGAATGGCACAACCATTGTGCGAGCTATCCGTGCTTGGTCCATCATCCTCAATATCGATGATCGATCTATCGCTTGCACACTTCTTTTAACCATCGACACTCTTTTGAAAGAGGGCAAAGTTTGTTTCCCACTTTGGACATTTCTTGATCATCATTCAACAATAGGGCAACATGAATGGCTTGTTTTCATACTTCTTTTTGAAGTACTCCGTTGCTTGGGTAACCTATACCAAAAGGATGACCAAAATGGGCAAGCTATATATGTGAACCAAAATGGACAAGACATGTATGTGAACCGGAATGGACAAGACATCTACCATGTCTCCTACGCCAATGCCACTCACAAGCCTCTTGTTTAATGATGAGAAGGGCTTGGGAGGTGGGCCCTTTGGCGGCGATGGCCTTGCCTCTAGGGTGGCGACGAGGCCGGTATGTTTGGCTTCTTCCATGGCGGATTTCGCCTCCAAAAGTTGCGCCTCTCCGGGGCGGTGCGCTTCCTGCTCTCCTCCGACCACTCCGCGTCCATCGGTTCCTTCTTAAGCTTCGTGTCCTTGGCCTTGGTGACAGCTTGGGTGGTTGAGGCGGCGGCAGCTTCTTCCTCCATCGCGGGCTAGAGGTTTGGTGCCGGCGATTTTGATTTTGGTGAGAAGTGGAAGGGCGTGAAATGTTTTTCATCCACTGGATGGCGGGCGGGCCAGGGGTAGAAAACAGGAGGAAAGGAGCATGCCACGCCCGGACGCGCGTTGTCGAGGTTGACGCAAAGTATAAGTATAACAGATGAGGAAAAACAAATCTATTTCTAACTTATGTCACAAGTTCAGTGTAAAATGTGGCAATACTAAAATAGGGGGTAAACATCGTCACAAGCGGGCATTCACTCCAAGTGCGTTCTCTGTTTTTGTCAACTTGGTAGTACAGAATAACCTGAAGGGACACACACACGAAGTGCAGCGGGAGGAAAAAAACAGAGAAGCATCAGACCCTTTCTCTCAGCACCAATGGCACGGTATCTTCTCCCTTCCACCACCACCACCGCCTCTTCGCTCCCCAGGCACGCCAAGTATTCGCCGGCGCCGATCCTCGCCCTGCGGGCGCTCGCCTCCAGGTCCAAGCAGGCGCGCCCTATCATGGCGGTGGCGTCGGAGCAGCCCGCCGCGCCCAGCAAGTTCCCCAAGGTGGCCGCCCCCACGACCGGCCCGATTCCCGCCGACGAGCTGCTCGGCGTCATCCAGGCCGCCGCCAAGGCCGGCGCAGAGGTGCGTTTGAGGTTTTCTCTTTAATCTCCAGCGCTCCTTCCCTTGTGTGCTGGGTTCGGTTAGAAGATTGCTGGTTCTGTCCGGGGCAAGGTGCGTGGATTGAATTGATTGTTTCGATTTGTGGTGAGATTGCGAGGAAAACATGTTTATCGTCAGCAGAAGCAGGAACCACTTTCGTCTCGAGGAATGCTAGTCGTTTGGTTGAATTAGCAGGTGCTGGTCAATGTGCTATGATGCCAACTGCTGGTTTCATTGGTTTCTGGGGATAGATATATTTGACA
Source organism: Avena longiglumis (assembly GCA_030063025.1). Taxonomy (NCBI): domain Eukaryota; kingdom Viridiplantae; phylum Streptophyta; class Magnoliopsida; order Poales; family Poaceae; genus Avena; species Avena longiglumis. Next base: position 97,111,067 of record CP125978.1, read on the forward strand.
GAATCCACTGCTTTGACTATTTAGAGAGCCCGTATTGGTTCATCTGCTAACCAAGAGGATGATCATAGGGTGTACAACACGAGGCTGTATGGGTTGCATAGTTCATAGCGTTTAAGCCTTTAAGGTGCTCAATTCCTCATTTTTGTAAGATGTAGTGTGGTACTTCCATGCCCTTTATGCAAGTTCACCGTATCCTTGTTCTAATTTTAATGAATAAATTCTCAAGTCAATTTTCCTTGTCTTCCATTCATTTTAGGTTGTAATGGAAGCTGTTAATAAGCCGCGGAATATCCAATATAAGGGAACTGCAGACTTGGTGACAGAGTAAGAATGCTTCTCATGCATATTCTTGTTTTTGCATATGCTTTTGATTCCACTGTTATATGAACCTGGGCCTATATTTTCACTTGGTACTTCATGGGAATTTATTATTCTATACTTCTGTTCAGCACAGACAAACTGAGCGAGTCTGTCATTCTTGAAGTTGTGACAAAGAACTTCAAAGACCACCTCATACTTGGGGAGGAAGGTGGCCTTATTGGAGATTCCTTGTCAGAGTATCTCTGGTGCATTGATCCCTTAGGTTTGGCTCCTTTACTTCTACGTATAAATACAATGAGCAATTGTTCCTTTTGTGTGGTTAATTGGATTTTTTTCACAAACCACCATCCTTTGTAGCATTGGAGGATTCCTGTAGTATTTCTGATTCTGAGGATTACTTGATTTTCTGGATGTAATCTATGCACTTGTATGAGTTAGGCCGGTTCACTGATTTGGAAGATGACAATTCTACGTAGATTACTAAGTGATAGAATCATTTTGAGTTTTACACTTCCTATCTAATTTTGAGGCATTCTAACTTTATTCTTTGAGCCAGTTTGATTAGAAAGTATGCAAAACAACCTTTAAATTCCATACAGGTTTCAATCCATCTTCATGTTCTCCTTCATAAACTATCTAATAGAATGAGTTTCTCTTCTTTAGATGGAACAACAAACTTTGCACATGGTTACCCCAGCTTTTCTGTATCCATTGGGGTTCTGTTCCGAGGAAAGCCTGCTGCTGCCACTGTGGTATGTATATGCATGTAATATTCTTGAACCATGTGATTATGGAATATTGGTGTGGAAAAGGTTATTTGTCTTAGAAATAGACGCTCTCTCTGTTTTACTTAAATATTATTGCCATCTCCATAGGTCGAATTTTGTGGCGGGCCTATGTGCTGGAGCACTCGTACAATTTCTGCATCTTCTGGTTGGATCTTTATCAACAACTGGTGTGCTTCAATAGACTAGTTCTAGAATACTGTGAAAATAGTTTTTAAAGATTTGTTTGCTCCTTGAACAGGCAATGGTGCTTATTGTAATGGGCAGAAGATTCATGTCAGTCCAACAGACAAGGTAGCCTATTTTCTCTTATGCAACTGTACAAGTAATGGTATGTGCACACTTGTGTGTGTACCTGCCATGAAAATCTTCCAGCCATCATGGACTCAATGTATCTCATTTAAGTATTCAGGATGCAATCATAATTCATGAAACATTGATAGTTCATGCCAGTAGACATGAACATATAATCTATTATTTCTACTTGATTCTGTAGGTGGAACAATCTCTTCTGGTAACTGGGTTTGGGTATGAACATGATGATCCATGGCTGACCAATATAAATTTGTTCAAGGAATTTACTGATGTTAGTAGGGTAAGTGAATCTTCCCCTAATGATATCACTGTGGGTTTAGTAACAACAGGACGAAACACAGCACACCCACATTTTGTCCTTATGTTGTTTGTCTTGTATTTCCTTGTTAACATACTTTTTTTCAGGGAGTACGAAGGCTGGGCTCTGCTGCTGCTGACATGTCCCATGTCGGTCTTGGCATTACAGAAGCCTACTGGGAATATCGCCTTAAGCCGTGGGACATGGCTGCTGGCGTTCTGGTAATCTTTTTAACTCCATGGGAACGCCCATGATTAACAATTGGAATCTGAATTGCAAAACAATCATCAGTTTTGCAGAAAGTTGGACTGGCTCATTTGCTTATTTTCAAATCTTGCTACCTTTTCATTCAGATGATACTTTTTTCATGTTTATGATGGTTCTTATATTGCCAAATTCTCATAATTTGGGTTGAAAATTTTATATGGAGCACTTTTGAACTAAAGGTAATCTTAAAGGTATCATCGAGCAGTTTTGAACTAATTGCTGAAAGCAATTGATGTCATTTTCTGTAATCGAATGTAGAATTTGCATATTAAAAGGTATCACAATGTTGCGTATATTCTGAAATGTATCATCTAGCATAGTCTTGATTTCAGTTAGATGAATTTCTGCTCATTGATCCTGACTAGGATTGCTTCTTCCTTTTTTTCATGATCTATGCAACTCTTACTATGTGGAGTTTGTCAGTATAATTACTTGATGAATTTGGTTATGTTTTCAACAGATAGTTGAAGAAGCTGGTGGGGTAGTGTCGCGCATGGATGGTGGAGAGTATACCGTCTTTGATCGTTCTGTTCTTGTTTCCAATGGTGCTGTTCACGAACAGGTCAGTTTAAAAAAGTATTTGTTTTCTTATTTGCTAAAAAGCACCTGCTCTAATGCTATTATTATAATACTAATATCTCAAGCATTGACTCATATCCCCAAAGGGTCAACCATACGAATTTCAGAGTCCTCATTAAATGATTCATCATGCTAGGGTTTCTTCAGATTTAGGGTGTTTGTGTTGTTTGGTTTATGCTGTATGGCTTACCTATAACAATGATAATTCTGATGTGTTGTTTCTTAGAGAGTTTGTATGGGGGTGGTTGACAAATCCTGTTATTCATTGCAGCTTTTGAATCGGATCCGGCCTGCTACTGAAGATCTTAAGAAAAAAGGAATTGACTTCTCCTTGTGGTTTAAGCCCGACGAGTACCCTACCGACTTTTGAGATATGCAGCACTTCAGCCACTTCTCTTTCAAGCAAAAAATAAGAATGTTTTTGCTCAACAACCATGTACGTAGACCGACAATACATTTCAAAGCCATTTGACTGAAGCGACAGATACAAAAGTCAAATTTTACAGAAAAAAAGGTGTAGAGCTTTAACGAGCTTCGATCAATTTCATTTTGCTTAGATCAAATTCAAATGTACCAGACATTAATATCTGCAAAAGAGTGATGGCATGTGCCATGTGCCTGTTGTATTTGGAAAGATATCACTGTCAGTTTTGCCAAACATGGGTAGTAGCAAAGATTTCTCAAGAACACGATTTTGCCACTACTGAAGAAGAACTTGCTGGCATGGGCGATGTTACAATGATGTAAACACAACCTGAATTCCACTGTGCTGTCACTTTCCTTCCATGTTCTTTCAGCACGACTGGTTTCTTCCTTCTACAGTTCCAGGAAGTGAGCCTTGTGACAACAGGCGGCCCGCAAATGCGCGACATAACCATGAATTTACCTCCAATAAACCCCTCAGTCTTGTATTGGGCACATTAACGTTTTGTATCAGAATTCAGAAACATCGCAGAAAAGGTGCAGATATCAGTTAGTCCGCTAACAGAGTACTGCCACTGCCCAGTGCAGCCCATCACGACAGCCAGGCTCTATTTGCCTTCTGGATAAGAAAACCTGGATGATAGATCTTGTGAGGCTCAAAACGCACACTGGATATAACAGCCCAAAGGGGGAAATATTGGGAGATTTTTCAGTTTTTTCCTCTTGCAAGTGTAACCCCAGCCCCTTCACTCTTCATCCACTGTCAGAAACGACCACAAGCTCAAGGATATTTGTCCCTTGTCAGAGCTCACTCTTCCACAACTATCAGAAGATCTTCACCCTGAGCTCATGTAAGCGACTTTCTACTGCTTCCCTGAATTGTTCTTACAGTACCTTTTTTATTTCCAATTCATGTAGTTTTGCCCAATTCGGGGAACTGCTGCTGTATTTGATCAGTGTTTTCTGGATGACACTTCAGTGGCAACCATGTGACTGTTCCCCTTTCTGAATGTTTCGACTGGAAGTTCTCAAGGAACATATCCAATTCTAGTTCTGTTGGTGAACTTGGTTTGCAGTTGCACTAACATTTTATTATTCACTACATTGCAGGTTAAGGCTAGAGGCTCCGTTGTATTATCCTCCGGTCGCAGGACCAAGATGGCGAATCTGTGCTTGCGGAAACATGCAACAAGGGACTTCCCTGCATGACGCAGAGGTGAATTCATATAGGTACGGCGAAAGGAAGAAGAAATACGATGGCGCCTACATTGACAGAGATGGTGCAGCGAGGACCTTCGATCGAAAGAAAATGTCGCGCAAAAGAGGCAGGCGTCCTTCCTTTGCTTGATTTACGCTTGTGTTAAAGTTCAGAAACGGAGGGGCATTTGCTTTGCTAGTGTCATCGTTTTCTGTCGTTGAAATGCCTTTTAACAGCTTCATGTCTGATGCAGGGGGTGCAATGAGAGGCCGTGGTTGGAAGTACGGCTCTGGATTTGTGGACGGGGTCTTCCCCGTGCTCAGTCCAATGGCACAGGACATCCTACACCTTGTTCAGAATGGAACAGACGTTGCCAAGATCTGGGAATCGCTGGACAACATCCCTCCTACGCACAGTCTGTGGGACGACATCCTCAACGTCGCCGTCCAACTCCGCCTGAACCGGCAATGGGATCCGATCATATCGGTAGGTCCTCAAACCAGCACACCGCGATCATTTGCCATGCCTGTCTCGGCATTTCAGTTAAAGCTCTGATCAACATTTTGATGTGTGATTTCTCAGAACTGTATGTAGGTCTGCGAGTGGATCGTGTACCGGAGCTCCTTCCGTCCCGACGTCATCTGCTACAACCTGCTCATAGACGCGTATGGCCGAAAGCGTCGGCTGGACAAGGCGGAGTCTATGTACGCAGCTCTTCTGGAGGCGCAGTGTGTGCCGACAGAGGACACCTACGCCCTCCTCCTTCGAGCCTACTGCAATGCCGGGTCGCTGCACCGGGCAGAAGGCGTGATCTCGGAGATGCGGGAGCATGGGATTCCTCCAAGTAGGCAGCTCCAGTTCTCGTCTGAACTTTCTGTCACGAGGGTTGGTTAAGAAAAGGCATACACCTCACACGAAGAAATGGTGTTCTGTTTTCCAGGCGCAACCGTGTACAACGCGTACCTCGACGGGTTGCTGAAGGCGAGGTGCACCGAGAAGGCGGTCGAGGTGTACCAGAGAATGAAGAGGGACCGGTGCCGAACGAACACGGAGACGTACACCCTGATGATCAATGTGTACGGGAAGGTCAGGCAATTTTGCTAGGAAATCACCTGAAAATGTTCTTTTAGACAGTGGCTTGCGCTCACCGATCTTCTTTGGGATTTTGGTTTACAGTCGAAGCAACCGATGTCGGCGATGAAGGTGTTCAACGAGATGCTGTCGATCGGGTGCAAGGCCAACATCTGCACCTACACGGCGCTGGTGAACGCGTTCGCGAGGGAAGGGCTGTGCGAGAAGGCGGAGGAGGTATTCGAGGAGATGCAGCAGGCTGGGCACGAGCCTGACGTCTATGCCTACAACGCCCTCATGGAGGCTTACAGGTGATCCATCTATAAATTCGACTGAAATTTGACCATTTTGCTTTGAATTTGAAGCCTGGTGAAATGTATGATCCTGAACTCTCTGTCAACCGATGCTACCGCAGCCGCGCAGGGTTCCCGCAGGGTGCCTCGGAGATCTTCTCCCTGATGCAGCACATGGGGTGTGAACCTGACAGAGCTTCGTACAACATCCTGGTGGACGCCTATGGCAGAGCCGGTCTCCACCGAGGTAAACTAGATGAATTCCAGCAAGAATGAACTCAAGAACACCATTGCACCAACTGCAGTTGCTCATAATCTCTGAAAAACTTAAGCGAGTGAAAGACCGGATGCTGAATCCACCACTGACTTGTTGATGGATGCAGACGCGGAGGCTGTGTTCGAGTTGCTGAAGCAGCAGGGGATGGCGCCGACGATGAAGTCGCACATGCTGCTGCTGTCGGCGCACGCCAGGTCGGGCAACGTGGCGCGGTGCGAGGAGGTGCTGGCGCAGCTGCACAAGTCCGGCCTCACGCCGGACACCTTCGCCCTCAACGCCATGCTCAACGCCTACGGCCGCGCGGGGCGCCTCGGCGACATGGAGCGCCTCCTCGACGCCATGGAGCACCGAGGGTCCTGCGACGTGAGCACGTACAACGTGGTGGTGAACGCGTACGGCCGCGCGGGGTACCTGGAGAGGATGGAGGCGGCGTTCGCGTCGATACAAGGGAAGAGGGGGCTCGCCGCCGACGTGGTGACGTGGACGTCCCGCATGGGCGCGTACGCGAGGAAGAAAGAGTACCGGAGGTGCCTGGAGATCTTCGAGGAGATGGTGGACGCAGGGTGCTACCCGGACGGAGGGACGGCCAAGGTGCTCGTGGCGGCGTGCTCCGACGAGCGGCAGGTGGAGCAGGTGACGGCCATCGTCAGATCCATGCACAAGGAGGCCAAGACATTGTTCACCATATGACAAAAACGAGGAGAATGTTGTTAGTATTAATTCGTCGGTGTACTCCCTCCGTCTCGGTTTATAAGACTTACGCGTATTTCTAGATTGACAAATTAACCAATTTTTATAAGATAAAAACTATATTATTAGAAACTTCCAAATTTATATTTTCTAATGATATAATTTTTATATTATATAATTCATATTATATAGCTCATGCGGATGATCTAGGTATACACGTAAGTCTTATAATCTGGGATAGAGGGAGTACATTGAAACTACAAGTAGAGTGACAGGTGCGTTTGCGCAACTATATTTTTTACTGATAATATTTTTGAAAAAAATATTCTCCAACATGTAGAATTATTTACATTATCAGGATATTTTCTTTGTGCAATGAATTCTTACGAGATTAGTAATACAGTGGACAAGGATATTAGAAATAAACATGAAATTAAAAATACATATGTATCACTCCATTTGTTCTACTAGTTGAAGGCTAGAGGATTTAAATATTGTCACAATCCATGGTTTTAGGATTGTACTGTAGTTATATATTAGTTAATCCTGGTGCACGGTGATGCTTCAGCTGTGGCCAGTGCTAAATGCTAATATGTATTTTGTATACTCGTATAGTTCAGCATAATCCTGGTTACTTTGGTTCATTAGACGAAGGCCTAATTGCACGCGTGTCCAAGTCCAACAAACACATGAATTAGTAGGTGGTCCAACTACTGCTTAGCATCGGGCAGTTTGATTCGTGCAAATTGAAAGAACGCCCGCACTAGGGCATCATGCCGTCCATTGTCGATCACCCATGACGGTGCTGTGTAAATCGTTTCGATGCAGAGGCCGGGGCTTTGTTCCCCTTTTTGAAAAAAAAAACCATGACGGTGCGGCTGTGGCATGTGATTATCCTCCTCCTAAACCAGTGGCGAAGGACGGAATTTTTTTGAGGTTGGGCAAACTCTAACATTAAAATCAAATTTGTCTCGACACAATGGTAATAGCATAATCATCTAGTAAAATGGTAATAGCAACGTATTTAAATCGAAGTAGAACATACAAACGTACCGATAATGAACCTTTAATGCCGTTGGATCTAGATAAACGTACCGAGAAAGCTTATTCAGATTGACTTAGCAAAGAACCTCTAAAGATGCCTCATTAAACCGATGATCAAATTCTTTAATAATAGTCTATAGCAACTTACGTGCATAATATTTTGATCCTTCTTTTGCAGCAGAAGAGATACATCATTTGTCATTCAAAGTAGTTTTAGCGTCATCTTCATGATAAACACAAAGATAAAAGTCTCTATTTTATGAACATAACCCCTCGGCTTAGTTGGATTATGAGAATCATCTTGTTGGCCACAAAATCAAAAAATTATACCTGCCCCCTTTGAAGCTACAGATTTCTTTCCCTGCTTATCCATCTTAGTTCTTGGACTTGACCAATGACCCCGAAATCAAAGCCTACCGATCGGAAGACACAACAAAATAAGAAACCCTAATGAGATCACATAGGCGAGGCCTAGGGATCTTTGGAGGAGGCGGTGGGTGTGGTCCGTGAGCGACCAGGAAGGGACGAGGTGGGCACGATCCCAGGCGACGCCGGCGAAAGGTCGATCGAGGTCTTGACGAACTCCACCGAAGCGTCTTAGAGCCAGGCGTTTCACGGCTACGATCGGCTCACGGGATCGAATCGTCGATTGAAGGCGTCCGGCCACTTTTCCTCTCCATCGCAGCTGGCCCAAATAGGTTAGCAGGCCCATGTACGTAGTGACTTCATCGAGCGTAGCCCATTTTGCTATTTTCTTTAGGTTTGTTCTTAGAACGCACTAAAAACGCACCAGAATGTTTGTATATCGATATAAACATACCTATATGTAATTTTTTGCCAAAATTTAAGGTAGGGCAAACGCCATACCTTGCCCAAAGGGGAGATTCGCCCCTGTCCTAAACCTGTTCCAACTAGCACACTTAGAGATGATCCAATGACCGTCACTAATTCATGTTGCTTGATGGACTCATGTACTCCCATATGGTGACTTCCGCAAATCATATAAGGTAATGTATACTGCTAATCCCATCTGTCTTAGAAGAGATTAAATTGCTTCAGTTTAGCTATATAACTCTAATTTTATGTGACGTGAAAGAATAGAGCATATTGTTTTTATCAAGCCATTTACATCATAAACCATGTGCTATCAAGACAAATAGATGAAATATTATTCAAAAACATGGAAGATTTAAAATCCTGGATCTGGGAAGAAATCAACCTACTTGCACATAGTACCCTAGCCTTAATTTTGTTAATATGTACCAATAAAAAGAGCTAGTAAACAATTTCACACTAAACTACAATGGAAAACACAATACCAAATATTCTTTTTGTTACCAGACACTATTGTGTTGTGGTATTATTTTTGTGTGGACGGAACATCTCTTCTTCGCCCCCCTATGGTCAAATCCTGGATGCGCCCCTGCTTCAGCTAGTGGTGGAGATGGCGTGGGGAGTTGTAGCTAACACCAGTCTTTGCGGCATTTATTGCATTCAGAGCTTATCAATTGGTCCCACGCATCTAAGCCTCACAATTTTTAGTTTTATGCTTACACTTAAGGGAAGAACTAATGCAAAACCGTCTGAAAAAGGAAGAGTGATCAACTTCATTCCACTAGTGTCAAATTTATGCCTTCTTTACAAAACACCGAAACACCATCTTTTTTGCACCTAGTACATTTTATGGCTTAATTTTTTGCACCTAGTCCAAATGAACAACTTAACCTTGTTAACATGGTACCTAGCTGGTTGGATCCGCTGTTTTGCTCGCAGCATAATATTCAAAACGTAAATATTTGAAAATAAATATATTACCAAAAGGTCCTTTTGGCACACAGGCACGAGTGACCCCTTTTACAAAAAAATCGATTTTTTGCTGCTTAAAAACATACAAATACGTATACATGTGTAGTATGTATGGCCAAATTTGCATCAAAATATATTTTCATACACGACATACACAAAAGAAAGGCTGAAACAAAATGAGATCTTTTTTGTCTTTTGAGATACACAATTTTGTGATATTTTTGTGTAGGCTATAATGCAACTTATTATGTACCAAGACGCCATGGGTATGTAGATGACATGTGATGTATCAATGTCAATTTTTTATAGTTTGTTTAAAATTTGAATACCATTATATATTTATTTTTAAAATTCAGTTGTAGTCTTAATGACAACAAATTTAGCAAAATCTAGTAAAAAATGCATCCCCTTTCTAAATTTATTTTATTAACATGTTAATGGTTAAGTTGTTCATTCGGACTAGGTGAAGCAAATTAAGCTACAAGTTGTGCTACCTGCAAAAAAGAACTTGTTTTCGTGTTTTGTGCAACAAATGTCAGACAAGACTGATGTTAGCCGCAATTTTCTCTGCGGGCGAGCTAGGAAGAGCGGTGTTGCTTGATTTGGTCACGTATGGTAGTGTCTGATTGCGTGTTGTTTTGTTCTTGGTTGATTGCATACCTTTTTTTGTGAACAAGACTCTGGCATTAAAACAAACATCAAACGATACAGAACGGCTCAACAAAACGAAAATTACATCAAAATCCTTAAGAAATATAAACTATTGTAAAGTCAAATTGCCCTGAGTGGCACTATTGTCTAGTTAAACGATTGACAAGTTATTTGATACTTACTTTATGACACCATTGTTTTTTATAATCCATTTACAAATGCATACTGGTGCAGACTTGGACGAAACAGATCCCATAAACTAGCACCAGTAAAGGTTTATTGTTCTAATTTATGTGATATGTTGTGCCTAAGCACAAGATCCCGTAAAAAAATTTCGGCTCCCCTTATATGTCTTTAAGATATAGAAAAACCTTTTAGAGCTTGAGATACATGGAGTTTTTTCTCAAAATTTTGAATTTTTTCTGTTTTTTAAGAAATATGGTAGGAAAAGCCTCTACAGTTTTTTTAAAATAATAAGAATCCAAATATGCGTCTGTGAGGACTTGAACCAGGTGGCTGGGTTGTACATCTAGTTTTTTTAAAAAAACTGACTTTTTTCTACATGTAGATAATAATATAATCTACAACTTGAAAAACTCACAAACTGAAATAGCTTATATTCTAGGCGTAACAAGAATGACAAAATTTAACAGAATTTGGAGGATTGAATTTGTGCACTGTTCACTATTTTAGATATCAGATTTTGTGCGTGAGTTTTTCAAGTTGGTGGAGTACATTATTTACTACATCTAGATTTTTTTGTCGAATGAATGGTTCAAAAAATAGGCTACATGGAGCCCGAGTTACAAATATCCGCATTTTTTGGTATTTCAATCAAGTATTGTATATATGCTAATGGAGAGCTTAGGGGGGAGATGATCAAGCCACCATCATCTCAAACTCCATCTAAGATAGAAGAACAAATTCCGATGGTTCCCATATTTCAAGGTGAGCAACTGCACATTGTACTCCATGGGGAGATTGTATTGCACCGAGGCCTAACATTTTCTTCATGTCAGGATTGTATTGGAGGAATTGATGGTACTCATGTGACTGCTAGAGTGCCGAAAGCCGGAGCATCTACATACAGGAGAGAAAAACACTTCACCAGTCAGAATGTGCTTGGCACTATTGATTTGGACATGAAGTTCACAGATGCGCTTGCCGGATGGGAATGATCAGCCCATGTTGCCACGATTTTGAATGACAGCCTTGAGAGAGCCGATGGCCTAAAGATCCCTAAAGATAAGTTCTACCTAACAAATGTCGGATATGCTTGTTAGCCTAGAATTCTTTCACCCTTGAGGTGAACAAGATACCACCTCAATAAATTCTCTATTAAGCACTATCCTAGAACATCAGAGAAACTTTTCAATCTCAGACTCCAGCATTAGAGTCACGGTTGAAAGGGTTTTTGATTTTCTGAAGAACGAATTTAAGATCCTTGATCAGAAGCCATTCCATTCTTTCCCCACCCAAAGTTAAGTTTGTTCTCGTTGTTGCACTCTGCATAACTAGATCTTGCAATTTGGCACACATGACTTCTTCCCGAAGGAGGAAGATGTGACGCTTGGCGAAAATGATGATGTTAGCTATGGTGTCTTGTTACACTATTGCTATGCTTGGAAGAACAAGAGAAACAGTGGGCTAGCGTCATGTGGTCGGCTAGAGGCAACACCATGATCTAAAGAGGAAGAAGTGAAGCATAAGATGTGAAGAGGTGAGAAAGTGATGAACTGGTGTCATCTTGTTCTACAAACAACCCACAATTTGTGTGTATAACTTCAATTCATAGTAGTTAGGTAATATCACGAAGAACTATCATTTGCTAGTAGCTAGATAATATCTTGATGAACTCTTATTTGTTGTCTATTATTTCATATTCGGTTACAAAGTGCGTGGTAAGATAAAATACTCATCTGGTCTAAATACTTTCAAGAGGGGCTATATTTGGAGAGTAGGCAATGGAGAGAAAATTAATATTTGGATGGATCCTTGGATCCCATCAAGCCCGGATAGGAAAGTTACTTCATAGAGGGGAGCTATGATCTACACTAAAGTAAGCGATTTGATAAGTCCATTGACAAGGAATTGGGACGAGCAATTGCTTGAGGAGTTATTCAACAGTGTAGATAAGGGGCGGATCCTTCAAATCCCATTAAATAACCAGGGCTTTGATGACTTTATTGCTTGGAGCATTACAAGCCATGGAAGATACACTGTTCAGTCAGGGTATTATATTCAATAGAAACATCAATTTGGAGCTAGAGCAAATCAACTAGCACTACTAGGTACTTCGGCGATTAACCCGGTATGGAAATCTCTATGGCGATTAAAACTACCAAGTAAAGTGAAAATATTCATCGGGAGAGCTTTACATGGCATTCTTCCTATGAAGTGTATCCTGGTTAACCGACATATTGGAACAAGCGGGGCTTTCCCTATTCGTAATCAAGGAGCAGAGGATGACGTACATCATCTTTTATTCGAATACCAGGCAACAAGAGATATGTGGAAGGTATTGGGACTGAATAATTTTATCAATGATATTACCTAATTGGACAGCTCGGGTTTAGTTATCCTTGGGTGCATTATCCAAAGTGATGACATTACAATGCCAGGATTCCAAGTTATCAATCAAAAGGAATTAGTGCTGACTACATGCTGGTACTTGTGGTGGACTCGTCGACGACTTACTCATGATGAAAGTATCCCTCCATTGTCCAAACACAAGTTTTCTATATTGGCTATGGTAGAAAACGCAGAGAAGTCATATGGTAAACAAACATAGAGGACTGATTCAAGATGGACCAGGCCAGAACCGAGGCAACTTAAACTAAATGTTGATGCATATTTCTATGATGATTCCAAAACAGACTCAGTTGGTACTATCCTTTCGGACTATATGGGGAATTTTGTGGCGGCTTCTGTCAAATATTATACCAAATGTCGCATCAGCCACTAGCAGAAGCTTATGCTATAAAGGAGGGATTGGCATTGAAAAGAGACTTGGGATGCAATAGGATCATAGCAGAATCAGACTCGACAAATGTTATAGAAGCTTGCAAAGGGGGAAGTACATGGTGGAATGAACTTTCAACTATATATGCAGATTGCACAAATATTGTTGTCTCGATTGGAAGCGTTTCTTTCAGCCATATCATGAGGGAGGCAAATGAAGTGGCTCATGAATTAAGTATAGTTGTTCTAATAGAGTCTCTTGTAATTGGGCTGGTGACCCTCCTAGCTTTATCCTTGATAGGATTATAAACGATGTAACTGTACTATGATCGGAGCAGCAAGTTTTAGATGCACTCTTTTCCTTACCAGGGTATCTAAGGGGGCTGGAAGATTTTTAATGAGACGACTTGCTAGCTTAATATATTATCGTTTGGTAATATCGTGATGAACTCTTATTTGCTAGTCGCTAGGGTTTACAACGACAATAATTTTAGTTTAATTTGTTGTCTATTAGTTTCATATTCGGTTACAAAGTGCATGGTAAGATCATCACCTATGAAATGTAATGACCACAAGACTAGCACATGTGCAACCAAACAAGCTGATTTTTGCATCCAACCAGCCATAATTCGTTTTGTTGCCAACCAAACAACTGACTAAAGTTGCATCAAAGATAAATGTGAACAACCAAACAATATGTCAAACTTGACCCAGACCAAATCTGACCGCACATAGCACTCAGCGGACCAAATAGCAAAAACAAAAAATATTGACCCGAGTAACCAAACACGTCCTACAATTACACTTCCCCCATCTTCTTCCCCATGAGCGCCACACTCTCGCGTGTCCCCTTCAATGATATCCCCTCTAGCCAGCACTAGGCTATGTTGAAAAGCCCATATATTTTCTTACTATAAAATAGCGTAGACTGAGATGCAGATGACGCTAATAGGAGGTTTGACATATAGGCGGTGATTTTTCTTCCTTTTTTGTTATTCTCGTATGCTCAAGTAAATGCTTAGCACTTTGACAAGGCGAGAGTTGAGAGTGTTTCTTTCCATGTTACGTAAAGTGGACGTTAGCTCCACACGAAAAAATTAATGACCGCTTGCGCCAGCTTTCCTTGACATGAGACCACAACCATTTCCAACGGCTGGTATGAACACAACGAGAAACCCAGAGGAGGAACGGATTAACAATTCCAACATATTTTTTCTACGCCGCGTAGAAAAGAGGACAAGTGTGACAATGGTCTGGTGTGGAGAAGAATATTGGTAGTATCCTCGATTTTAAAATATAAGACGTCTAAAAATTAGATAAAAATCAATATTTTTTAAATTTGACTAAGCTTATATAGAAAAATCTAAACATTTACAATACCGAATCAATATTAGTAGATTAACTATAAAGTATATCTATTAATGTGTCCATTTAATATTGTAGATATAGATATTTTTCCTAAATATTTTTAAAAACTAATAAGATTTGACATTTAACTAATCTTTAAATGTCTTATATTTTATGACAGAGTGAGTAACACTTGGGAGTTGAGTTGCGAGGAATGCATACTAGCTAGCACAATCTAGTGACGCTTTGAACGGAAAGTGGTAGCAGTTCCCGAGCACCATGGCTCCCAGTATTAGAAATTTTTGAGGAACACATTTTCGGTGCATAAAAAAATCTGATAATAAATACATGAATACATACACACATTCCAGAAGGTCCAACAAAAATTTCGACAAAAATACGTTTTACTTTTAGAAATACAAAACAAGAAATTTCTGACAGAAGTGACGCCCTTTTTCTTTAGAAATTTGTTTTTTTCTATAGCCCAAACAAAACAGATTTCAACTGAAACTTGCCATGGGCATTCGAAATGTGTATATGTATCCCGAGAAAAATTGCACTTTTTTTGAAACTTCAAAATGTTCAAATATAGAGAGCACCGGAGCTGCAAATCTACATTCCATTTTGAAGACATATATTGACAACCAGATATATTTCCATGTTGGTCGTGTAGACATCTCGCCATCGTGGTTAAGAACCAGCCAATACATATGGGGTACCAATGACCGATAATACTTTCCTTACAAGGCACCGGTACGCGTACACACATGGTAGACACCAACCCTCTTTCTCCTCCCCTCTCCCTCCCGGTGGCCCTATTTAAAACCACGAACAACCCCGAGGCCCCTCCTCGCAAAGCAGTCACAACTCCCAAAACCCTAGAGCTAGCAAGCAAATTCTCCCACTCGCAGGCCTCCCATGGACGCCGCTGGAAAGTTCCCTTCTCCGACCCACGATGAGCTGCTCCGACCCTACTCCGCCCCTATGCTGGCGTATGATGACTTAAGGTGGTACAAGTGTCAGGAGTGTGGCAATTCGTTTGAGAATAGGTACGCACTCATGGGGCACATGAATGCGCATCGCAAGCCGCCGCCGCCAGCCATCCGCTACATCCGCCTCTTTGGCGTCGACATCTTCATCGAAGCTAGCCCCGAAGGAGTAACCGAATAGATGTCACTTGTGCCACAACTCCCAAGTAGTAGCATGATGGTCCCAAATCAGCGTATCTTTGCTTTTATTATTTACCTTTTCTAGATCGAGGAGAATATTCACTTTGGAAAATACTTCGATTAAGATTTACACATTTGGTACCGGAGTTAGCGTGTAGCCCTCGGGCTTAATTTTCAATTGAATCCATCGGTTGTATGGAGTATGAATAAATCCAGTTTAGATTTTACAGATTTCATCATAGTGCTTGCAGCTTCTAGCCGGCGGGGTAGTTTCCAGATGAACACATCAGTTATATGATTCTTTTATGGGATAAAGAAATTAGTACAGTTGTTTGAATCATGCACGGAGTAGATACGAATGATGTATGAGTATGAAATGATACTAGTAAAACAGGCAATTTGTTGCAAAATATCACAATTTCTTTAGAAAATTTCCTTATTTTCAAACTTCAAACAAGTTTTTTTCTCTGTTATTAATTAATTAAAGAAAGAAATACCCCCTCTGATTTTTTTGAGGGCTAATACTCCTGGTAATCGTGTTCGAGGCCCATCGCATACGGGGAGCCCATCGTGCCATGAAAGTTAACGATGGAGGCCCATCTATACGTACTATCTCTGTACCCTGACCCATATCCTTCTTCTCCCTCCTCCACCTACCCCATCTCCCCTCTACACCGACTGCTCTCAGCGGCGGCCGCTGCCTCGTCAGGCCCCGCGTTCGCCGTCGGTCAGTACCTCGTCGACACCTGCGGCCTCAAGGCCTCCACCAAGCTCACCCACCTCAAGTCCCCCACCAAGCCCAACGCCGTCCTGGCCTTCCTCGCCGGCCCCGGCCTCTCCAGTTCCAGTGTCGCCTCTGTCGTCGCCAAGGACCCAGAGTTCCTCTGCGCCGGACTGGAGAGAATCCTGCCCCCTAACGTCGTCAGGCTCACCGGCCACGGCCTCTCACATACTGAGATCGCGCGCCTTGTCTCGCACGGTCGCGTCATCTTCCGCTGTAGATCCGTTGTCTCCAAACTACCGTACTACCAATCGCTCTTGCCTCTTGGGCTCCTACGAGAACCTCCTTAGGTTACTCAAGCAGAGCTCCTGTCTCCTCGGATACAGCCTCGATAAGTTTTCTTCAAGTACTCCACTTTGGCGGTGAGGAACTCCACTTGGGCAATGAGGACAAATTCACCACCAAAGTTGGAGTACTTGAAGAAAACTTTTAGCTGGTCCGATGCTGAGGTGGGTACTGCTGTTTGTAAGACAACAACGGTGCTGACGAGGTGTAAGGACATGCTGCAGCGCTTATCCGAGTTCCTTAACTCTGAGATGGGGTTGGAACCGGCGTACATTGCTCATCGTTTGGTAATGCTCACTCTTAGCCTGGAGGGCCGACTCAATCCCCGGTACTACGGCGCAAATTTTCTAAAGGAATATGGATTGTTTAAGTGTGATCAGTTTTATCCTTTGTTGTATGTTATCATGGTGTACCCCAGTACCACGGTGTAAACTAAATTCGATGCTGGTTTTATCCTCTAGTGTATGTTACCATGGAGATAACATGTGTGGATGGACCAGTTTTTCACCGAAACCAGGATCCATTGAAAATGTCAGTATGCTCTGCTTTCATGCCAGATTTTAGAGTTTATTTAGCTGTTCTGTTCTCATTCTGCCATCCTTTTTGCTTCTCTGAATAGTGTGAATAGAACATGCCACACCAACAGCGTATTGCATTGGTTTACGATATATCTGTTGAATATTACACTCCACCTATCGAGGTGTGGATATAAATGATCAGCCCTTTTCCGCATATTTGAAACAGACGGATGCCTGCAGCTAGGCATTTTATGTTCAGTTGGGAGGAAGGTTACACTGCTGACTGTTGTGTTGTTGGACTGATCAAGTATAGAGTTTCTTCCAATATATTTGTTGGACTGCTTTGCTATTGTAACGATTTAATTTGTCGCAAGCTCTGGTTCTTGTAACCTGAAAATCTTCGCTCTTTCTGCAGTATGTTTGTTTGCAGATATTAAATCCTGTAAAAGTAATTCATGATGTACTAGTTTGTATCAGTTTTTTTCCTTTATTTTTCTCTTGTATTTCAGAATGTCCTACTGGCTGATGATTTGAGTTCTAGGCACAACTGATATCTAAACTGAAAATGCAGTACATAGTATAATTTCTATATAGGACCTACTATCGCCTCCAAATACTATGGCTGGTAAAGACTAAGCCTCCTCCAGTTTGCAGCAATCAAGGGGTTACATGTGTTTTTCTATGCCCAGCAAGGTAACAGGTATGAATGAAGCTATGTTGTTAATTTGTTATATGTTAGCCCGGCAAAAGTTAGAATGTTTACCCTCAGTTTAGTGTCGTATCCAATATGCCTAGATTGATCTTTTTTTTTTGAGATCAGATTGATCTTAGGTGTTACATTTACAGGCTATGCTTTATGCAAACAGAGTTAGGCACGAACAGATGCAAGCTGGCTCCTCTAGATGTCATTTAATCTATTTTTCAGTGTTGTAAAAATATACATTCAGCTTTTACCGCTTCCATTTGAACAAAATCTTGTTGATGTTGGACGTGATACTGGATGATGTGAATTATCAGCTATCTAGGATTTTTCTGTCTGGAGAACAGATCGCTAAATCTTTCTGTATATATAACAGTTTTTGTGCACATTATGTCTTGCTTCTGAACTCTTGTTTTCATTTAGGCATGAATATGTTTCACAACTGAATATTTTCTTATGCTGCTTGTCCGCTTATGAGAATGGTAACAAAATTACATCTTACTGGTTGTTCTATGTAAAATCCAGTGTCTTCATAGGTGGTTGTTGATTGATCCACTATAATGTTGAGGCCTTTAGGTAGTGGTACATTGGTTCAATAGGTAATCATCCAGTTGTGCTACTCCCTCTGACCCATATTAGTTGACTTGGATTTGTCTAGATTCGGATGTATCTAGACATGTTTTAGTGCTATCCGAATTTAGACAAATCCAAGTCAACTAATATGGGTCGGAGGGAGTACTAAAAATCATCTAGGAGTCCTACTTCCAGAGATATGTTGTAGGCAACTAAGAATAGTTGATTATCATCTACATTTCCCATCACATGACACTGGTTGTCTTGCAAGATAATCCTTCCTTTCTATATTATCTCTCACTAATCTGCAGGATTTTTGGAACCTGCAAGCATGCACCTTGATTCCTGATGGCAAGTTATCATCCCTTTGAATACGCACTGGTATTTTACGTATGTACATTTCCAAGTGTGCATTGAGTTTCTGCCCTTTTTTATGCGATTGTCAGGCTGCATATACCTTTTGAAGTCGTGAGCACTTGGTGCAGTACCTGATAGCTCTAATAATCCATGTCTGCTATCAATTCTATCTCCTTGTTGTACTAGGTACATATTTGATCTTTTCCTTAATCTTTGAAGTACTACTAGAGAAAGTTAACCTCCATTGGGTTTGAGCGGGTTGCAATTAAATTCTCAGGGCTACAGGAAGACGCGAGCGAGGAAGGCATGCATGCAAGAGGGCAGGGTGTAAACTGAAGACGTATTACGGAGCTAGGAAACGTGGCTGCCGTGGGCTGCCTTCGTTGGCTCTGGTGATGGGCTGCCATCGCTTGGCAGTCAGGGAGATTGACCAGAGCATGAAAGCCAGGTAAGAGTTTGGACTAAGCGGCTAAGTTCTTTTTTTTTGTCTGTGATGGATTACTTTGATGATTTGAAACAAGGACACTTTGCTCTATTCCAGCTCTGTTTAGTTCACTATCAAAGTCTAATACTACTAAAATATGCAAACATGTCATTTCATCAATTATAATGTAAGTGTGTTAGTTTATGAAGTGACAAATTGCAGCATGTTATTTTATCCGAACACATATTTTTGTGTGGTGTTCTCTAATTGGCCCTCTGTTTCCTGAAATTAACTCAGTGCTGTTATTTAGCTTACAAGGCTGGTGACCCTCACCATGTGGAAAGAAGGAACCAAAGGCTGGCTGCAGGATTGGAGACCATTTAATTTCTTCGTATATAAAAATGGATCTTGGTAAGTACCCCTCATGTTTGAAGAGGTTCCATGTGGCTAATGCCAGCAAACTGTTGTTACCTCAACCAAGATATTTTAGATAAGCCATTCAGATTAATTTTGAGACTTAACTTGATATATGTTACAGAACTATCATGTTAGTTGCAGCCTAAGCTAAAAAAAGGATGTTAGTTGCAGCCAAATCAGGGGCATGCCTTCCAAGGCAGCAAATGGGGTTTAACATGCCACCATATCGAGCCAAATACATAGTGAACAATTGGTGATTTGTTCAAAAAGGCTACGTGGTTTTAGTTTTTGCTACCTAATACTTGCATGACAACTCACTTTCACACTGCAGCAAAAAGTAACATCTTTCCCACTGACTCTGGGATAGAAACTCATGCTCTCACCATTTTTGGATAAAGCTGGAGTATCTAATCCATTTTGTTCAGTTTGTCATACCACCGTAGGAATGCTAATGCTAAGATCCTTCTTATGTTCCCAAGGCAGAATTGGGGCAGCACTACAAGTTTTACTATGATGAAAAGCTGAAGCGATGGATAGACGAGCCCCCACATCACACAAAATCCTCCTCGTACCAGAATGGCATGCCAGATTTGTAACCATGAAGTAACAGCAGCTCATTCACATCAATATTTACTAGCTGTGGAGTGGAACAAACTCTGACCAATTTAGTTCCGTGTCAGTGTCATATATTTATCTTCAGTTAGTGGGAGCTGACTGCAAGCATTAGATCACCTGAAAAACCCTTGCATAGTCTCTCCAACAGTAATTCATCTGTGCAGTTCAACGTTTTTGACAGATGATCTTCACGAGGTTGAGCTCTGACAGGTGACAGCTCAGCATGATCCGCCATCCACAGAACCATGTTAAACTGTGATTTCTTCAGGAAACTCCAATTTAGGAAGAGCTGTTCACAGTAAATCAAGCAATGCCGGCCAAACAAATTCAGAGTTTGAAGGCACAAACAAAGTCACTCTTTGTTTCCCCCTTTCAGTTTCCAGGAGAAGAGTAGACGACAGATACTCTGTCTATTCTAGTGTGTAAGAAAGAAATCTTGACTATCTTGTTGAGAGTGAGTTCACTGCTCCCCCATTGTATACTTGGTAATTGATGTGATTTGTGGACCATTGGATCCAGATCCAGTGGACTATCTCTTTCTTATTTTCAAAATTTCTAAAAAATCATGTAAAAATTAACAAATGGCCATATAGTTTTACAATAAATATACTCTTGCCATTCGGAAATAAGCTTGCATCTGTCTAGATTCGTATGCATGTCTAGTTATATCCGAATCCAGACAACCGTTATATCCGAATCCAGACAACTTATTTTCGTACGGAGGGAGTACATGGTGAGTTTCTATCCGGTAACTAGATGCATGTATTTGGAGCGTAATTTTCTCAAACTAAAAAATGCGAACTTTTCACGGGTTCACAAAACGAGTCCATATGTACTACTTGTGGTCAGAATATAGCATTTTGTATGCAGAGCATCTTCTAAATTGTGGGTTGCTCTATTGGCCAAAAGGAGATGGTGATGTACTTGTTGCATAATAGTCATGTCACCAAATTTCAAATCACGGTGCTACTTACAGAGACAGACAGGCCAAAGGAGATGGTGATGTACTTGTTGCATAATAGTCATGTCACCAAATTTCAACTCACGGTGCTACTTACAGAGACAGACAGGCCAAAAGGAGATGGTGATGTACTTGTTGCATAATAGTCATGTCACCAAATTTCAAATCACGGTGCTACTTACAGAGACAGACAGGGGCATGTTCTAAAAGATACCAATGCAAACTATTGCAATTTTTGACTTACGATCAAAACCAGAGGACGCAAAACTAATGTCTTATGGTCAACACTTATTCTAGCGTGTGACTAAGCGACAACTTTTTTTTAGAGGAAAACCGTGAACTATATCGGTGATTTGTATGACATGTGCGACCCGATTCATGCTTGAGAGTTAGGACCAAAAACTCATAGTTTTCGTGTTTTATGATCGTTTTCATGAGCTATTTTCCACAGTTTTGGGGTTTCAGGGCAATTTGCATGATCCGTAAGACCCGATGCAAGTTTAAGAGTTATGATCAAAAACTCGTCGTATTGCTTTTAAAGCTAACATCATTCATTCGATTTTAAGGTTGTAAGGTTTCAGGTGTTAGGACTATGAGAGGTTTTTCTATAAGTTGAAAGTGATTAGGATCCATCGAAAAGTAGTCAAGCTAAATCATTGGCAAGAAACTAAACTTAGTGACATTTGAAATTTTAGTTGCAATAATCATCTGGTATGAAATAATGTATGCTATAAGTTATATCAGGGAGCAGCTGCCATCATAGGATATGCTTATTTTATATCGCAATTGAGTCTGTACATGAGCTGATCTATTTTTCATAAAGCATATAAAATTCTAAAAAGCCTTGAAAGCTGCAAACGAAATTGCAATGAGATGGATAGTAAAATCAAGAGAAAAGGGCTATTTTACCAGGATGCAAAATATGCATCTACGTAATCACAATCAGCAGAGGAGTCATTTAGGGTCAATTATTTTATAGTCATTGTTGATCCGGCTATATCTTCACTAACCAAGAAATTTGAACACTGTGGTTTCTTGCTTAGTTCAGATAGGCTCGATCCTTGGATGATAAGAGTTTGATAGTGGCTTGTGTTAATCTTAAGGGTGCACTTAAAGGTGGAGAACATAAGGATATTGATAGAGAAAAGATGTGTAACGGGTTATGAATGGTTCGTAGCATATAAAACAAAAATTCTTTATGATAAGCACCAAAGGTGTCAAGATCTAGTCTAGAGATGCATGTAACGAGTAGTTGGTCGTCCAGAAAAACTTACCCTCGAAGACTGATACGTCCAATTTGCATCACCATTCTATATCATAATTTTCCTTAGTTCATTGATATATTTCATATTAAGAGGTGTTACTTATGTCTTTTCATCTGTTTTTGCATGTTGGATGATTCTTGGAGGATGAACTGCCGGAGTCAGGTTTCTGATGGAAAAATAGGTGTTTTGATGCAATTTCGCGAAGATTAGAAAAATACCAGAAAAATATTGGAAAATAATATTTTTCCAGAAGACGAAGGAAGCCAGAAGGGGAGACAGAGATGGGCCACAGGGGGGCCACACCCCCTAGGCATGGGTCCCCCTGCCCCACGCCTGGAGGAGGTGTGGCCCACCTGGTCGGCCTCCGACTCCGCCCTCTCGCCTATATATTCTCCTTAAAACCCTAATACAGGGAGAGCGACCACAGAAAAATTCAGCCGCCTCTGCGGGGCGAAAAACACACAGAGAGAAAGAGCTCTCCGGCAGACATATTTCTGCCGGGGAAATTCCTCCCCGGAGAGGGGAGATCGTCGCCATCAACACCGTCATAAAGCTAGGCTTCATCGGGATCATCATCATCCACACCATCATCTCCACCAGCACCATCATCACCACTCCGTCTCGCTGTAACAATCGTGTTGGATCTTGCATTAGTTCTTAGGGGAAACTTTCTCGGTGTTGATTACTATTGTAGTTGATGCTTTTGAGTGGAACCATTGGATTATTGTTTATGTTCAGATTGTTATCCATCACCATATCATCTTTGATCTTGATCCATATGATGTCTTATGAGTAGTTCGTTTAGTTCTTGAGGACATGGGAGAAGTCATGTTGTTAGTAGTGGATTTGTGTTGAGATATTATTCAATGGTTTAGTATTTAAGTTGTGGTGCTATTCTTCTATTGGTATCATGTGAACGTCGACTACATGATACTTCACCATTTATGGGACTAGGGGAATGCATTGTGTATTTGGCTACTAATTGTGGGGTTGCCGGAGTGACAGAAACCTGAACCCCCGTTAGGACACCATTGCATAAGGGAGCGTAGGATCTCAGAGTTTAAGGTTGTGTTTAGGTTTATATCTTAATTACTTTCTTGTAGTTGCGGATGCTTGCAGGAGGTTTAACCACAAGTATGTATTAGTCCAAGTAAGGTCGGTACATTAGCACAGGTTCACCCACAAAACACTTACAATACCAAAGAAGAGTACTTAGCTAAATGAAACGAAAGCACTTGACAGAATTCCCATGTGTCCTCGAGAACGTTTGGTACTTATAAGTATTTTCACCGGCTTGTCCTTTGCTAAAAAAGGATTGGGCCACTTGCTGCAGTTGTTCGTTGTCTTTATTACTTGCACTTTGTTTTGTTGATTTATCAGAAAACCCCTAAAAATCCGTTTGCTAAGTATTTACAGAGATTTCCTACTTCATACCACTAGTCAACACCTTCTGCTCCTCGTTGGGATCAACACTCCTATTTATCAAAAGTAGTACGGTACAACCCCTATACTTGTGGGTTATCAAGACTATTTTCTGGCGCCGTTGCCGGGGAGTGAAGCGCTATTGAAGAGTGGAACTGGTAAAGGAAACTTCTACTATGAATATTGCTTTTTATTTCTGTTTGTTGCTTTATTTCCAATATGGATCACCCACTTGGTTTTATGTTTGGGAAGACTACTACCACTGTTAGGGTAGTAGATGAATCACCACCTGTTGAGATAGATCCTTTTAAGATAACTACAAGTATTATTGATCGTGTTATGGATAATTATTATTTAGGGGATGGAACTGTCCATCCTGTTGATCACTTTCTTTTTATACATGAATTATGCGGGTTGTTTAAGTGTGCATGTATCACAACTGAACATGTGAAGAAGAAGTTACTCTATATATCCTTGAAAGGGAGAGCTGAAGAATGGTATAATCTGCTGAAGAATGGACAATCCATGGAATGGGAGGAAATAGTGCCTCTCTTTTATTCTAAATTCTATCCTCCCAGTGAAATTCATAAGGATAGGAATATGATATATAACTTTTGGCCTCGAGATGGAGAGAGTACAACTCAAGCTTGGGGAAGATTTAAGTTACTAATGCTTAAATGTCCTATTCATGAACTCCCTAACAATATCATTATCAATAACTTTTATGCTAGACTTTCTCTTCATGATAAAGATTTACTAGATGCTTCTTGTGCTGGATCATTCATATGTATGAAAGAAGAAGCTAAATGGGATCTCCTAGACCGTATTCAAGAAAACACTGAAGCTTGGGAGAATGATAAAGAAAGAAAGTCAGGTATAAATTATGATTATGAATGCATAAAATCTTTTATGGGAACTGATGACTTTCGTGATATTAGTAATGAGTTTGGTCTTGACTCCCAAAGTATTGCCAATTGTTTTAAGGCCTTTGCCTCTTACATAGAAATTCCCAAAAAGAAGTGGAATAAGTACCATGCACCTTATAAAGATGTTTTTAGTCATGTTCTTATTAGAAGCACCGAAGTTTGTACTACTAATCATATTGTGCCTAAACCTTATATTGAGAAAATACCTTTCCCAGCTAAGGTAAAGGAGTACTCTATGATAATTAGTGCGAATAATAAAGGTACTAAGAAAACTATGGAACCTGATTAGCAAATTAATATTGAGCATGTGGTAACTATTGTGAAAGACCTTGTCACTAGAAACATAGAGGATGAGCACATTGTCTTTTGTGAAGACGCCTCTAATATTATCTCTCATCCCGTAAAAGCTAGAAAAGCTAGTGTCCTATGTTTTCTGTTAAAATTGGTGAGCATTGCTATTATGGTTTATGTGATATTGGTGCTAGTTCTAGTGCTATTTCTTATGAGCTTTACATGGAAATTATGCATGAAATTGGTCCTTGTGAGCTTGAGGACATTGATGTGGTTATTCACCTTGATAATAAGGAAACCATTTGCCCTATTGGTATTGTAAGATATGTGGAGGTTATTTGTGGTAAGATTAAGTATCCTGCTGATTTTCTAGTGTTTAATTCAGCAGATAGCAAAACTTGTCCTATTATTTTTGCTAGACCTTTCTTAAACACTTGTGGAGCTATTATAGATTGTAAGAAGGAGAAAGTTTTAACTAAGTTTGATGGAGATTCTTATGAGTTTAAATTTTTCAAATTTGCTAAAGCTCCTTGTGAAAATAGCTTGCCTAATAAAGATTTCAGGATGGAACAACTTTCTTCTATTGATCCAGTTTATGACCTTGGACCTCCTTTTGATGACTGTAAGTATGCTTATTTTGATGATAAAGTTGTTTCCTGTGACAGTTATATTGTCAACTTTATTCAAAGTGCTACTGAAATTTATTATGAGAGAGAGAAACATGGTTTTATGCATCTCAATAATGTTAAGTCTCCCCGTTTTATGTTGAAAGCTTTGAAGTTGCATTTGTTTTGTCTTCCTATGCTAATGGATTTTTGTTTCAACAACTTGTTTTCTCATGATACCCCCATGCATAGGAAGTGGGTTAGACTCAAATGCATTGGTTATTTGATTCTTGATGCTCTCTTTCACCTCAAATATATATTCCTTTGTGAGCATCTTTGAAACTTTCAAGCCTAACTTAAAGGCATTAAATAAAAAGTACTTGTTGGGAGATAACCCAAGAGTTTGGTTGAGTCTTGGAAGTTATTACCTCAGTAATAACCTCTCCTTATACTTTTTTTTTGGTTTTTGTATCAAGTTCAACTACTTTTGATAAGTGGAAGAGTTATGAAAAGTGGCTGTCTTGGGATAGATTTTTGTGCTGCATTGTAAAAATTCGTGAGGAAGCTCAATACTTCGGATGTAGCTGTATTTTTCTGTGCTTGTTCTCCAAGTTGTTACCCAACTTTCATTAGTTTTGCACTTTTTGATTTGAGCAACAGAAGGTTTTCAAAAAAAAATCAATCTTTACCTGCTGGTTTGTTTTGACAGATTTCTGCCATCATTTGCATTTTCCTCTTATATCCATTCCCTTCCAGATTCTTTTCGGTTTTTGGAAAGGATTTGCTACAATAGGTTTTGTTTTGATAGATTTCAGTTGAAGTGTGAACCTAAAGTTTTATTTTTTTGCTTATGCTAATGTTGCCATTGAAGTTTGTGTTTTGCCCTATGAGAAAAGGAATTTCCAGGAGAAGGAAAAAAGGAGTCTACAGAGTTCGTCTTTGAATAGGTAAAAGTGGTGAAAACAGAAGGTTCGTGAAAGCCTATTTTTTATATTTTTGATGTTTTTAATGCATACAGGAGGCTATGAAACGAAACAGAGGAGGAAACGGAGGTCGGGGTGGCCACACCCACCCCAGGCGTGGGTCCCAGCTGGCCGCGTCTGGATGGGGTGTGAGCCCCCGAGCTCCGTCTCTGCCTCGGTTTCGTACCAGTACCTTCCTTATGGATTGAAACTTTGTAATATATAACCCCTCGGATCCCCCAAGGTTCGTATATCGTGTTCTCGTCGTGTTTTTGTTTCGATCTGTTTCTGTCAGGAAATCTTCTCAAGTTTAGAGCACCATGGTCTCCGCCAACGACAAAGGCAAGAAGCCCGTGGAGGAAGTAAAGTTGGAGGAACAAACCGCCGCAGGGTCAAGGGCAAGGAAACCTACTTTCGTAGGAGTAATTAACGCTGGACGTGCTTTTTCTCGTAACATGCAGGGGATTGATCATAGCCTCCGTTCCAGACTTCAGACCCTGCCCTGAGGCAGTGGAATCCCTTCAAACCACTGACGAGTTTTGTGATAAGTACCGTGCTTTGAGGATTACGGTGGAGATACTTCAAGAGGAGAATGACAGGCTTCGTAAGATGTTGGAGGATTTTCTGACCCTAAATAAGGGAACATCACCACCACCTAAGGAGTAATTCGTCATCAGGTTTAGCATCCCCTTGGCTTGTTCCAAGCTTGGGGGAGTGTCGCGGTATCACATCATTATCTTTTATCTTTTACCTTTTTGGTGGATTCATATCTTTGGTAGAGAAGTCATCTTATAGGTTGGTTTGCATGTGGAAGTATCTCTTCTTTAGTTGATTATCTATGTATCCCTTGGTGTGAGTGCCTTTATTGAATATTAATGAGAAGTTTCATCTTTTACCTTTTGCACTTCTTGTTTTAGTTTGCAATCTCTATTATATGATTGATCTTGTTGATTAGTATTGGCATCACTTTGGGAGCATCAAGTAGATCTAAATTGGTTTTGGCAAACCGAGCTCTGGTCAGTAGCAACACTTTTTGAGGATTGAAAGGAAAAGAGAAAAAGCTTACATGTGTTTTGTATCATTTGTTTTCTTTCTTGATTGGCCCATAAGCTTAGTATTCTTCATTTAAGATCTTTTGTGTCTTCAAGGAAGATTGCATGTTTGGCTTTATCACTTGTAGGTTTGCTTGTTTCTTTCAACTCTTTTGCTTGCTACCCAACCTTGCTAGCCAAAAACCTATTTTGAGAAGGCATACTTCTCATGTTTCCAATCCCTTTGAACCAAACCTATTCCATTTGAGTCCACCATATATACCTATTAGCATTATTGCTATTCCAAGAAAATTCTCAAGCTTCATCTATCTTTCGAATTAAAAACTATTTTATTATGAGAAAGCTAGTTAGTAAAGCTCTCACGAACTTGATGGCACAACTTATTTTCTTACCCCTAATAAACTTGAACCATTGTGGGCACCTTTGAATCGTTTCTATGCGGGTTTTGGCGGGAAGCGCTAAAACTTGCATAGGGCCGATTTCGAGGGTGTTACAGAGTGGTATCAGAGCTCAGCAGTTACGATACCCCACTGGTCTAGCCTGTAGGATAACCTAGCTAACGGTCGATGTAGAGCGTCAAAATTATTTTGGAAAATCGGTTGGATAGATCTGATTAGGTCCGATTTTACTCCTTACCCCTATGCTATTCTCCTCTTATCTCTACGTGTTTTGAATCTACCCCTTATCTTTTCTTTGAGTCCAGGAATTCTTGTGGTTGGTATTCTGTCGTACCTTCAGGGTTTCGCTTCCTCTTATAACGGTGCTTCGACATCTGGTCTTCATGCTATCTGAGGAATCATCATGTGTTGTACCTTTCAGTGGACCAAAAATTCACTATTTTTTTCCTTCTTCTTTGTATCCTTCGGTGTTCCCAAGGCAACAACGACTTCATCAACGTCAGATCTGATGAAAAGACTGCATCACTCCTTTGTATTCCGAGCATCACTTGTCAAGATCTTCAGTCTGAATTCCGCGAGTTGGATGCATCAGTCTTCTATTCATGTACAGAGTAATGTTTTGAGTGCGGGATGGAGTCGTGACCATACCACTACTCTTATCATTTGCTTTTGTATATTGAATGATGGATCGATGCAATTCTTACTCCTTCCATGGAAGTTAGAGGTGGCCTTACCTTTAACTTCATTCGTTGTTTATCCGGAGTGCTCTCTCAACGAACGTGAGCAACGACCCTGTGTTGGTGGTGTCGCCGATTTCAAGATGGAGAATGAACCCTTTTTAGTGGTGTCGCGAGGATCTACATGGAGAGCGAAGGATCAGATCGTCGGCCTTTTTCCCCGTACCAGGAGGCGGATCTCGAGGGCGAGATCCATTGTTAGTGGTGTCTAATTTTAGCACCCCGGGTAAAACCACTACTAGAAAATCGCGTGTCTTATCTTTGTGCATCATCATGACATTAACATGCATCTATTTGCCTAAAACTATTTTGCTTAAAGCCTAGTTTTTCTTTCTACAAAGATCTCTATGTATTTCAAAAGTAATCCCCGGACCCTTCCTGATATTTTGTTTGTCTAAAAACAAATTACAAAAATCTTTTAAATAATACATACAATTTTATATTGTTTTTAGGAGGCAACCGGCCAGGCCCAAAAGGCCCAACCGGCTGCAACCCTAACCCAACCCCTAGCCTAACCCTAATCCCACTACTCCCTATCTGCGCCGCCACCCTCCCTGGTGTACACCCACGCACACCCCACCCTCCTGATCGAACCCCTGACCCCAACTGTAACACCCTCAGAATCGGACCTATGCAAGTTTTAGCGAAACCCGCCAAACCTGCATAGAAACGATTCAAAGGTGCCCACCAGGAACTTTCATGCGGGTGGAAAACGAAGTAATAACATTACACAATAGTCCTCGATGGGACCCACAGAACAGATATATATATACAACACGACTACATGAGTCAAGAATACAGATATACAATACGAAGATCCAAATCACCTTGAAAATGACACAGCGTCCGACTACGGACAAGATGCAAATGGGGCTAAGAGCCCTGAAGAATAACCAATGGCGTCCATAACCCTGCCCATGCCAAGCCGGAAGGGTAACCCTGCTAACAACGTCGATCTCAAAACCTGCTTAAACAAAAAGGGGTGCCGACAAAGGGCAAAGGAAAAAGAGGAGCGCCAAGATCGAGGCCAAGACACGGCGAGACTAGAATTCGGTCCTCGCCACATAGGTATGGTGGATCGAAGCAGCGACAAAGATGCACTCGAACAACCTAAGAGACTCGATACAACTGTCGGCTATCAGAGAGGGATAAGAAAGACCTATTCGGAACCAACCTGATACTAACATCAAACAAACCCAGCCTGGTGTTTCCCCCTCGAGACCAAACGAGGAAGTCCACCGAGGAACTCACACAGTTGGCAGTTTTATTTATTCGGCTATTGTTGCAGCAATTACTAGTCAGGTGTAGATAATCATCCTGATAAAATAAGCAGTGGGCACTTTTAGTTAACCATTCCGTTGTAGTTGCGACACTTACTAGTCAAATACAATTAGCATGAGATAAGCCAAAACCCAAAGCGGTTGTTGGTACTTTTATTTAGCCATTCCTAGAAGTTGCAATACTTACTAGTCAGATACAATGGTCGCAAGCGACAATCCAAACAAGCAATTGTGGGCAGTATTATTTAGCCATTCCATTATAGTGAAGCTGATTACTAGTCATTATCAAGTCAAATTTATAACACTACTTTAGTTATGCTTGTCTATGGTCGAGATATGTGGCTCCAAGTCGCCCATAACCGCGACACGGCTTCAGAAAGTTTTAACCCCGGGTGCACAAATAGCAACACACACTCGATCAACCTCGAAAACCAAATCAAAACCCAACGAGGCTTTCACGACAAAGCAATCACAGATTCAGAATATTTCAGGGGCCACCCCATTGAGTAGACCAAGAACGGTAATCTAGCTCGAGACGGACTCAAGGTTTGCGCCAATGGCTGTAAAACGATCGGGAACCCGAAGTGTGGCGGCTTGTCGATACTGCAAAAACATTCCGCTTACCTAAATAAAGACAAAGTGCTCTCGCACGACGTAAATAAAGCAAAGAGTATGGCATAAGTAGGATAGTAAATAAAATCTCAAACTAGTTTGTGGCCCCAAGAAATAAGATCAATCAAGCTCGCCTGGGGTCCCATAATCCTCCGGATGTGGATAGCGATAAATCAAGGAATGTATCAAGTACTCGGGGTCCTACGGGACACAAGTGGGCGTTCGGAAACCAAATATTATCTATCACCCACCGATGCCTCTGCTTACTTCAATTTTAGTTGTTAAACTGGAATTAAAGTGAACGATAAGTAAAGCCATGATCATCTCCAACATCAACATGCGGCAATACACCAACAACTGTGGTACTTGACGACACGCAACAACAATATAGCAAGCGACTACGACGCGCAAGTCCGACTATCTACCAGACATCAGGTAATAGGATGTGTCCAAGGCAATATAGGGCTGCAAGGGATATCACGGGTACGGAAACTAGAGCATCGCAACACAGATAGCAATAGATCAACATGAGGGAATAAATACTATAAAGTAAGATAGGTAGAAAGGGGGAGATGCTCGCCTGAAAACATTGCCGAAGGTTCAACCGAAGATCGGGTCGACACTCGCATCAACTCAACGGCCTTATCCGCGAAGAAGCAAAACACTAGAAGGAACACCGGATGCAATATTTAATACTACGGCAAAAGATCGGGCATGATGCATGTATGATGCATGGCATGGTGAAGGTGCGATGCAAGTAGGTCATATTAAGCGGAACCGGGGTCCCGACAATTAATTATATGGTGTAAGTTATTTAGATACCCCGCAATTTAAATGTTGTATTAACATGGCAGGAGATAGCACCGGGTTCGCTACACAAATTTAAATGAGGCCAATATGAGATTAGATTTGCCCGCATATGGGCCCCATATTTAATTATAAGGTGAATCGGCATAAGGCCCCCAAACCACAGACAAGTATGCATGCATGATCAATTAATATGCAACAGGTTTTTATGTTTAGCATTTATAAAAATAGGGGTTCGGATAAGGGTCACACATTAGGGGTCTCGATGGTCTTGGTTTTCGAGGGGTTCGGGGTCGGTCTCAGGGTTCGGATCTGGGGTTCGTCCTCGGCAGAATCGGCGTCCAGGAAGAAGCACTTGGTTGGCGTCGGGGGCGCATCGGGTTCGCGTCCGTGTGGCGGTCTTGTTGTTCCGCAAAGCGTTTCGAGGTCGATGGCGAACTTGTCCGCATCGGGTTCGGGTTCGAAGGAGTACTTGTCGATCCGCGTCTTCGAGTTCGTGTAGAAGAGCTCGTCCGTCCGGATTCTGGGTCCGTGGCCTTCGGGTAGCTGGTCTTGGCGTTCCGTGAAGAACTTGGCGTGTCGAGGTTGGGTTTTCGGGTCCGGCGCCGTGGTCTTGCATAGTCTCCCCGGGTCTCGACTCGTGTCGGTCTTGTCGTTAGCCGAACTTGGCATCGTGGCGGCGCACCAACAACGGCAAAGACTTGTCCAGAACGGGGGGTAACTACTCGTGAACTACGCCCCTAGATACAAGCTCGATGAGAGATAGCGGTTGAAATAGTACTGGGCCCCAAAAGCCACTCACCGGTAGTCCTTTCAGACGCCCCAACCGCTAACCTCTCAACGGGACTCAGACGGCGAGTCGGCGAAGGGATCAACTACGCACACAAGTGGGTATGTACGCAAGCCACCATACAAGAGTACATCGAGCCACACCATCTAGAAAGAAAGGAATATACCAACGCCATACCAAGCAAGATTCAAAAGACCTAGATACATCTATAATTTAGGATAACTCCTCATACAAAGACACATCGTAGTATCATGCTAAGCGGCAAACAAGATCCGAGTACGGATAAGAAGCAAATAGGCATAAGATGCCAGAAAATAAGCACATCCCAACTACAGTCTCACGGATCCTCGCGTCTCTAATCTCTACACCATACGATCGTTGCCCACTTCATCGGCTTCTTCCACCCAAAGATCCGGCCCGAGAAGGTACCTGCTCATCCGAATCAAGAATTTATCGTGGGAGACCCTAAGGGTACTCAAAGAAGTCTTAATGCCTCTAAAGGACACAACTGGGTGACGAATTGCAGAAAAGGTAAACCCTAGCAATTCTACAGATAACGCTAACCATCCGCCTAACCAATGATAGACGGATGTCCGTGAATTTAAGTACAACAATTATAATGGTAATCTCATCCGATCCATCCTCCTCCTCGCTACCAACAAGGAAGCGGACGAACAACCCCTTCCGCTGGCAATTTTATTAACCATTCCGTGAGTATTGCACTATTTACTAGTCAAGTTACTTAGTTAGATTAAGCGGTACTTTAGTTATGCTTGTCTATGATCAAGAAACTGCTCCAAGTCGTCCATAACCGCGACACGGCTTTGAAAGTTTTACCCGGGGTGCACCAATAGCAACACACGCCGATCAACCTCTAAAACCAAATCAAAACCCAACGAGGCTTTCACGATCGAACAATCACAAGATTCAAATATTTCAGGGGCCACCCTTAAGTAGAATCCGAACGAGTAAGCAAGCTCGAGACGGCCTCAAGGTTCAAGGCGTGGTCGTGAGCGATCGGGAACCCCAAACGGGCTTGTCGACACCGCGTAAACACTCCGCCTAACAAAGACAAAGTGCAACCTCGCAAGACAATCGTAATAAAGCAAGAAACCATGGCATAAGTACAGGATCGTAAATAAAGCCTCAAACTAGCTTGTGGCCCCAAGAAATAAGACGAATCAAGCTCGTCCGTGGGGTCCCATATACCTCCGGATGTGGATAGCGATAAATCAAGGAACAGGAATCAAGTACTGGGTCTTACGGACACAAGTGAGCAGGAAAACCAAATAGCAGATATTGCTCACCGTGCCACTTTCTTTAGTTATCCCAACTACTCAAAGTTAAGTTGTTTAAGTACCTCGTTATCCAACAGACTCACAAACCCTACACATGTCGTTTCACGACTGCATGGCTCAAACAACTCCTATAGTAGTGGCTCATGGGACGGAGGAAACAAGCTTGGTGGGGTTTAAAAGTAAAGGCTATGCATACTTGGGATTCAATTTAATGCAATCGCGACTCAATGATGCAAGAATAAGATAGAGGCAATAGGTATCAGATGTATGCAAGCATGTGGTAGTGCTTGCCTGTCTCTCATGAAGCAAAGGACGGTCGGTAGTGCTCCGGTTCTCTTGATACAACCCCGCCAAGGTCTATCCGAGAAAACCAAACAAACAAGGCCAACATAAATATAGAGCACAAGCATAAGAATAAGGTGCTAAGCAAACAATCATGCCATGATGAATGATGCACAATTTACATGGCAAGAAAGGTAGCATGGCATGGGTGAGGGGTGAAGAACAAGAAAGTAACATTTATTTGGTTTTTGAATCACAATTGTTGCCATAACATTTGTTGTGCGTTATATAGTTATATGATGCATGCTGCAATTGAAGTCAAGGATAGCATAAACAGGAAGGTCTCACGAAATGATCAATTTAGACTACTCATTTGCTTAATTTGGATTTTCCAAACAAAAGTTATTTAATTAAGAAACTCTAGTGGCAATTGAAGTAATTTAAACAAACTTGGAAATTTACTGGTGCAAAACACTAAACAGATGGCATATTTGAATTCCTCTCATTTTTCTGAATCAAATACCTATATCATTTGCCTAATTTGGATAAAGCATACAAAAGTTATTAAAATCTGAATTTGAATTTGCATTTTAAATTATTTAAAACAATTTGAATTCGAAAAAATCAGCTCTGAAACGTTTTATCACCTGGCCTCAGCTAGCCGACAGTGTGGGCTGTGGGTCCTCTGGCCCACGAGACAAGGGTCGAGAGATGGACCGGGTTTATTAACCGTAACCACAGAGCCTTTTGTAAGACTTCGAGACGACGGGGGGAAGGCCCGCGTTTACGTAACAAACGGGCTGGGGTTTTCGCAGCGCACACGCGGTCAGGGGGGTGGACTGCGGGTTGGTTCACGCTTTTTCGGGGAGCCTTTTTGCAAATACTACACGGTCGCTGGCGGGTGGGGCCTCGAGGTTCGCGGGTTGAGCAAAACGAAACTGGGAGGGGGTTTACGCAAAGTGCGCCTGCATCGTGGATCTTCCTTTCTCTGAATCACAGATGTGTCGCCGACGCTGGCGCTGCAAGCAGCGGGATCGAACTCGGGCTTTACGGGCGGCGCGGCGCGAGGGCCGCTACCGCGTAGAGGTTGTTGCTAGAGGGGCGTCTGCCTAGCTAAGGTGGCGACGCTACCGAGCAGCGACGCCGACGACACCCACCAAGACCGAGGGTGCTCGACGGCAGACTCGGCAACCAGAAGCGAAGACGACGGACCTTGTCTGGGGTTCAGGGCGCATCGCGAGCGTGACGGGCGTGGTCGAGCTGGAAGCAGACGACGCTGGCGGCCGCGAATCGAAGCTAGGGTTCCGGGCGGCGCGCCGATCTCGGCGTTCTGGCCTCCTCCTCGCGTCCGGCCAAAGCGCCGCAGGTAGGCTCCGTTCCTCGACAACCTGCTGCAAAGACGCCACCGCTAGAGCAACCAGGGGCGAGGTCCATGACGTGGCGGGCGAGGGGGGGAAAGAAGGGGAGGTGGGGTTTTCTCGGGTGGATCTGGGGCTCAAGAGGCGAGAGGGATGAGGGAGAGGATAAGAAGGAGGGAAGGCGGTGTGGCGTGGGGGGAAAGGCGGGGTGGCGTTGGTCACCTCCCCGCTCACGCATGGGGGGGCAGGGGGGCGTGGTGGAAAGGAAGAAGGGGACTGCAGTGGGGGGTAGGGCGTGACAGGGCCACCACCGAGAGCGAGCTAGAGGGAAGGGGCCACTGCTAGGGCTAGGAGGGATGGGGCAGGTCGTGTGGGGCAGCTAGGGGATGGGTAGGCGCATGGTAGGGTGGAGAGGGAGAGGGACATGGCATGCTAGAAAGAAGGAAGGGGTACTTTAGGGTTTAGCTTAGATAGATGTAGATGTAGGGATTATTTAGGATATAAGTGAATTAGGGTTTAGTTTAGGATAATGGTGAAATGGGGTTTGGTTGAGGAAAGTTTTGAATTATGGTTTTGGTTTAGGAAAAGAGAGATGGCAAGGGTAGGTTAAAACTTGATAAGAGGGTGAGAAAAGGAAGGAGGGACTTTCACTAGATCATGCATGCCTCACTTGCAACATACTTGATCCAGGGAAAAGAAAGAAAAAGGATAAGGAGAGGTGATTAGAGGATGGGGGTTTTTATTTGGCCCATGCATGATTCCAACAAACCAAGCAAGGGACAAGAAAAGGGTGGGTTTAGCTCAGCATGCCCATTAACACAAGTATGTGCGGGGTACATGAGGGAGGGGTTTAGCTAAAGGGGGAAAGGAGGGGGGAAGAGCTAGGGTCTTGTACTAAACAAACAAGATCAAGCAAGGAAGGATTGGTCCAAGAGAAAACAAGCAAAACCAAAACTAGAAAAGGAGACTGGCATGGCCCATGCAAGTCAATTAATGCCAAGTGGTTATATTGTGAAAACAACATGATTCCATGTGGCTTTAATCCTTGCATGCACAAAAGGTGGCCAAGACCAAGCAAAAGATTATGAGTGGATCCAACCAACAACATGGCTAGGGATAACTCAATAAAGGCCAAGCCCATATCATTGGATGGTGGAATTATAAGGTGGTGAGGAAAAAAGGTGGTGGATGCAAAAGAGAGATGCCCCCAACTCAACTTGGGCATTTAACAATTTAGTAAGGACCAAATACAATATCAAGAAGCAACTACAATTAATCATGCACATGAGATAAGAAGCAAACAAGAAAAAGGTTTTATATGATGCTCAAATGCAAGGGGACATGATGACATGAGCATGATGTGCTGATGATGCAACAATTATATGTTGGAAGTGGCCCATTTTATTATTAAACTTAGTAGCATTACAGTGGTTAGACAACTGGGATGCTACAACTCTCCCCCACTAAACAGAATCTCGCCCGAGATTCTAGGAAGAAGAAGAAGACACAAAGAGAGAAGGATGGTTGGCACGGAGTTCATCTTCACGCCCCCAAGTTGCTTCATCAATGTAATGGTGTGACCACCGCACCTTGCGTAATTTGATGGACTTGTTGCAGTCCTTCGCTCATGGTCTCGAGGATTTTGGTGGGTGCTCTTGATAAGAGAGATCTTCTTGGAGATCGATTAGCTCATGATCCACAGTCTTGCCGGTCTTTGAAGCACTTCTTGAGCTGCGAGATGTGGAAAACATCATGGACTTTGAGTTTTTCCTAAGCTCAAGTGCATACGCAACTTCTCCTCTTCTACCACGATCTTGAAAGGACCGATGTATCTAGGAGCCAACTTTCCTTTGATAAGCGGTGTGTTCCTCTCATGGGAGTGACACGAAGGTAGACGAGATCACCAGGCATATACCATATCTGTGTGCTTCCTCATAGTTGCTCTTCCGACGACTTTGAGCAATCTTCGTGTTCTCCGTAATGATATGCACCTTCTCCTCCGCCCGAGTCACTATGTCGTGGCCAAACCAGATTCTTTCTCCCGCACCGACCAACCAATCGGAGTTCGCACTTGCGACCATAGAGAGCCTCGAATGGTGCCATCTTCGACTCTTCCGAAGCTGTTGTAGGAGAATTCAGCATATGGAAGGCATTCCTCCCACTTCATGCCAAACGAGATGACGCAAGCTCTAAGCATGTCCTCGAGAATCTGATTGATCCTCCACTTGTCCTTGCGATCGAGGGTGGTAAGCAAGGTTGAAGTTCAACTTTGTTCCCAAAGCTTTTGGAAACTCTCCGTAACTTTGAGGTGAAGATGCTCCCACGATCCGAACTGATTTCAAGGAACCCCATACAAAGAGACAATCCTGTTGATGTAGAGCTCACCAATCAAGTCCGTAAATTGTTTCTTTGATCGGAAGAAGTGTGCCACTTTGAAAGCCCGTCGATGACAACAAAATTGCATTGTTGCCCTTCCGCGATCTTGAAAGCCCGTGATGAAGTCCATCTCAACTTTCTCCCATTTCCATTCCGGAGGCTTCAATGGTCAGAGAAGACCAAATGGTTTCGATGAATGCCTTGACTCTGCGCAGACATCACATTCTCGAGACGATTTGGCACAATACCTTTTCAACCTGTGCCACCAAGATTGTGTTTTCAAGTCCATGTACATCTTTGTGCTGCCAGATGGATAGAAAGGACCGAATCATGTGCCTCCTTGAGCAATTGATCTCTCGCACCGGTAGTTTGGAACAAACATCCGGTGATCAAAGAAGAGCGTGCCTCGATCATCAACATGGAAGGATTCATACTGGAGTGCCAAGCTTAGCGATGAGCTTCTTAGTGTGCGGATCACCACCGACGAGACCGAATCTGTTCTTCCAAGAGAGGAGTAGCCAAGGTTCAGGAGATGCCCTTGTTCCACAATTTCCGTGTTCACCGACGGAATTCCTCGCAAGAGAGGTTGCTGCTCTTCCACCATGAGGTTGTTGACGTAAGCTTTTCGCTAAGCGATCCGCCATGACATTTGCTTTGCGGAGTGTAGTTGATGGTCACATCGAAGTCATTGATGGCTTCAATCCATCTCCTTTGTCAAGGTTGAGATCCGTTGAGTGAAGATATACTTCAAACTCTTGTGGTCCGAGAAGATCTCACAACGGTTCCCAAGCAAGTAGTGCCTCCACAGCTTCAAGGCAAAAACCACCGCCGCTAGCTCAAGGTCATGTGTTGGATAGTTGACCTCATGCGCCTTCAATCGACGAGAGGCATAAGCAACCACTGTCCTCTTGCATAAGGACCGCACCCAATCCTTGCAAAGAGGCATCGCAGAAGATCCGGAAAGGCTTGGATGTATCCGAGGAACCAAGACTGGTGTGGAAGTGAGCTTCTTTGAGTGTCTCAAAACTTTCTTGGCAAAGGTGTCCACAGTACTTCTTGCCTTTCTTGAGGAGATCGGTAAGAGGCTTTGCTATCTTCGAGAAGTTCGCACAAAACGACAATAGCTAGCTGCCGAGAAAACTCCGCACTTCCTTGACATTAGGTGAGGAAGCCATTCAACTATTGTCTTCACGGTTTCGGTTGACCGCAATGCCCTTGGCAGATAACATGCCCAGATAGGTTACTTCAGCAACCGTAACTCACACTTTGAGAACTTGGCATACAAGTTCTCACGAAGCTTGTTCAGACACACCTGTGCTCTTCATGCTCCTCCTTGACTTGAATAGACGAGAATATCATCCAGATATACCACCACAAACTTGTCCAGTACTCCATGAAAACGGAGTTCATCACCTCGAGAAGGTAGCAAAGCATTGGTGAGGCCGAAAGACATGACCGTGGTACTCATACAGCCATAGCGAGTGGTGAAAGCTGTCTTGGGCACATCCTCTTTGCGAATTTTGATTTGGTGATAACCACTTCTCAAATCAAGCTTGAGAACACCACAGCCTGCTAGTGATCAAACAGATCATTTATCCGAGGAAGAGGATATTTGTTCTTGATGGTTTTAGCATTTAGAGCCCGGTAGTCAACACAGAGCCTATCGGTTCTGGCCACGCTTCTTCACGAAGATTGTTGGACTACCCCAAGAAGAAGTGCTATGTTGAATGAAACCCAACTTCTCTTGTTCATCGAGTTGTCGCTTGAGTTCAGCCAACTGTAAGGACCCATTTTATATGGCCTCTTGGAGATAGGAGCCGCTCCAGTTCAAGCTCGATCACGAATTCAACCTCGCGATCCGGATGCATACCGCAACTCTTCGTGAAAACATCCGAAACTCACAGACCATCGGTACCTTCCGAATAGCTTCCATAGCGCCATCATTCGAGCAGCCAAGGAATAGAGCCGACATCCGAGTCGACTTGGAGAAAAGACTAGATGGCCTTCGTGATCTTCAAAGACACCGAAATGCGTTCAAAGACAATCAATCACAAATGCATTTGCCAACCAATCCATGCCCAGATGACATCAATGTCGAGTTGCCCGTAAGAATTAAAGAAGCCATGAATGAAGAACCACCAATCTCAACTTGGTTGCCATGGCTGATTTGAGCTACCGCCATCTTCTCTCGTGAGAAAGGACCATTAACTTCTTTTGAAGAGGAACCAAGACTAACTCATTCTCAAGTGCAAACTTGTGAGACACAAAAGAATGCGATGCACCGTAATCAAAGAGAACTCGCAGAACCGAGTTAATCGATAGCATACCCATGACAACTCCAAAGTAGCTCAGCTTGAGAGGCGTTGACGCAGTTAGCTCGAACAACCGCACTCCGGCTTAGTGTTGATGTTGAGAGCCCGAGGCGGTGCACGAATCGACGGAGAACTTGTCGCAGATCTTGGCGGGGGTTGAGGGAGAGCTTTGTTCTTCAATGGACAGTTCCAGTGGGGATGTCCAGGATCTCCACACGTGTAGCAAGCACCGCGAGGACGTGGAGCAGAGAAGCTGTGGACTCGCCAGCGCCCAGGTAAGGGTTGTTGTAGCCCCGGAGCCGCAGCAGGTGAAGTTTGATGGCCTTGGCGTGAAGCTCGCAGGTCTTGGTGGAGCCGGAGCGACGGTGGGTGTTAGGAACCCACACGCCGCTTAGAAGGAGTTGCCATTGCCGAGCTTGA
This sequence comes from Avena longiglumis, assembly GCA_030063025.1. NCBI lineage: Eukaryota > Viridiplantae > Streptophyta > Magnoliopsida > Poales > Poaceae > Avena > Avena longiglumis. Next base: position 97,151,386 of record CP125978.1, read on the forward strand.
TGCATCCTCGCTATGTTTCTTGGACTCTTCAACATCCGCCTACTAGCCTCCTCTTGTAGTGCCATATGCTGCAGCCTGTGAAGGTTGCCGGTCTTGCATGCGTGAGTGCATACTTGATCGACGATTGAGCCCTTGCTCAATCTCTTCGCTTTTTCTTGTCATCGACACCTCATCACCACCATAGCGAGACAAGTTCATGAAGTTCCCGATGTAGGTGTCGACGTTATCATTGCCCCGCTTCAAGTTGAGGAAAGCATCCTTCATCCGCTCCATCACAATCTCGAGAGAAACTGCTTGAAAGCGCGGTGAACCTCTCCCAAGTGGTCAAACCCAAAGGCTAGCCTTCGTGTAGTTTTCCCACCATAGAGCTGCCTCCCTTGAGCAGGTGAGTAGCACACTTTACCCATTCCTGCTCGCACATCGCCAGCCTCTAGAAGCCTTGAGATCTCACGAGCCAATCATCAAGATCAAGAGGTCGGTCGACACGCCAAACCGCCGAGGACTGAACTTGAGGAAGTTTGATGTCACCACGCTTGGGAGGTGGAGGAAGTGGAGTGAACTGCTCTTCGGACGCCTCCTCAAAGCGCAGCTTGATTCTCTTGCATGGCTGCCAAAGCATTAGCTATGCTTGACAGCTGAGCCCAGCCGGAGGAATGTCCTCCTCATCCCGTGGGGGAGCCATCCGTCATTGATGTAAACTCAAGTCAAGATTATAATGGAAGATGATAATAATCCAAAATAGTACAAAGTTGGAATTAACCAAGATTAAAGGACACAATTTACTGAGATGATACGAAAATATCAACACAGTTCATAGCACCTCAAAGATATCAAGCATATCGCACACGACTGAAAAGGAGTGTGGTACACAAACATATCAAAGAAAAATTTTCCACAAATTTCGCATTAAAATACCAATAGATGCTAAAATTACTTAACGAATCAAGATTAGTGACTCTACCGATCCAATATACAAAAGCGAATGATACAAGTAGTGGTATGGTCGCGACTCCATCCCGCACTCAAATCATTACTCAAGACATGAACAAGTGGAACACATATCCTAATCCCTTCTTCTCACGACATTTAAACCTAAAGATTGGTAACTACGAAACTAACAACCCAACAAGATAGCGTGTTACAAAGGAAGATAGATTGCCGGTTTACAAAAGCCGTCGATATGGAATGTACCAACAGCTTGATAACCAAAGGCGATAAGATAACAACTTGGATGCAACAGATAGACAAGGGACTACACACACACACACACACACCCTATGGTACTACGGAAACCCGAACACGTGAATCCTAGTTTGAACTTTGAGAAAAGAATTGAAAACGTTGCTGCACTTCCTTACCGTAAAAGGGTGGTGGGAGGTTAAGAAGAAAATGAAGCAGTCCTACTCTCGCTTTTGTTTTTCCCTATATACATAACTACTAAAATATTTGCTAGATCGACAACGACTGCTTATTGAAACCTCAAGGTCGGATGGCTCGATACCAATTGTAACTACCTCGTGAACTACGCCCTAGATACAAGCCCGGATGAGAGATAGCGGTTGAAATAGTACTGGGCCCCAAAAGCCACTCACCGGTAGTCCTTTCAGACGTCCCAACCGCTAACCTCTCAACGGGACCAGACGGCGCGAGTCGGCAGCGAAGGGATCAACTACGACACAAGTGGGTATGTACGCAAGCCACCATACAAGAGTACATCGAGCCACACCATCTAGAAAGAAAGGAATATACCAACGCCATACCAAGATTCAAAAGACCTAGATACATCTATAATTTAGGATAACTCATACAAGACACATCGAGTATCATGGAAGCGGCAAACAAGATCCGAGTACGGATAAGAAGCAAATAGGCATAAGATGCCAGAAAATAAGCACATCCCAACTACAGGTCTCACGGATCCTCGCGTCCTAATCTCTACACCATACGATCGCTGCCCACTTCATCGCTTCTTCCACCCAAAGATCCGGCCCGAGAAGGTACCTGCTCATCCGAATCAAGAATTTATCGTGAGACCCTAAGGGTACTCAAAGAAGTCTTAATGCCTCTAAAGGGGACACAACTGGGTGACGAATTGCAAAAAGGTAAACCCTAGCAATTCTACAGATAACGCTAACCATCCGCCTAACCAATGATAGACGGATGTCCGTGAATTTAAGTACAACAGCTTATAATGGTAATCTCATCCGATCCATCCTCCTCCCCGCTACCAACAAGGAAGCGGATTTAACAACCCCTTCCGCTGGCAATTTTATTAACCATTCCGTGAGTATTGCACTATTTACTAGTCAAGTTACTTAGTTAGATTAAGGCGGTACTTTAGTTATGCTTGTCTATGATCAAGAAACTGCTCCAAGTCGCCCATAACCGCGACACGGCCAGAAAGTTTTACCCGCCGGGTGCACCAATAGCAACACACGCCGATCAACCTCGAAAAACCAAATCAAAACCCAACGAGGCTTTCACGATCGAACAATCACAAGATTCAGAAATATTTCAGGGGCCACCCTTAAGTAGAATCCAACGAGTAAGCAAGCTCGACGGCCTCAAGGTCTCGCTGGTCAGTGAGCGATCGGGAACCCCAAACGGGCTTGTCGACACCGCGTAAACACTCCGCTTCCTAAAAGCAAAGGTGCGACCTCGCTGTCAATAAATAAAGCAGTAAACCATGGCATAAGTACAGGATCGTAAATAAAGCCTCAAACTAGCTTGTGGCCCCAAGAAATAAGACGGAATCAAGCTCTGGTCCAGGGGGGTCCCATATACCTCCCGGATGTGGATAGCGCGATAAATCAAGGAACAGGAATCAAGTACTCGGGGTCTTACGGGACACAAGTGAGCAGGAAAAACCAAATAGCAGATATTGCTCACCGGTGCCACTTTCTTTAGTTATCCCAGAACTACTCAGGTTAAGTTGTTTAAGTACCTCGTTATCCATCAGACTCTCACAAACCCTACACATGCTGTTCTACGACTCGCATGGCTCAAACAACTCCTATAGTAGTGGCTCATGGGACGGAGGAAACAAGCTTGGTGGGGTTTAAAAGTAAAGGCTATGCATACTTGGGATTCAATTTAATGCAATCGCGACTCAATGATGCAAGAATAAGATAGAGGCAATAGGTATCAGATGTATGCAAGCATGTGGTAGTACTTGCCCTGTGTCTCTGTTGAAGCAAAGGACGGTTCTGGGTAGTGCTCCTGGTTCTCTTGATACAACCCCTGCTCAGTGTCTATCCGAGAAAAACCAAACAAACAAGGCCAACATAAATATAGAGCACAAGCATAAGAATAAGGTGCGTCAAGCAAACAATCATGCCATGATGAATGATGCACAATTTACATGGCAAGAAAGGTAGCATGGCATGGGTGAGGGGTGAAGAACAAGAAAGTAACATTTATTTGGTTTTTGAATCACAATTGTTGCCATAACATTTGTTGTGCGTTATATAGTTATATGATGCATGCTGCAATTGAAGTCAAGGATAGCATAAACAGGAAGGTCTCACGAGTGATCAATTTAGACTACTCATTTGCTTAATTTGGATTTTCCAAACAAAAGTTATTTAATTAAGAAACTCTAGTGGCAATTGAAGTAATTTAAACAAACTTGGAAATTTACTGGTGCAAAACACTAAACAGATGGCATATTTGAATTCCTCTCATTTTTCTGAATCAAATACCTATATCATTTGCCTAATTTGGATAAAGCATACAAAAGTTATTAAAATCAATTTGAATTTGCATTTTAAATTATTTAAAACAATTTGAATTAAAATCAGCTCAAACGTTTATCACCGCCTCATTAGCCCGAGCCGAGACAGTGGGCGGGGTCCTCTGTGGCCCACGAGATGGTCGAGATGCAGGACCATGGGTTTATTAACTGTAACCACAGAGCCTTTTTGTAAGACTTCCGAGAGATCGATCATGGGGCGAAGGCCGGGTTTACGTAACAAACGGCTGGGGTTTTCGCAGCGCACACGCGTGGGGTGGACTGGGTTGGTTCACGCTTCGGGAGCCTTTTGCAAATACTACACGGTCAAGCGGTGGGGCCTCGAGGTTCGCGGGTTGAGCAAAACGAACGGGAGGGGTTTACGCAGTGCGCCCGTGGTCGTGGATCTTCCCTTTCTCGAATCGCGATGTAACGACGCCACGCGCTGGCGCAGCGGGATCGAACTCGGCTTACGGCGTCGTGGCGCGGAGCCATGCGGGCGAGAGGTTGTTGCTAGGAGGGGCGTCTGCTTAGCTAAGGTGGCGGACGCTACTGGAGCAGCGACGCCGACGACACCCACTCACAAGACCGAGGGTGCTCGACGGCGAGACTCGTGCAACCAGGAAGCGAAAGACGACGGGACCTTGTCTGGGGGGTTCAGGGGCGTACCGCGAGCGTGACGGCGTGGTCGGTTCGAGCTGGGAAGCAGACGATCGGCGGCGCCGACTGGAAGCTAGGGTTCCCAAGGCGCGGCGATCCTGGCGGTTCTGGCCTCCTCCTCCTCGCGTCCGGCTCCGCAAAGTAGGCTCCTGTGCTTCCTCGACAACCTGCTGCAAAGACGCCACCGGCTAGAGCAACCAGGCGAGGTAGACGACGGCTTGGCTGGCGCAGGGGAAGAAGGGAGAGGCAGGGGTTTTCTGGGTGGATCTGGGGGCTCTGGCAGGCAGAGGGATGAGGAGAGGATAAGAAGGAGGGAAGGCAGTGTGGCGTGGGGAGGAAAGTTGCGGGGTGGCGTTGGTCACCTCCTCACGCCACGATGCATGGGGGGCAGAGCGTGGTGGAGCTGGAAAGGAAGAAGGGGACTGGTGGTGGGGTAGGGCGTGGGCCACCACGCCGAGAGCGAGCTAGAGGAAGGGGCCACTCGGGCTAGGGCTAGGAGGGATGGGGCAGGTGTGTGGGGCAGCTAGGAATGGGTAGGCATGGTAGGGTGGAGAGGGTGAGAGGGACATGGCATGCTAGAAAGAAGGAAGGGGTACTTTAGGGTTTAGCCTAGATAGATGTAGATGTAGGGATTATTTAGGATATAAGTGAATTAGGGTTTAGTTTAGGATAATGGTGAAATGGGGTTTTGGTTGAGGAAAGTTTTGAATTATGGTTTTTGGTTTAGGGAAAAAGAGAGATGGCAAGGGTAGGTTAAAACTTGATAAGAGGGGTGAGAAAAGGAAGGAGGACTTTCACTAGATCATGCATGCCTCACTTGCAACATACTTGATCCAGGGGAAAAGAAAGAAAAGGATAAGGAGAGGTGATTAGAGGATGGGGTTTCTTTTATTTGGCCCATGCATGATTCCAACAAAACCAAGCAAGGGACAAGAAAAGGGGTGGGTTTAGCTCAGCATGCCCATTAACACAAGTATGTGCTTGGGACATGAGGTAGGGTTTAGCTAAAGGGGAAAAGGAGGGGAAGAGCTAGGGTCTTGTACTAAACAAACAAGATCAAGCAAGGAAGGATTGGTCCAAAAGAAAACAAGCAAAACCAAAACTAGGAAAAGGAGATCGGCATGGCCCATGCAAGTCAATTAATGCCAAGTGGTTATATTGTGAAAACAACATGATTCCATGTGGCTTTAATCCTTGCATGCACAAAAGGTACAAGACCAAGCAAAAGATTATGAGTGGATCCAACCAACAACATGGCTAGGATAACTCAATAAAGGCCAAGCCCATATCATTGGATGGTGGAATTATAAGGTGGTGAGGAAAAAGGTGGTGGATGCAAAGAGATGCCCCAACTCAACTTGGGCATTTAACAATTTAGTAAGGACCAAATACAATATCAAGAAGCAACTACAATTAATCATGCACATGAGATAAGAAGCAAACAAGAAAAAGGTTTTATATGATGCTCAAATGCAAGGGGACATGATGACATGAGCATGATGTGCTGATGATGCAACAATTATATGTTGGAAGTGGCCCATTTTATTATTAAACTTAGTAGCATTACAGTGGTTAGACAACTGGGATGCTACAGGGGGGGGGGGCGAGGAGCACGCACTGAAGCCTCCAAACATCAACAGAACAAAAAGCGGCCGCTGGTGCAGATTATTTCCTGGGAGGTGTCTCCTTCCAAACAAACACGAATAGCTGTTGGACAAGGCTGCGACAGGAAGAGGCCTAGCACGAGGCTCGCGTGTGGCAGACGACGTGCAGGGCTTGGAGAGCCGAGGATCGAGAGGGACATGGTGACGAGGCCAGATCAGAAGGGGCGGCCCGCAGACGAGGTCGAGGTGCTCGCTGGCTAGAGGGAGCGGTGCGCTGGGCGAGCTTCTGCCGTGGACCGGGCCTGCAGATGACGGGGCGGAGGATGGGGAAGAGGGCGTCGGCCGAGCAGAACCGGCGGGCGCTTGCCGGATGAGTCGACGGAAGAGCACGCAGGAGGAGGAGGGTGGAGCAGCACATGGGGCCGGCCGCGAGGCCGGGCGCGGAGAGGAGGGACGCTGGCAGGCGAGGAGGAAGGCGGCGGTGGTGCAGATCGAGGCGGGCGGGACGGAGGCAAGCTGGCTGGGCGGTGTGAGGGGCCGGCGGAGAGGGCAGTGGCCGGGGCGACGGAGCGGAGGAGGACCCGGCGGGAGGCAGGCGCCACGGTCATGTGAGGTGGGTGGTGGCGTGGTGGCGGGCGGGGCGGCCGGGCCGAGGTTGAGAGGGCGGGCGCGCCAGGGAAGGGCGCGGGAGGCGAGAGGAAGGAGCGGCGAGAGGGGTCGGGGACGCGCCCAAGGGCGGTGGCGGTGGCGCGAGGGAGAGGGAGGCGGCAGGTGACGCCGGCGGCGGCGGCCTGAGCGGCGCGAGGAGGTTGGGGGAGGGTCCGGCGAGGCGGGGCGGGCGCCTGGGGAGGTTGAGGAAGGAGAGAGGAATCGGGGGAGGAGAGAGGGGGGCAGCGCGTGGGTGAAGAGGTGGGGTCGGGGTGGCCAGAGGGGAGAGGGTGTGGGGCCGGGTGGGGCTGGTGTGTGTGCGTGTGATGCGTGTGTTGGGGCAGGGTTGAGAGGAGAGAGAGGTGGCTGGCGTGACGGCGTGTGAGTGGTGGGGGAGAGAGGTGATGTGGCAGGTGGGGATTGGCCGGGGTGAGGTGGAGAGGGGCTGGGTAGAATAGGACTGGTAGTTTTAGGCATTTAGGTGGACCGTTTAATTTCTGGGGGTGGTCGTTCGGGTCGAATCGGCCCATTCGACTGCCCCACTAAAAATAATTTAATATTTTATTTGTTTAAAACACGGCTTCTGCAAACCGATAGCAGACACAACAAAATAATCCGGAGACCCGGGGTTTTGCGTTTGACAAAGACGGGGCGTTTTAGAAAACAAAAACCAGACTTTTCAAAAATAGTTTTATGCGAACAGATGCAAGATGATGACGATGCTCAAATGCAATGAGGCATGATGACATGAGCATGCGGTCATGATGATGCAATGCACAAAAACAACGCGATTTTCTAGTAGTGGTTTTTGCGGGATGCCACAATTCGACACCACTAACAATGGATCTCACCCTCGAGATCCGCCTCATGGTACCGGAAGGAAGGTCGGCGATCTGCGTCTTCTCGCTTCGGGTAGATCCCCGCGACACCACTAACAAAGATGCTTTCTTCGTCTTGAAAACGGTGACACCACCAACAAGATGTCGTTGATCCTGTTCGTCAAGAGAACACTCCGGATAAACAACGGACGAAGTTAAAGGTAAGGCCACCTCCAACTTTCATGGAAGGAGTAGAATTGCATCGATCCACCATTCAATGTACAAAAGCGAATGATAAGAGTAGTGGTATGGTCGCGACTCCATCCCGCACTCAAAGCATTACTATGTACACGAATAGATAGATTATGCAACCAACCCTCAAGATTCAGACTGAAGATCTCGACAAACAAGGTTCAGGAACAAAGGGGTGATGCAGACTCTGCATCGGATCTGGCGTAGATGATGTCGTCGCGTCGGGAAACATCGGAAGGCAAAAACTAGGAACAAAGAATGGTACCGCAGTAGACGGATTCATCAGGCAGCTTGAACACCGGATGGTAGAACACCGTTAACAGAGGAGGAAGCGAAACCCTGAAGGTACGACGGATCCCAACCACGAGAAATCCTGGACTCGAAGAGAGAGAAGAGAGCGGATTCAAAACACGCAGAGGTGAGAGGAGAGCAGTAGAGGTAAGGAGTAAAGTCAGACCTAACCAGATCTATCCAACCGATTTTGCAAAACTAGTTTTGACACTCTACTTTGGCTGTTAGCTAGGTTATCCTACAGGCTGGACTTGTGGGGTATCGTCTCGAGCTCGATACCACTCAGAACACCCTCATCGGACCTATGCAAGTTTTAGAGAAACCCGCCAAACCCGCATAGAAACGATTCAAAGGTGCCCACCAGGCACTTTCGTGCGGGTGGAAAACGAAGTAATAACATTACACAACAGTCCTCGATGGGACCCACAGAACAGTTATATATACAACACGACTACATGAGTCAAGAATACAGATATACAATACGAAGATCCAAATCACCTTGAAAATGACACAGCGTCCGACTACGGACAAGATGCAAATGGGGCTAAGAGCCCTGAAGAATAACCAATGGCGTCCATAACCCCTGTGCCAAGCCGGAAGGGTAACCCTGCTAACGACGTCGATCTCAAAACCTGCTTAAACAAAAAGGGGTGCCGACAAAGGGCAAAGGAAAAAGAGGAGCGTCAGTACTGAGGCCAGTACACGGCGAGACTAGAATTCGACGGTCCTCGCCTACATAGGTATGGTGGACTGAAGCGGCAGCGACAACATGCACTAGAACAACCTATAGAGACTCGATACAACTGTCGGCTATCAGAGAGGGATAAGAAAGACCTATTCGGAACCAACCTGATACTAACATCAAACAAACCCAGCCTGGTGTTTCCCCCTCGAGACCAAACGAGGAAGTCCACCAAGGAACTCACACAGTTGGCAGTTTTATTTATTCGGTTATTGTTGCAGCAATTACTAGTCAGGTGTAGATAATCATCCTGATAAAATAAGCAGTGGGCACTTTTAGTTAATCATTCCGTTGTAGTTGCGACACTTACTAGTCAAATACAATTAGCATGAGATAAGCCAAAACCCCAGCAGTTGTTGGTACTTTTATTTAGCCATTCCGTTGTAGTTGCAATACTTACTAGTCAGATACAATGGTCACAAGAGACAATCAAAACAAGCAATTGTGGGCAGTATTATTTAGCCATTCCATTATAGTGAAGCTGATTACTAGTCATTATCAAGTCAAATTTATAACACTACTTTAGTTATGCTTGTCTATGGTCGAGATACTGTGCTCCAAGTCGTCCATAACCGCGGACACGGCTTTCAGAAAGTTTTAACCCGGCCGGGGTGCATAAATAGCAACACACACTCAATCAACCTCGGAAAAACCAAATCAAAACCCAACGAGGCTTTCACGACAAAGCAATCACAGGATTCAGAAATATTTCAGGGGGCCACCCCATTGAGTAGACCCGCAACGAAGTAAGCTAGCTCCGAGACGGACTCAAGGTTTGCGTCAATGGCTGTAACGATCGGGAACCCGAAGTGTGGCTGGGCTTGTCGATCATGAAACATTCCGCTTACCTAACAAAGCAGGTGCTCCTCGCACAAACGTAAATAAAGCGATAGCATGGCATAAGTACAGGATAGTAAATAAAACCTCAAACTAGTTTGTGGCCCCAAGAAATAAGATGAATCAAGCTCCGGCTCGGGGGTCCCATAATCCTCCGGATGTGGATAGCGTGATAAATCAAGGAAGAGGTATCAAGTACTGGGTCCCACGGGACACAAGTGGGCTTAAAACCAAATATTATCTATCACCCACCGATGCCTCTGCTTACTTCAATTTTAGTTGTTAAACAGGAATTAAAGTGAATTATAAGTAAATCCATGATCATCTCCAACATCAACATGCGGCAATACACCAACAACTGTGGTACTTGACGACACGCAACAGCAATATAGCAAGCGACTACGACGCGCAAGTCCAACTATCTACCAGACATCAGGTAATAGGATGTGTCCAAGGCAATATAGGGCTGCAAGGGATATCACGGGTACGGAAACTAGAGCATCGCAACACAGATAGCAATAGATCAACAGGAGGGAATAAATACTATAAAGTAAGATAGGTAGAAAGGGGGAGATGCTCGCCTGAAAACATTGCCGAAGGTTCAACCGAAGATCGGGTCGACACTCGCATCAACGCAACGGCCTTATCCGCGAAGAAGCAAAACACTAGAAGGAACACCGGATGCAATATTTAATACTACGGCAAAAGATCGGGCATGATGCATGGCATGGTGAAGGTGCGATGCAAGTAGGTCATATTAAGCGGAACCGGGGTCCCGACAATTAATTATATGGTGTAAGTTATTTAGATACCCCGCAATTTAAATGTTGTATTAACATGGCAGGAGATAGCACCGGGTTCGCTACACAAATTTAAATGAGGCCAATATGAGACTAGATTTGCCCGCATATGGGCCCCATATTTAATTATAAGGTGAATCGGCATAAGGCCCCCAAACCACAGACAAGTATGCATGCTTGATCAATTAATATGCAACAGGTTTTTATGTTTAGCATTTATAAAAATAGGGGTTCGGATAAGGGTCACACATTAGGGGTCTCGACGGTCTTGGGTTTCGAGGGGTTCGGGGTCGGTCTCAGGGTTCGGATCTGGGGTTCGTCCTCGGCGGAATCGGCGTCCGGGAAGAAGCACTTGGTTGGCGTCGGGGGCACATCGGGTTCGCGTCCGTGTGGCGGTCTTGTTGTTCCGTGCAGGCGTTCTCGAGGTCGATGGCGAACTTGTCCGGTACCGGGGTTCGGGTTCGGGAAGGAGTACTTGTCGCATCTGCGGTCTTCGAGTTCAGGTAGAAGAGCTCGTCGTCCGGGGATTCTCTGGGTCCGTGGCCTTCGGGTAGCTGGTCTTGGCGTTCCGTGAAGAACTTGGCGTGTCGAGGTTGGGTTTTCGGGTCCGGCGCCGTGGTCTTGCATAGTCTCCCCGGGTCTCGACTCGTGTCGGTCTTGTCGTTAGCCGAACTTGGCATCGTGGCGCACCAACGGCGGCACTTGTCCAGAACGCTGGGAGGGGGGCGAGGAGCACGCACTGAAGCCTCCAAACATCAACAGAACAAAAAGAGGCCGCTGGTGCAGATTATTTCCTGGGAGGTGTCTCCTTCCAAACAAACACGAATAGCTGTTGGACAAGGCTGCGACAGGAAGAGGCCTAGCACGAGGCTCGCGTGAGGCAGACGACGTGCAGGGCTTGGAGAGCCGAGGAGCGAGAGGGACATGGTGACGAGGCCAGAGCAGAAGGCGGGCGGCCCGCAGACGAGGTCGAGGTGCTCGCTGGCCAGAGGGAGCGGTGCGCTGGGCGAGCTTCTGCCGTGGACCGGGCCTGCAGATGACGGGGCGGAGGATGGGGAAGAGGGCCGCGTCGAGCAGGAACCGAGCGGCGACGGCTTGCTGGACAGAGTCGACGGGAAGAGCACGCAGGGAGGGGGAGGGGTGGAGCAGCATGGGACGGCAATGGCGAATCATGGAGGCCGGCGAGAGAGGAGGGGCAAAGCGGCGAGGAAGGCGGTGGTGCAGGCTCGAGGCGGCGGGACGGAGGCAGTGTTGGGCGAGCTGGGCGGGCGGTGAGGGGGCCGGAGAGGGCACTTGCAGGCCGGCCGACGGAGGAGGAGGACCAAGGGCGGGAGGAGGCGCGGCCGCGGTGGAGGTGGGTGGTGGCGTGGTCGGAGGCGGGCAGCGGCCGAGGGAGGCCGAGAGAGAGAGGGCAAGGCGCTGTGGGGAAGGGGCGAAGGAGGCGGAGAGGAAGGAGCCGGCCGAGAGGGTCGGGGACGCATGAGCGTGGCGGGCGGTGGCGAGGGAGAGGGAGGCGGGTGGCCGGCGGCCTGAGCGGCGCGAGGAGGTTGGGGGAGGGTCCGGCGAGGCGGGGCGGGCGCCTGGGGAGGTTGAGGAAGGAGAGAGGGGGGCAGCGCGTGGGGGAAGAGGTGGGGTCGGGGTGGCCAGAGGGGAGAGGGTGTGGGGCCGGGTGGGGCTGGTGTGTGTGCGTGTGATGCGTGTGTTGGGGCAGGGTTGAGAGGAGAGAGAGGTGGCTGGGTGACGTGGCAGCGTGTGAGTGGTGGGGGGAGGGAGAGAGGTGATGTGGCAGGTGGGGATTGGCCGGGGTGAGGTGGAGAGGGGCTGGGTAGAATAGGACTGGTAGTTTTAGGCATTTAGGTGGACCGTTTAATTTTTGGGGGTGGTCGTTCGGGTCGAATCGGCCCATTCGACTGCCCCACTAAAAATAATTTAATATTTTATTTGTTTAAAACACGGCTTCTGCAAACCGATAGCAGACACAACAAAATAATCCGGAGACCCGGGGTTTTGCGTTTGACAAAGACGGGGCGTTTTAGAAAACAAAAACCAGACTTTTCAAAAATAGTTTTATGCGAACAGATGCAAGATGATGACGATGCTCAAATGCAATGAGGCATGATGACATGAGCATGCGGTCATGATGATGCAATGCACAAAAACAACGTGATTTTCTAGTAGTGGTTTTTGCGGGATGCCACACCAACCACCGACACTCCCGCATGGACCCCACCCCGCGTCCTCGCCCCGTTCGCGAACGCCCTCGCTCGTCTCCTTCCCCAACCCACGCAACCCTCCCAGCGCCGCCTACAGGATGTTGAAATATATTGCCTAGCCCTTTCCATCAGTTCGGACTTTTGGTTGCGTTGGCTAGTGCATGCAATTCAATATGGTATCAGAGCAGGAGGTCCTAGGATCAAATCCTGGCCAACGCAAAAATTAAAAACAAATATTGCGGCTCCCTAAACATGCGTCACCATAGGCCAAAGGGCGAAAGACGTAGGATGAGTGTTGAAATATATTTCCTAGCCCTTTCCATCAGTTCGGACTGTTGGTTGCGTTGGCTAGTGCATGCAATTCAATATGGTATCAGAGCAGGAGGTCCTAGGATCAAATCCTGGCCAACGCAAAAAAATTTAAAAACAAATATTGCGGCTCCCCAAACATGCGTCACCATAGGCCAAAGGGCGAAAGACGTAGGGTGCGTGTTGAAATATATTGCTTAGCCCTTTCCATCAGTTTGGACTATTGGTTGCGTTGGCTAGTGCATGCAATTCAATATGGTATCAGAGCAGGAGGTCCTAGGATCAAATCCTGGCCAACGCAAAAAAATTAAAAACAAATATTGCGGCTCCCCAAACAAGCGTCACAATAGGCCAAAGGGCAAAGACGTAGGGTGAGTGTTAAAATATATTGCCTAGCCCTTTCCATCAGTTCGGACTTTTGGTTGCGTTGGCTAGTGCATGCAATTCAATACAGGACGCGTCCGCGACCTGCGAGCCTGAGCCGCAGCGCCGCCTCTGGCCCTCCCCTCCTCCATCCGCGGTCCCGCTCTCCCTCTGGCCGCCGCGACCTCCCTCCCCGGCAGCGAGCTCTCGCCTCCCCAGCGTCCCTCTCCCCGGCCGTGCGCCTCCGGCTCGTCACCCTCTCCCCGCGAGCTCCTCCCACAGAACCCGCGTCGAGGCCGGCTCCTTTTCTGCCGCCTGCAGGCCGTCGACCTCGCCGTCCCTGCAAGCATCGAGCGCCGCCGCCAAGAACTCCGCTCGCGCGATCTCGCCGGCCTCTGTCCCTGGGAGCAACCGCCGCGTCGCCCCCTCGCCACTGGCCTTGTCCGCGTCCCTACTACTGCTGCGCCCTCTATCTTCTCCGTCGTCAGCCCTGCGACCTCATCCCGTCGATCTTGTCGTGTCCCGAGCACTGCGTGCCTCTCCCCGCCGCCAGAGCCTTGCCTCGTCGGTCACCGCGGCCACGACCTCCTTGCCCTGTGCCGCCTCTGCGCCTTGATCACCATCGGGCCCCAAGGCCTACCCTTGTCTTTGACCATGAGCTCACCTCAGGTCTCTGCCATCCGAGCTCGTCGTGCGGCCAATCCTGTGCATGTTTCGACATTGACCAAGTGTGTATCCCGCAAGGTGTTTGGGCAAATGCCCAATTGGGACGTGCCCCTGTAGTGTGGTGTAATAAGGTGCTGTCCTTATCGAGTTTGCCTCCGAATGAGATCATCTGACGCTCGAGAACCGCGCCATCCGAAGATCTCCGGTGCCGCATGAGACACCAAGTCATGCGTTTGAAGCCGACACGAAGAACTACTCCGAGAATCACCGACACCGGACCCTCAAGCTCGCCTTCATGGAATCCAAACTCTCGGCACGACAAAGCCCCGTCCCCGGATCCGATGGTCGAGACTCTGAAGACCGATCCCCCGAACACTCGGAATCCCAAGATCGCCATTCGATGTGTGACCCCTATCCGAGACCCCTCATATTTTTATAATATATTATATTGATCTTGTTGCATATTAAATGAACATGTTTGCATACATATTGTGGGTGTTTGGGGGTATCTATATGATTCACCTAAATTATATATGGTGACCATATGCGGGCGATTCTAGTCTAGTATTGGTCCCATTTAAATTTGTGCATCGAACCGGTGATATAATTTTGCCTTGTTAAGACAACATTTAAATTACGGGGTATCTAAACAACATGAACCATCTATTTAATTGTCGGGACCCCGGTTCCGCTTAATTTTGCCTAATTGCATCGCATCTTTGCCATGACATACATCATACATGCATCTTGCCCGATCTTCTACCGTAGTATTAAATAGTGCATCCGGTGTTTCTTCTAGTGCTTTGCTTCTTCACGGATTAGGCCGATGAGTTGATGCGAGTGTCGATCCGATCTTCGAATGAACCTTCGGCAATGTTTTCAGGCGAGCATTCTCCCCTTTCTACCTATTTTACATTTTTAGTCTTTATTTCCTCCTGTTGATCTATTGCTATCTGTGTTGCGATGCTCTAGTTTTCGTACCCGTGATATCCCTTGCAGCCATATATTGCCTTGGACTCCTCCGATTACCTGTTGTTTGGTAGATAGTTGGACTTGCGCGTCGTAGTCGCTTGCTCAAGTGCTGTTGCGTGTCGTCAAGTACCACAGTTGTTGGAGTAATGCAGCATGTTTAATGTTGGAGATGATCATGGATTTAATTACCGTTTAATAACTAAAATTCAAAGTAGGTAAATGCAAAGGCACCGGTGGGTAATAGACAATATTTGGTTTTTAACCGCTCACTGGTGTCCCGTAGGACCCCGAGTTCTTGACACCTGTTCCGAGATCGAGCGCGTTAACCAAAGGTGGGGTGTGTGGGCACCCCCATCAATTAGTACCTGATTTCAAAGTACTGTATCGGGGGCCACAAAGTAGTTTGAGGCTCTATCCTGTATTTATGCCATGCTTTACTGTTTTATTTACGATTGCGCGTGGAGCGCCTGTACTGTTTAGGAACAAATGTGGAATGTTTTCACGGTATCGACAAGCCCAGTCACATTTTCGGGTTCCTAGTCGTTTACAACCATTGGCACAAACCTCTGGGTCCGTCTCGGAGCCGACTTCGCTATGGTAGCTTAGTGGGGTGGCCCCCATGTGCTTGCTTTGGGTCTGGGAAACGTCGTGTCCGAAACCCCGTCGACATACCATTGAGTGTATGTTTTGTGATATTGTACCTACCTGATCTGACAACAAGGGTGTAGGTGCGTGTGGAAACTTTGGTGCACCCCTGCAGGGTTAAATCTTTTCGAGAAGCCGTGTCCGCGGTTATGGACGACTTGAAGCACAGTTCTCGATCATAGACAACTATAACTAAAGTTTACTATTATAATTTGACTTGTATCCTATATGACTAGTAATCAGTTTCACTACAACAGAATGGCTAAATAAAAGTACTAACAACTGCCGGGTTTGGGATATCTCATGCTAATTGTATCTGACTAGTAAGTGTCGCAACTACAACGGAATGGTTAACTAAAAGTTCCCACTGCTTATTATATCAGGATGACTATCTATACCTGACTAGTAATTGCTGCAACGATAACTGAATAAATAAAGCTGCCAACTGTGTGAGTTCCTTGGTTGACTTCCTCGTTTGGTCTCGAGGGGGAAATACCAGGATGGGTATGTTTGGTGGTAGTATTAGGCTGGTTTCGAATAGGTCTTTCTTATCTCTCTCTGATAGCCGACAGTTGTATCGAGTCTCTATAGGTTGTCTAGTGCATGTTGCGCTGCCGCTTCAGTCCACCATACCTATGTAGGCGAGGACCGCCGAATTCTAGTCTCGCCGTGTACTGGCCTCAGTACTGACCGCTCTCTTTTTCCTTTTCCCTTTGTCGGCACCCCTTTTGTTTAAGCAGGTTTGAGATCGACGTCGTTAGCAGGGTTACCCTTCCCGCTTGGCTTGGGCAGGGTTATGGACGCCATTGGTTATTCTTCAGGGCTCTTAGCCCCATTTGCATCTTGTCCGTAGTCGGACGCTGTATCATTTTCAAGTTGATTTGGATATTCGTATTGTGTATCTGTATTCTTGACTCATGGAGTCGTTGTTTTATATATCTGTACTGTGGGTTCCATCAAGGACTATTGTGTAATGATATTACTTCGTTTTCCGCCCGCACGCAAGTGCCAGGTGGGCACCTTTGAATCGTTTCTATGCGGGTTTTGGCGGGAAGCGCTAAAACTTGCATAGGGCCGATTCCGAGGGTGTTACATGGGTGGGCCGCGAGGTACGTAGTGGCTGCGATGATCGCAGCCTGCGGCATTTTCGGGATGACGTTGCCGTCGGCGTCCATTTCCATGAAGGATGTGTGGAGGGTTCCGGTCACCTCACGGCGCTCCTTGGGATCCATATTCTCCATCCGAGAGTGGTGCTTGTTGCCTTGGTTGCCGTTCGAGCTGGAGCCGATGCCCATGGCGGAGAGCGCGGCTCGTCGCGTGCTGGACTCTAAGGCTGCTTGCTTGCATTTGTCAAGCACCTCCTGCATCTTGACCTGCTTCTTGTGCTCATCGATCAGGAGCAGATGGTAAGCCATCAGCAGATCCCGGGAGGAGTCTTCAGGCAGGACTATGTTGCCCACCACAGCTAAGGCGGATCCTTCTTTGCTAAGGCGGATGACATGGCCGCTGTTGTCCCCTTTGGGTGGGGGTGGACTGGCTTCTTCTGTTCCCGCCGTTTCGATCTGGAGGGTTAGGTGTCGGGTTGGGCGGCGGGTTGGGTGTTTGCTGATCCACGTCACCCTGGATGACTACGGCACATTGGTAGCGCTCGTAGATTGGTCCGCTGCTTTTAGATCCGGAACCGTAGGTCCCTTCATCCGAGCGGATCGCATAGATCGGAGTTGCAGCTGCTGCTATCGTAGGAATCATCTGTTGATGATGTCGTGCATAGCACAGGGTGTGGGGTCCATGAAGCGGGCCTGATTGATGGTAGGGGCACCCGCTCAGGGAGGCGGAGGTGCCGGTTGCCCACAGGCGAAGCTCGAACAGGATCTCGAGTCCGTCGGCTACGGGCTCGAAGTCCTTCATGGTGGCCGGTGAGTGGGCGGTGAAGTCGAAAGCGCCAAAGAGGAGGTGACTCTCCGTTGCCGCAGAGTTGTAGATCGATCGGGTTGGGACCGTCACGATCGCACAATCAGCGTCCCCAGTTCCCACAGACGGCGCCAATTGACAAGGTTTGATCTCATCAATGCCCATTGTTATGGACTTGGGTTGCAGAGAAGATGGGGATGCTGGAGATCACGGAACGGTTAGCAAACAAGCAATACGGGACACGAGGTTTACCCAGGTTCAGGCCCCCGGAGGGAAAACCCTACTCCTGCTTGTCTGCTCTTGATTACGGCGGAACCGAAGGTTACAGGGGTGCGCAGATGCAATCCGGCGTGGAGGTGTGTATGCGAAAAGTATGAGGAGAAGATCTAGGTCATGCCCTCCTAGCCTTTATATAGACCCAGGCAGGTCCCGGGCATAGACCTAGTCGGTTACAGGTTCTAGGGTTTTACCCCTTTGAATTTCCTATCTACTCTAGTCTTGCTCTCCAAGGATCCAGCGTCATGTGCCTTGGCCGAAAATCTTCATGGGCCGGCGTATAATTGCCGTGGGCCTTCCTTGGGCTGGACCAGGTATGCTGAGATCATGTACCCGTGGGGTATAACCATGTCACAAGGCTGCCATGGTCGTCGTGCGTCAAGGTGATGATCTGCACCTCCAGGTGTGATCAGGGTCGCTGTCGTGGCGCCGTGCGGGTTGCAGCGCCCCCTCTGGGGTGCTCCCCGTGCCGCCATGGTCGTCGGCCCCTCTTCTTCCTCTACTATTCTCTAGCGAGGACCTACTTTGAGTTTGATGCCTCTCCCCTGGTGCTCTCTGTGTTTGCTGGTTCGATGCTAGACGCCGCGATGTCTTCTCGCTCTTGTCTGATTCAGATTGGGATGATTATCCATTTAGGGTTCCTGTTATGTGATTGATCATGTAGTGGATGAAATGAATCATGTTTGTATGGTCTGTATACATGTTAAATGATTATTGGCCTGATGCTTGTTGCTTGAAATGATCTATGATGTCTCTGGTGGCTTACTAGATGATTTGATGCATGGATTTCATCAGATTTATATGATATAATTGCTTGGGAATCATGCTTGATTAAGTCAGTAAGTTTTGATTTATGATCATGATTATGACATGAGGAAATCATTGTCCTGGTGCTGTTGGCTTAGAGCTAGTGTATGGTTTGAGATCATCATGATCTCCAACAGTGAAGTGTATCATAGGAATATCCTATTTATGATTCTTGCGTTAACAGGAAAATGATTATTTAATTGATTGTCTGAATCTATGATGATTTACTATCTTTCCTGATTCATATTGGATTGTTCTTGTGACACCATCATGTATGGCACAAAAGTTTAATTCTAAACCATGGATTTGGTTAGTTTATGCTTAACACAATCTTGGCTTTGATAGATAAATAGAAATGCTCTTATCTGAATTCCCTAAGACCAATGATGTTGGTATGGGGATTAGGGATTCAGATCTTATTTAATTGGTTCATCTAGATAGTCCTGGTAGTGGTACCATCTATTCTTTGTTGAATCAAAGCTTGGAAAAAATAATAGTGAGCTTGCTCAATCTATGGATCCAAAGATTTGTTTCTAAGGTGCTACCCTTCCTTTAGGGATGTGCCTAGAATAAATCATAGGTATATGTATGATTGAATTGAAAAATATAGTTTGACAACCAGAGCAAGGATGTTGATTTGAGCTCTGGTTGGATCCTGGTACTTTGTTATTTTCCTTTAGAGTTTCAGAAATCCCTATGATGGATTCACCCCACTTGGGTGTTGTCTGAGGGTTTGTTTTATAAAACAACACATGCTTCTCTCTGAATAAGATGATTAGATCATGTGAAGGTTTTATGAAACTCACCACAGAATCTTGCTGTGTGTGGAATAAGTTGGTGATGATCTTGATATTGATCTGCTGGATTCCTGTGCTTGCTCTGGAGCTATACTGCTCCTCCTAGCTCCTGGTTTGGCCTTGCTGTCCACCTAATTCTTCCCCTACTTATGTCACCATCCTGGTGATGTTTGGTTGATCTAAGGTGGTTTGGTTTGGCTGTTGTTCTTGGTTTAGCTGCTATCTACACTGGTTGTTCTTGTGTGATGTGCAGTGGAGAGCTGCACTAGTGTGCTCGTCCACGGCTGTGCTGCTGGTTTTGTGAAGTTGGGATGTTCTGTGAGGTTGACAACACACCACATGCATGTTGGTGTGTGTCCTGCTTGTGTGCCTGCTATGCACTTGTGGTTATGTTCAGACTTTTGACACTTACTCTTACCAGGTTACTTTCACCTGGTTGGTGAATTTGTCCCTCTTGGCTGTCATTTGACTTATGGCTTTGAATTTATGAAAGATGGATGCTTTCATATTGGTGAAACTTGCCCCTTTTTTTATAAATTTCTCAATGATGAATTTGTCAAGTGCATTTCACTGACATGTCTGAGAGAAATAATACTAACACTAACCCTCTTTTGTTTTTATTTAATCTTTGTTTTGCAGGTACATATATATAGATGAAGATTTAGTTTAGGTTTAGATATAGGATAGTTAAAGAATAATCCAATGTAATTTTACTATTCTTTTGTAATTTTCTTTGATTCTATTGTAATAAAGATTATGTTATTTTTAATAAATAATATTCTTATTCTTTATTCTTTTGTAAATTGTGAAGTTTGAAAATAGTTTCAGTAAGTTACATTCTTTGTAACTTGTTTATATATTGATAATATGAAATAAGTTTTCATATTCATAATTGTTTTATTTAGATAATGTTTGGAGTTAAAATAATTAACTCATAGCTAAATCAGGATTCAAATCCTTTTTTCTAATTCATCTGAATTATAATTCAAACACTCAAGTTTTAAAATTCAAACTCATTTCAAAACACACATAATTCCTTAAAGATCATATCAAAGTCTATATCAATCCTCCCTTAAGACTAAACCTAATCTCAAAGTAAGAAAGAAACATTGATCACTCAAGGTTTTATTTGGCGAAAATTTTACCCACATTTTCACAAATGAATGCATGCAACATTCCATATTCCTAAATCTACCATGCGTTAGTTCCTAAACGCTGGGAAGTTACACATAGCCTCTATGATCATTTAGTCCTTGACTTTTAGTACCACTTTATGCTTTGATTAGTAATGTTTTGTCGCTCTGCATTATTATGGCCATTATTGCTCTCTTAGTTGGTCGCTCCTAGTCTTTTGCTAGCCTCCACTTCTATGAGTAAGCTCTACTCATGCTTCCAACTCCCAAGAAACCAAGTTATTCCAAAGTGTCCACTATAAATTCCTATGCATGGTGTGTTACACCATTCCAAGTATATTCTTGTTTTCATCTATCTTCTAATTAAAAATTCTCTTTGTTATGTGAAAACTTAGTGATTAAAGATCTAACAAACTTGATGGCACACTTTATTTTTCTTGTCCCTAATAAACTTGAACCATTGTGTCATCTATGTTGTATATGCTTGCACTTATACGTTTAAAATTAACAGAACCGTGTTGTCACGGGGAACGCTTTCAACATTGCACTTATACTTTGTACATAGTTGATATCATGCTCTTTTGTCTGTGGATGTCGTCAGTGTGAAATGAAAGAGGATCTTGAAGTCCATGGAGTTATGTATGTGTGTTAGAGAAACGCCTGGGCCGCTAGCCTAAGCCATGCCTAATCATGGTGGAAACTTGCAACATCACCATAATGACATCTATGAAGCTTTCTTCTTATAAAAAAAGAGAGATATTGAAAAGAGGAAAGATAGAAAAAAACACTATTTTCCCATGGTAAATAAGAAGATTGTTGAGATGCTAGTTGTGTGCTTGCCTTGTCTTTTTGATTATGGGATAGCTCCTGTATCATGTGCAAGGGGTACCCCATTGGCGGTTCTCTATGATACACATGTACTTACTATGACAAGAACTTACAAGTTACTAAAGTTCAGTAGCATGAGGAGTGGCCCTCGTATTCAAGGGACATGAGATTGCCAAATTATACTTTGTCAAGCATATACTCCATCTTTGTTCACTTTAACCTTAATCACTTCAAGATGCTTATGATAGGGGCAATGAGAGCTGAAAGCTAACAAGTACCATAATTTTTGGAAGCTGTTTTTGAAACTTGAAATCGCTGCTTCCCTTATGAAGGGATTTTCTTACACTATTATATTGAGTCTCCACCTTCTATCTTTAGGCACCAGTTAAGAGAGCATAGTTGCCATTCTTAGTTCTATGTGCATTGTCCCAAAACTTATTGATTGATGCATATTGTTGATATTACTTCTTCTTGTGCTATTTGTATCTAGTAACTCTTATGAACTTTGAAGGTGTCCTATGCATCTGTCACATCCCAAATTTTATATTTGGTCTTGCATATCATTCATATCATTGCATCATGCTTTTCCATGCAAAACCGTCGAGTGAAAAGGTTCGGCGAAACGCCGTTTGCAAAACCCTATTCTATTTTGCTACGAGGTTCCTACGGGAAGCTTTAGTAGGACTTGCGACAACCACCCTTGTAGTTTAGTGGTTCCGCTCAAAACTTGATGCTAGATTGTTCCCCTCTACCATACGAACCCGTAGGCGCAAGAATCGCTTGAATCGGAGCTCGTACGGAGAAGTTGTCGCCGTTTTAGTAAACCGCCGGAAAACGGTCCGAAAATTTGGACCGATTTCCGAGTTCTAGTCTAACTCCGGACCGAATCTGACTATCTGAGTAGGATTTCCGCGCGCAGGGCCACAAAAGGGGACCCCACCTGCCTTGGGATCCGCACCCGCACACCGCCGCCTCTTCCCACCCGCCCGCGCGATCCCGCCTCGACGCGCCATCGCCCATCACGCCGCCCGTCGCCCTCCATCCCCGCCAGAAGGTCGCCCGCCGCCTCTCTCTCCTCTCTCTCTCGCTGCGCCGCCTCACGCGGCCGCGCCCGCCGCCCCGCGGCGCCGCCGCTCGCGGCCGCCGCCCGCGCCGCCTTGCTGCGCCGCCGCCCGCGCCGCCCGCCACGCGCCGCCGCCGCCGCCTGCCGCTGCTTTGCGCCCGCCTCTACCGCTGCCTCGTTTGGCGCATGCATGTATATACATCGCCGTCGCTGCCGTTTTGCGTCGCTGCCGTTTAAATGCATCGCGTCGCTTCAACGCTAGCTGGTACGAGGGACGCCAACCGCTTTCTACGCGCGCCGTCTTGCGCGCCGTGTTGACGATCTTGGACCGTTGGTTGACCGTCTCCCTCCGTGCAGGAAGAACCCCGACGCCGGAACCGATCGACACCGCCGTCCGGAACTCGCCGCCCCGTCCGGAGTCCGTTTCGTCGCTTGTTTCCGGTAAGACAGCAGGCACCGTCAGATCTCAGATCAGCGGCTTAGATCGTTAGTTGACCGGTCAGACTCAGGCGTTGACTAGTCAGACGCCAGTCAGCAGACGCTTTGACCAGTCAACAGACACAATTGACTGGTCAATTTCGTTAATCCTCTAGTTGACAGATTTCGGTAGAATTTGTAAATTGCGTAGAAATTAAACCGCTTGGCCAAAAATTTCAAATAAAATATGTGTAGATTCAGTGAGTCGTGTAGAATCTCGCTGTACCTTTGGTTCAGGCTTTTGCAGCAAGGTTTAGTACAGTTTAATAAAACTAGTTAATGTCCTTTTTGGAGTAATAAATTCGTAGAAAAAGATCTGTAGCTCCAAAAATCGCGTATGATATGTCCCTGGATTCAGTGGAACGAGGGGAATCTCATCGTGAATTAAAAAGATAGGCTTACAGTAAAAACTTCTGCACAAATTGTCTAGTGGCTTTCTGCAGTGTTTTAATTACTCGGGGAGTTTTATAATTCCTTTTTGAGTAATTCCAGTTGGTACTGTTTCTAATCAGCGATGCCCTTATTGTAGAATTTTCCCAAGATTTTACAAACAGTATACTACCAGTAGTGAATTATTTGAGTTCTAGCTCTAGTTGTGAGCATTACTTTTACTTAATAGTTTTCCTAGCGCTAAAACTATTTTCCATGCATGCAATCGGTAGTATTATGGTATAAGATGTTGTGGTGCAGCTGTAACACCAATTCACTTGTCGTTCTTGCATTTATGCATCATATTTGTTGCATATGCTTGTGGGTTGTTTGTTTATGATTGCAATTGTATCGTGTAGATTGTGACGAGTGCAATGCTTGCTCGTGTGTGGATTGTTCTTCCGACCTCTACAACCAAGGCAAGTAGATGCTACTTTGTTCATGATATCGTCCTACTATTTTCAATGCATTGTCGTGTATTTTGTAGATGCATGTGTAGGATGATACTATCGCTATGCTATGTCCTATTATGTGGTAGGGCCTTCCTTGTAGATGAACCACCGTTGGTAGATGTGCTTAGCCATGCTATGTTGAACGAGGGCTGGGTTACATCATTGATACTTGTTTTCTCAAAGTATTGGTTTGCGAAAACTAAAAACAACTTAATCAATGAACCCCCTAGGTGTGATGGTATTGATAATTTTTGGTGGTTTCATTGCGGAAAGGCACCCAGGCATCAAGAGAGAATGATTGGCTTCTTTATTTTGTAGCTTACGTGTAGAACCATGTGCCAATAATGGAATGGGCGGTTGGTTGGACTTAGTAGGTTGTGGTAACTCGAACCCGCGTATCCAGAGATGTAGAATTTTGGTAGGTTGGACCGGTGCGCGTCGGGATTGAGGAGCTACTTCCCGAACAGTCTCTTCTTGGTCTTATCCCTATCATCACCCAAAATGAGAGTGATGGTACGAGCTGGGCTGGCCAAGTCACATGGGTAAAGTGTACTAACCCCTGCAGGGTGTATAATCTAATCGATTAGCCGTGTCCCCGGTTATGGACAACTGAGTTGCTAGATATTGATTCCATGATATGTTTCTCGCTCATTCCAATTTCATAATTGCTTTAACATTGTTGGGTTAACTTAATTGAGATCTTTTCAAAGAAAATCAAAAACTGTTTATGAAAGTAGGACAAATGTATTTGCAAATGCAAGCCAGACACAGCTCCAATTGCGAAATATGCATGTAGATGTTAGTACTATTGTCTCCTTTACTAGCTCTACTTGCCATACATTCCATGTATTGACCCTTCGGGGCTGCTACGTTTCATGTTGCAGGTTATTCCGATTCTGATTGATCGTTATAGGCCACGGTACTCCACTCCGCACTTGTTCACTTGTGGGCAATTTGAAGAATGGAGGATTTACTTGTTTATGTTGCTACCTGAATAATTTGAGCTAGCTTTGTGCTAAGCTTTTATTGAAATAATGGTACTCTGGATCATCGCTACTTATGATACACGGATATTTTGCTATGTTATCTATCTTACTCTATTGTGGGCCAATGAACCGATCCAGGGATTGGCATGTCACATAGAGGCCACGGTCTTTTCAGAACCGGGGTGTTACAGGATGGTATCAGAGCCCGTGTGTCGACTGTAGGATCGTGACATAGGATTGGATTAGGAAGCCATAGATTTATTAAAGCCTATATTAACTCTGTCTTTCCACTTATGCCTTTCACCCTCGTAAATTCTTACCATATGCTATTGTCACATCTTCCTCTTTTACTTGATAGATGGGAGAAGTCAGAACTGAGTATGCCACCATGGAGTCACCAAGGCCCTTTGCAAGGCAGTTAGCTCAGCTCTCGCAGTCATTGGGATTGCCACTGCCCATGTTCAAGGGAAGAAGACTGTACACCTATGGATATGGAGAGGATGCATGGGATCACTACCTTCATATTCAGAGATGCCGCCTTGCCAAACCCCATGCACTTGATCTACACCAAGACATACTGCAACTGGGGACTTGGGATCAACTCGGCCATACATGAAGCCCTGTCTCGCCAGTGCCATTATGTCCGATACCTACTGCCTGCAGATTCACCCTACCGTGACTATGGGAGGCGTGATGAAGATGGGAACATTGTGGTTACCCCGGGCGACAGGAACAACATGCCGCCCCGTCGGAGGCACATAGAGGATATGGAAAGGGAGAATGGAGCTCTAGCAGAGAAGGTGAGGATGATAAAGGAGATTGCAGATTTTACTAGCAATGGTATGGTGGTCCAAGGACAGGAGATTGACACCCTGCATGAAGATGTGGGAGTTCTGGAGAATGCCCTGATAGCCAGAGATGCAACCATAACACATCTTCATGGTACTGTGCAGGAGAACACCCAGAACATACAACAGTTGCAAGGGACCGTCCAGGAAAGGGATCAAACCATTGAAGCTATGACAGCCCAGATTGCCGCTCTCCAAGCACAGCTGAATCCACCCTCTGATGATGACAATGGAGATGATTACAACAATGGGGATGATGATGATAGTGGAGACGATGATGATGATGAGGACGAGGATGATGATGATGGAGACGATGATGGTGGAGGAGATGAAGCTGTTGCAGTTGCAGCTGAGAGTGAAGAAGAAGAGGAGGATCCGGAAGAGGTGGAGTTTGAGATCTCAAGTGATGATTCAGGAGAGGTGTACACTCCGCCGCCATGGTTGTACCGCGAGCCGAAGCGTCAACGCATGACCGCAAGGACCTACCTCAACCTCTTCAAGAAGTAGATAGAAGTCCACCAATTAGTCCACGTTAGGCAAATTCGTTAGGATTAGTCTCGATCGTTGTGATACTTAGTTCGTGTTAGTTTAAGAGTGTTTAGTTGCTTATTTGTGTACTCCAATATCCCAGGAATTATTTGTGCGAATTGTATGAAAGAGTTATGGCAATTTGGTTATCATCTGTGTTATTTTCGCTGCAGTCTTTCTACTGATACAGCAGTACTGCGCGATTTTTCATATTTTTCTGGTAACTCGGAAAAATCTGAAAAAAATTGGGCTGATTCGAAACTCTCTGTACTATATGTACAAAAATCAGCTAAATTTTCTGACGAGATTAAGTCAGGCGGAAAAATTCGTGAACGCTGCTGGACTGTTCTGGAAGATTGCTGTTTTTGCTGTTTAGTTGATCTACGGTTTGGTTAACCATTGCCAACTCTTGTAAAACTATTTCAGTAGTTATATACTGCTAGGATAACCCCTGGGATGTTGCTGGATCACTTGTTTGTTGATGTGATGCTTGCTTGTGATTGTCTGCTATTGCTTGTTGTTGATTGATCATATGCATGGGTAGAACCCTATTGTCGTAGTTGATTCTTTCTAAACTTACCTGTGCTGAACCGCAGATGCCTCCCCGCCGTCAACCCACTGAGTTGGAGCAGCTTATGGCAGCTCAGGCATAGCTGACCCAAGTGATGACTCAGTTCATGGCAAATCAGAACAACAACAATGGAAACAATCAGCCTCAGGGAGATGCTCTCACCAGATTTCTGAGGCTAAGGCCAGCTAAGTTCTCTACTGCAACTGAACCAATGGTTGCTCTCGACTGGTTGCGTTCAGTCAACAAGGATCTAGTAACTGTTAGATGCACTGATGCTGAGAAGCTGAGGTTTGCCGCTCACCTACTGGAGGGACCAGCCGCTTCTTGGTGGGACACATTTTAGATCACCCACCCGCTGGATACTGTGACTTGGGCCATGTTTGAGGAAGGTTTTAGAACCAACCACGTGTCTTCAGGAGTTCTGAGCCTGAAGAGGAAGGAGATCCGCAACTTGCGCCAAACCAATCGCACCGTGGCCGAGTACATTAAGGAGTTCAACAACCTGTCCCGTTATGCACCTAAGGATGTTGACACTGATGCCAAAAGGAGGGAGAGATTCCTGGATGGCCTCAGTGATGAGCTTTCAGTACAACTACTTGTGGTTTATTGCCCCACTTTCCAGGATCTTATGGACAAGGCCAGAATCTTGGAAGGGAAGCACAAGCAGGTGGAGAACCGCAAGAGAAAGAGCAACAATCCCCACTCTGGTTCACACCACAAGTCTCGCACTTCATATGATGGATACTCCAAGCATGGAGGGAGTGACCATGGGAACCATGACCGCCGCGATGGGCATCGTCATGACAACCATAGGAGCAGCCACCATAACCACAAGGGAGGACACTCTCACCACTCTGGAGGACACGGTGGACATGACCGCAACCGTGATCGCAACTTTGTGAAGAAGGATCTGAGTGAGGTGACATTCTTCAAGTGCAAGCAGAAGGGACACTATGCTGACAACTGTCCGGAGAGGAAAGGACTGAAGCCAACCAACAACGAGAAGGCCACAGTGAACCACATGAATGTGGAGGAGATTCCAGATGAGCCTGACCTTGTGACTGGTAAGTTCCCAATCAACACTTACCCTGCACTTATACTTTTCGATACTGGTGCTTCGCATTCATTCATATCAAGGGCATTTGTGGATAAGTATAAGTTACCTACTGAGTCTATGAAAAGGTCTATTAGAGTGAGTTCACCTGGAGAAGATATGATAGCTAGCGCGGGATGCCGCGATTTAACTATGAGGATTGGAACACACAAATTCATTGCACATTTGGTAGTGTTGGATTCACAGGGATTAGACATTATTCTGGGTATGGATTGGATGTCTATGCATGGTGGACACATAGATTGTGCACAGCGAGCTGTTTCACTCAAAACCCCGGATGGTAAGAGGATTAGATTCAAGTCGGCTGCACGACCAGGAAGGTGTAAGTTGAATTCTCTTAAGGGGGTTAGCATGGATCTTGTGCTGATCGGGATTACCCGACGTGTTTCGGAGGAGCTGCCAGGGATGCCACCTGACAGGGATGTAGAGTTTCTTATCGACCTGATGCCTGGAACATGACCTATATCAAAGAAACCATATAAGATGGATGTGGATGAGCTGAAGGAATTGAAGAAGCAGTTGAAAGAGCAGCTGGAAAAGGATTCATTCAGCCTAGTTAAATCGTCATGGGGAGCGCTGTTACATTTGTGGAGAAGAAAGACAGCAGCAAGAGATTAGTGGGGACTATCGATCGCTGAATGAAGTAACCATCAAGAACAAGTACCCTCTGCCAAACATAAATGATTTGTTTGACCAGCTGGAAGGAGCAAAGGTGTTCAGCAAGATTGATCTGCGATCAGGCTACTTCCAATTGAAGATCCGAGAGGAGGATGTACCAAAAACCGCCTTCACCACTAGGTATGGTTTATATGAGTATACGGTTATGTCTTTTGGACTAACGAATGCCCCGGCATACTTCATGACCATGATGAACAAGGTATTTATGGAGTACTTGGACAAGTTCGTGGTGGTGTTTATTGATGACATACTGATATATTCCAAGGATGATGCTGAGCATGAGAAGCATCTGAGACTGCTTATGGAGAAGCGAGGAACACAGTCGTATGCCAAATTCAAAGCAAGTGTGAATTCGGCTTAACACTTGGTTTCTTGGACACGTAGTGTCAGGAGAAGGAATTGTTGTTGATCCAAGCAAAGTGACTGCAGTAACTGAGTGGGAAGCACCCAAGAATGCGGGAGAGATTCGAAGGTTTTTGGGACTTGCTGGATATTACAGGAGGTTCATTGAAAACTTTTCCAAGATTGCTAAGCCGATGACTGAACTTCTGAAGAAGGAGAGGAAGTTTGAATGGACGGATGTGTGTGAAGCCATCTTTCAGGAACTGAAGCGTCAATTAGTGACCGCACCTGTTCTGTGTTTACCAGATCTTCAGAAGGATTTCCAAGTGTACTGCGATGCTTCTCAATAGGGACTTGGGAGTGTGCTAATGCAAGATGGGAGAGTAGTTTCATATGCCTCGCGACAACTCAAGCACCATGAGCGGAATTACCCCACACACGACTTGGAGTTAGCGTCAGTGGTTCATGCGCTCAAGGTATGGAGGCATTACTTAATGGGAAAACACTGTGATGTGTACACCGACCACAAGAGCCTGAAATACATATTCACGCAAAAGGAACTGAACATGAGGCAAAGGAGATGGTTGGAGCTTATCAAGGACTATGATATGAATCTACAATACCACCTGGGAAAGGCCAATGTAGTAGCAGATGCTCTGAGCCGGAAGGTTTATGCCAATGGATTGACAATTGGTGAATTGCCTGAGGATTTGTGCAAGCAATTCAAGGACCTTAGACTGGAGGTAGTATCTGAAGGATATTTGGCTACAATGGAAGTCCAACCGACGCTACAGGACAGGATCGTAAAGGCTCAAGTGGGAGACAAGGAAATAGAAGAGATAAAGGAAAAGATGAAGGAGAATCGTGAAAAGGATATTCGTGAGGATGAGCATGGTACCTTGTGGTATGGAGATCGTTTGTGTGTGCCCAGCGACCCTGAGATAAGGGAGTTGATTCTGCAGGAAGCTCATAACTCGCCATACTCCATACATCCGGGCAACACAAAGATGTATATGGATTTGAAGAGCAGATTTTGGTGGAACAACATGAAGGGAGATATCGCCAAGCATATTGCCCTATGTGATGTATGTAGCCGAGTGAAGGAACAACGAAGCCAGGACTCTGCATTACTGTGCCGGATTGGAAGTGGGATAGAGTAGGAATGGACTTTATCACAGGATTGCCCAGGACCAGGTCAGGATATGACTCCATTTGGGTAGTGGTTGACCATTTGACCAAGGTATCCCACTTTATACCGGTAAAGACGACCTATACGAGTGCAAAGTTGGCCAAGATTTACATGGACAGGATTGTGTGCCTGCATGGAGTTCCCAAGAGTATTGTATCTGATAGAGGCACCCAATTTACCTCACACTTCTGGCGTCAGCTGCACGAGTCACTTGGTACTAGATTGGAGTTTATACATGGTGTTTCACCCGGTGATGGATGCACCGAGAGGGTGAATCAGATTTTGGAAGACATGCTGAGAGCTTGCGCCTTGGCTCATGGCTCTAGTTGGGATGAGAATTTGCCGTATGCGGAGTTTTCCTACAACAACAGCTATCAAACCAGCATCAAGACATCACCGTTCGATGTGCTGTATGGGAAACGGTGCCGGACACCACTACTATGGGATGGAGTAGGAGAACGCCAGTTGTTTGGGCCTGATTTGATCAAGGATGCTGAGGAGAAGGTCGCCTTGATTAGGGACAGGCTGAAGGTAGCGCAATCAAGGCAGAAGAGCTACACTGACGCCAAGCGCAAGGAAGTGGTGTATGAGATAGGTGATAGAGCATACCTCAGAGTATCGCCACTTCGTGGAATCAAGAGATTTGGAATTAAGGGTAAGCTGGCACCTCGATTTATTGGACCGTATCGAGTCCTAGCACGCAAAGGAGAAGTTGCGTATCAGTTGGAGTTGCCAGAGGCTCTATCCGCTGTTCACAATGTGTTCCACGTATCCCAGCTGAAGAAGTGCCATCCGAAGATGGTGGATACACCATTGAGAGACACCGTACCGCTAGAGGAGGTTCAGCTGGAGAATGACTTGACCTATGAGGAGAAACCGGTCAAGATTCTGGAGACAGCAGAGAGGATTACCCGAACCAAGACAATCAAATTTTGCAAGGTACAGTGGAGCCACCACACTGAAGAGGAAGCCACTTGGGAGCGTGAGGATGACATCCGAGAGGACTACCCACACCTATTTGCTAGCCGCACCGAATCTCGAGGACGAGATTCATCTTAAGAGGGTTAGTCTTGTCACATCCCAAATTTTAGATTTGGTCTTGCATATCATTCATATCATTGCATCATGCTTTTCCATGCAAAACCGTCGAGTGAAAAGGTTCGGCGAAACGCCGTTTGCAAAACCCTATTCTATTTTGCTACAAGGTTCCTTGTAGTTTAGTGGTTCCGCTCAAACCTTGATGCTAGATTGTTCCCCTCGACCATACGAACCCGTAGGCGCAAGAATCGCTTGAATCGGAGCTCGTACGGAGAAGTTGTCGCCGTTTTAGTAAACCGCCGGAAAACGGTCCGAAAATTTGGACCGATTTCCGAGTTCTAGTCTAACTCCGGACCGAATCTGAGTAGGATTTCCGCGCGCAGGGCCACAAAAGGGGACCCCACCTGCCTCGGGATCCGCACCCGCCGCCTCGCCCACCCGCCCGGCGATCCCGCCTCGGAACCGCCTCGCCGTAACGCCGCCGCCGTCGCCCTCCATCCTCCGCCGCCAAGGTCCGCCGCGCCCTCTCTCTCTCCCGCTCTCTCATTGCGCCGTCACCGCGCATCGCCCGCCGCCTTCACCGCCCGCCCGCGCCATGCCCGCCACCGCTTCATCGCAGCCGCGCGCCGCCTTCTGCTTGCCGCCGCTGCCGCCGCCGCGCCCGCGCGCCGCTGCCGCTGCGCCGCCATCGCCTGCTACCTCGTTCGCGATGCATGCGCGCACGCTGCTGCGCCGTTTTGCGTCGCGCCGTTTCGTCCGTACCGCGTCGCACGCGCGCCATCTTGCGCGCCGTGTTGACGATCTTGGACCGTTGGTTGACCTTCTCCCTCCGTGCAGGAAGAACCCCGACGCCGGAACCGATCGACACCGCCGTCCGAAACTCGCCGCCCCGTCCGGAGTCCGTTTCGTCGCTTGTTTCCGGTAAGACAGCAGCCACCGTCAGATCTCAGATCAGCGGCTTAGATCGTTAGTTGACCGGTCAGACTCAGGCGTTGACTAGTCAGACGCCAGTCAGCGCCCAGTCAGCAGACGCTTTGACCAGTCAACAGACACAATTGACTGGTCAATTTCGTTAATCCTCTAGTTGACAGATTTCGGTAGAATCTTGTAAATTGCGTAGAAATTAAATCGCTTGGCCAAAAATTGCAAATAAAATATGTGTAGATTCAGTGAGTCGTGTAGAATCTCGCTGTACCTTTGGTTCAGGCTTTTGCAGCAAGGTTTAGTACAGTTTAATCAAACTAGTTAATGGCCTTTTCGGAGTAATAAATTCATAGAAAAAGATCCGTAGCTCCAAAAATCGTGTATGATATGTCCCTGGATTCAGTGGAACGAGGGGAATCTCATCATGAATTAAAAAGATAGGCTTACAGTAAAAACTTCTGCAGAAATTGTCTAGTGGCTTTCTGCAGTGTTTTAATTACTCGGGGAGTTTTATAATTCCTTTTTGAGTAATTCCAGTTGGTAATGTTTCTAATCAGCGATGCCCTTACTGTAGAATTTTCCCAAGATTTTACAAACAGTATACTACCGGTAGTGAATTATTTGAGTTCTAGCTCTAGTTGTGAGCATTACTTTTACTTAATAGTTTTCCTAGCGCTAAAACTATTTTCCATGCATGCAATCGGTAGTATTATGGTATAGGATGTTGTGGTGCAGCTGTAGCACCAATTCACTTGTCGTTCTTGCATTTATGCATCATATTTGTTGCATATGCTTGTGGGTTGTTTGTTTATGATTGCAATTGTATCGTGTAGATTGTGACGAGTGCAACGCTTGCTCGTGTGTGAATTGTTCTTCCGACCGCTACAACCAAGGCAAGTAGATGCTACTTTGTTCATGATATCGTCCTACTATTTTCAATGCATTGTCGTGTATTTTGTAGATGCATGTGTAGGATGATACTATCGATATGCTATGTCCTATTATGTGGTAGGGTCTTCCTTGTAGATGAACCACCGTTGGTAGATGTGCTTAGCCATGCTATGTTGAACGAGGGCTGGGTTACATCATTGATAATTGTTTTCTCAAATTATTGGTTTGCGAAAACTAAAAACAACTTAATCAATGAACCCCCTGGGTGTGATGGTATTGATAATTTTTGGTGGTTTCATTGCGGAAAGGCACCCAGGCATCAAGAGAGAATGATTGGCTTCTTTATTGTGTAGCTTACGTGTACAACCATGTGTCAATAATGGAATGGGAGGTTGGTTGGACTTAGTAGGTTGTGGTAACTCGAACCCGCGTATCCAGAGATGTAGAATTTTGGTAGGTTGGACCGGTGCGCGTCGGGATTGAGGAGCTACTTCCCGAACAGTCTCTTCTTGGTCTTCTCCCTTTCATCACCCAAAATGAGAGTGATGGTACGAGCTGGGCTGGCCAAGTCACATGGGTAAAGTGTACTAACCCCTGCAGGGTGTATAATCTAATCGATTAGCCGTGTCCCCGGTTATGGACAACTGAGTTGCTAGATATTGATTCCATGATATGTTTCTCGCTCATTCCAATTTCATAATTGCTTTAACATTGTTGGGTTAACTTAATTGGGATCTTTTCAAAGAAAATCAAAAACTATTTATGAAAGTAGGACAAATGTATTTGCAAATGCAAGCCAGACATAGCTCCAATTGCCAAATATGCATGTAGATGTTAGTACTATTGTCTCCTTTACTAGCTCTACTTGCCATACATTCCATGTATTGACCCTTCGGGGCTGCTACGTTTCATGTTGCAGGTTATTCCGATTTTGATTGATCGTTATAGGCCAAGGTACTCCACTCGGCACTTGTTCACTTGTGGGTAATTTGAAGAATGGAGGATTTACTTGTTTATGTTGCTACCTGAATAATTTGAGCTAGCTTTGTGCTAATATTTTATTGTAATAATGGTACTCTGGATCATCGTTACTTATGATACACGGATATTTTGCTATGTTATCTATCTTACTCTATTGTGGGCCAATGAACCGATCCAGGGATTGGCATGTCACATAAAGGCCACGGTCTTTTCAGAACCGGGGTGTTACATCATCTATTTGCTACTCCATGAGGGACAAGCTGAATGCCACTATGAATTGTTTTCTGTATGTGAAACAAACAAACATTTTTCAATGCATGTTATTCATGATCTTTGTTTGTAACCTTTCATGTTGCATGCATAATTACTTTGTCTTACTGTTAGAACTCCATCTTTCATGCTCATGTTTAGAGTTCTTTGATCCCGGCTTTCAATGCTTGCAAATGGTTTGATCTTGATTTTGATGGTGCATGTCACCTAAAAAATTATTCTTTTTATCACTTACCTACTCTAGGACGAGCAGGAGTTAAGCTTGGGGATGCTTGATCTATATTTTTTTATGTTCCATGCTTGTTTAGTATCCACTTTTCTTTGCTTTGTCTACATTTTGAGGTGTTTTTATATGTTTTCTGGTACTAACCTATTAACAAGATGCCACAGTGCTAGTTGCTTGTTTTTTTTTCTGTTTTTGGTTCCAGAAAGGCAGAAAATCAATATTCTCGGAATTGGATGGGACAAAAGCCAAAGTCAATATTTTATAATGTGAAAACACGAAGGTAGAGTACGAGACAGAGGGGAGCCACCAGGGGGCCACACCCCTTGGCCGCGCGACTAGGCCTAGCTCGCGCTTGGGGGTGCGGCCACCCTGGCTTCCCCCCGCCTTGCCTCTTCGCCTATAATGGCCCCCTGATAAAAAAACCCTAAGTACCCGATCAATATTCCAGGAAACCATCTATAGCCGCCGCCACCATCGTCCCTAGATCAGGGGGATCTGAAGCTCTTCTCGGCACCCTGCTGGAGGGGATATCATCTCAGAGGACTTCTTATTCATCATGCCAGCCTCCGGTATGAAGTGTGAGTAGTTCCACCTTGGACTACGGGTCCATGTAGTAGCTAGATGGTTGTATATCCTCCTTTGTGCTACCATGTTTAGATCTTGTGAGCTCCGTTCATGATCAAGATCATCTATTTGTAATCATGCTTGTTGTGTTTGCGGGGGTCCGATGGATATTGATATTACTATGTCAGATTGATTAATGGTTTTGTCTTATTGATTCTATCATGTCTGTGTTTTTTGAGATCTTGAATGCTCTCCGTTTCTAGTAGCTATCTTGGCTAAGTAGATGCTAGTGACTCCAAGAGGGGCATTTATGCTCGATAGTGGGTTCATGCCTCTATTTAATCTAAGGGAAGTGACCGAAATCTCTAAGGTTGTAGATGTGTTGTTGCCACTAGGGATAAAACAACGGTCTCTTGTTCATGGAACAAGTGGATTGTTTACCTTACACACTTTGCTTAAAGCAGTTATCTGTTGCTTGTAACTTAATACTAGAGGGGGTTCAGATGATAACCTGTAGGTGGATTACTAGTCATAGATGCAGTTGGATGGCGGTGTATGTATCTTTTTGTATTGCCCAATCGAATCTCATAGGATCATGAATGTCTAGTATTGCATTGTTATGCCTTGCCCAGTCCTGTCAATTGCCCTGCTGTAATTTGTTTACCCAGCATGCCATGTTTGTTTATCTTAAGGAGAACACCTATAGTGAACTATGGACCCCGGTCCAATATTTACCATTGATATATCTTCCACTGTTACTGTTTACTTTCTGCAAACCACTATTACCTTCCACACCATACAGTTAATCCTTTGTTTTCAGCAAACCGGTGAGATTGACAACCTCACTGTTCGTTGGGGCAAAGTCTTGAGTTTGTGTTGTGCAGGTTTCTAAGTTGTTAGCAACACCTTTGAGTCGTTTCCTTCCTCCTACTGGTTCGATAACCTTACTGAGGGAAAACTTGTTGTTGTGCTCATCATACCTTCCTCTTGGGGTCTCCCAATGAAGCTTTCACGCACCATCAATAGTATCAGGCTTGGGGACATGGTCTTTTTCTCAGGCGCGACAACAATTTTTTCTACCTTTTTGAAGTTACCCTTTGACTTTCCTGAAGGGAATATGCCCGAGGGGCAATAATAAAGTTGTTATTATCGTATTCCTTCTTTATGATAAATGTTTATTTTACATGCTATCATTGTACTAATATGGAAACGTTAATACATGTGTGTTTAATAAACAAAAAGAAGTTCCTAGTTATGCCTCTCTTATAAACTAGCTCGTTGATTAACAAGATGATCAAAGGTTTCCTGATCATGGACATTGGATGTTGTTAATAACGAGGTCACAACATTAGTGGAATGGTGTGACGAACATTCATCCGAATTATAGAATTACGATCAAAGTCATTGAGTTTATATTGCTATAACAACTTACAAAGTGATCCTAATCCTTAGACCATGAGATCATGTCAATCACTAACACCAAAAGAGTTTCTTCATAACATCAAACGTCACACCGTAACTGGGTGATTATAAAGATGGGTTCAGAAATACTAAAGTGTTATGTTGAGGCCCATGGATCAAGAGTGGAATTTGTTCATCCCAATGACGGATAGATATGCTCTGGGCCCTCTTGGTGATATCACATTGGTTAGCTTGCAAGCAAGTGATTTGATCACTAGAATGTTATATCACGGGAACGAGAAAAGAGTGCATGTAAGTAACGATATCAAACTAGGTATGGAGATACCGATGATCGAATCTCGGACATGTAATATATCGCTAAACAAAAGGATTAAGATACTAGCGTAAAAGGTTCCGACGATCACAAGAAAGTCATCGTTGAATGTGTGGGAGTCAGTATGGGTCTCCAGATCCCGCTTCTAATTATTGATCGGAGAAGGGTCTCGATCAAGTCCGCATTATTCGCGAACTGTAGGGTGGCACACTTAAGAGACACCGGCATCCAATTGGAGCAAAAGTTTCATGCCGGAATGAATAACAATCGCACGAATTTATTTCACTAGATACCGAAACAGGTTTTCAGGTGAAATTGCAGAAAGTGTTTTTGCATGTGAAATGAAATACTAGCAAGGGGTTATATGAGAATGTTTGTCATTAAAGTAATTGACAAAATGCTGAATAAATAAAAGGAGTTTTATTTAATGAGAGTTTGCATTAAATTTGGTGGAAATTTAATGGGAATTTGAGTGGGTTTTTGAGTGGAGGAAATTGAAAGGCTTTTGTGTGAGTGGAGTGTCCACCCACATGAATGAAAGGAGGGGAGGGGGCAGCCCCATAGCTGGGCGCATGGCCCCTTGGGTGCCCCCCTCTCCCTATAAAAGGAGCCCCTATCTCTGACTCACACCTCCTCGTGAAGGATGATATGTCCAAAACGTATCTACTTTCTCGAACACTTTGCTATTGTTTTTCCTCTATACTTGTGTGATTTGGATACAACTAACACAGACTGATGCTGTTTTCAGCATAATTACCTTGGTGTCTTGTTTTTGTGCAGAAAATCAACTATCAGGAAAAATCCCAGAAAATATGCCAAAAACTATTTCTCACTAGAAGATCCACGACGGAAGGGGGAGCAGAGGGAGGCACAGGGCGAGACCCACCAGGCGGGGCCCACCTTACCCCACGCTGGAGGGGTTTGCCACCCAGGCTCTCGGCCTCCCTCCATGCCTATAAGTTGCCTTGACCTAAAAACTCAAGGCGATAGTTTTCCAGAAAGAGTTCCGCTTTGCCGCCATCAGAAACCAAGATTCGGATCCAGAAACTCCGTTCTGGCACCCTGCCAGGACGGGGAATTTGGAGAGGATCATCGTCATTGTCATCACCAACGCATCTCCATCAACCACTGATGTTTCCCTCATCCATGAGTGAGTAATTCCCACTGTAGGCTTGGGGATGGTAGGGCTTGGATGAGTTCTATCATGTAATCGAATAAGATCTGTTAGGGGCATAGTGCCTAGTATCTCTATTAGTGCTATTTGACTTTGTTGCAACTTGTTGTGCTTAATGCTTGTCACTTGGGCCCGAGTTCCATGATCTCAGATCTGAACTTATTATTGAATCATTATGATAGTATTGTTTGTGATCTTATTTGCAAGTTGTGTACACATATCATTGTCCGGATCCAAATGCCCCAAAGTGACAATAATTGGGACAACCGGAGGGGATGGCTGTGGTGTGAGGATCACATGTGTTCACGGAGTGTTAATGCTTTGCTCCGGTGCTCTATTAAAAGGAGAACCTTAATTGCCAGTAGCTCCCTAGAGGCCCCGCTACCACGGGCTGGCTGTACAGAAGATGTTGTGCAAGTTCTCATTGCGAGCACGTATGACTATATTTGGAGCACATGCCTAGGATTGTTTAGTACTTGGATGCTTATTATTATTTATCTGCAATGCCCTAGATCTTGAAGTTACATGTTTAGATCCGTCCATGCAACGCCCGTCCATCCATCCCTATGCCTACCGCACTCGAATCCTACTGTTACCGTTACTATTACTATTTCTCCTATTCCACAATTGCTGTTGCTGTTGCTTTGCTATTGATACTGATAAACTTCTGTGAGCAAGAACTATTTACAGGTGCAGCTGAACTGACAACTCAGTTGTTAAGGCTTGCAAGTATTCTTTGGCTCCCCTTGTGTCGAATAAATAAATTAGGTAATACTACCCGCGAAGACTGTTGCGATCCCCTACACTTGTGGGTCATCAAGACTATTTTCTGGCGCCGTTGCCAGGGAGCATAGCTTTACTTGTAAGTTCACTTGGATATATCATTGTTCACTGCTATTACTTTCATCATGGGGAAGTCTCGTGATGGAAAGTTTCCTATTTTACCATCCACTACAAGAAGAGGTACAGTCCTAAACACCTTTGCTGCTCTTGATTCGCCGTCTGTTATAAGTAAGCTTGTCACACCACCACCACATACACATGCTACACACACTACTACTACTGCTGAGTCTGAAACTGCTTTTGATGCTCATGATATTACTTCTACTGTGCTTGATGCGAGGGGTTCACTGGGTCCTTTTCTAGATGCTACTATAGCTAATCTAGGAAATACAAAAACTCCTAGTGAAGACACGGTTACACCTGTTAGTTCACCTAAGTCTAATGAGAGTTATGATATTAATGATGGTTACATTGAGTTCTTTGATGAATTTGTTGAAGAGTGCCGAAACACACATGGTACTAGTGCTATGAAGAGTCTCCTTGCTAGACGTACTATTATGCCTAAGTTGTCCTCTGATCCTAAGTTTGCCACTTCTCCCATAGATATTAAAGATGAAGATTATGATTTCTCTCTTGATTTGTCTTATTTAGATATTGTTGAGAAAGAACCTTTTTGTGGGACTGAAAATGAGAATGTTGTGGCTCATATGAATGAGCTTTCTACTATGAGTACTTTGTTCTCTGATGATTTTAAGATGCGCAAGTACTTTGTTGCTAAGATTTTCCCTTTTTCACTAAAAGGAGAAGCTAGGGCTTGGTTTAATAGATTATCTCCTGGTTCCATTAATAGCCCTGATTGCTTGATTACTTCTATCTTCCATAAATATTTTCCTCCCGGTGCTAGACATGCTGCTTTGCAGAGACTTTTTGATTTTAAACAGGGAGAAGAAGAGAAATTTCCTGAGTCATGGAAAAGATTATGTTCCTTGATTCATGCACATCCTGGATGTCCATTACCTAAAAATGAGCTTCTTGATATTTATATAATGGACTAACTGATGATTCTAGGACCTACCTAGATAGCTTTGCTGAATGTGTTTTCAGGAAAAGGACTCCTACATATGCCGAAGAATTAATAACCAAGATAAGCAAGAATTATTATGATTGGACTTCAACTGAGCTGAATACACCTGAGCCTATTACTCCTGAACCATTTGTTCCTGAACCAGTTCCAACACCAACAACAAATAAGAGGGGAGTTATTGCATTAAATGATGAAGTAATGAAAGAATCTAAGAAGTGTCTAAAGTAGAAAGGTATTAGAGCTGAAGATGTGAAGAATCTACCTCCTATAGAATAATTATGTAAGCCAAATTCCCACTCATCTACTATTGAGGTATAGTCTCTCCAACACTTTGATGAAGGTGATATTCCTTATGGTAAGCCTCCTGATCAATATTTAGAGGAACTTGACATTTTTATTGTTAAACAAGGTCATTTTAATAAACAAGTTCAGAATCATTTATTGGAAAACTCTAGAGATATCCATGAGTTGAAAGATATTGTGGAAATAACTTCTAATGATATTAAAATTCTTTGTAAACACTTTCAAATGGTTCAAACTCAACTTGATCAACTTGCTAAGGTACAAAAGGATATGTTAGTTAATGCTTCAGGAGATAAACATGTTATTGGAATTAGAACTAGGAGTGGTATAGCTACTCAAGATCCTTTATATCTTGAAGGACACCCTAAAAGAATTGAGCAGCATTCCCAACAAGGTGAATATAGTGGTAGTCATCGTAAGAGGAAGAAAAAGAAACATAAGATAGTTGAGGAACCACTTGAACCTGCTGTAGATCCTAATAGTATATCTGTCTCTGATGCTGAAACTGAGAGTGGTAATGATAAAAATGAGTCTCCTGATAAGGAGGAAGGTGAGGAAGAACCTGAGAAACACACCAAGAACACTAGGTACACAAAAGAATATTTTATTGGTAATAAACATGGTAAAGAGAGAGAACCTTGGGTGCAAAAACCTATGCCTTTTCCAGGTAAGAAACACAAGTCAAAGGAGGAATAACACTACAACAAGTTTTGTGAGTGGATGAAACCTTTATTCTTGAAAATTCCTTTGACCGATGCTATTAAGTTGCCTCCTTATTCAAAGTATATGAAGGATATTGTCTCTAATAAAAGGAAGATTCCTAATAAGGATATTCCTACTCTACTTGCTAATTATTCCTTCAATGGTAAGGTTCCAAAGAAACTTGGTGATCCAGGTATACCAACTATTCCTTGCTCCATTAAGAATAATTATGTTAGAACTGCTTTATGTGATTTGGGAGCTGGAGTTAGTGTTATGCCTTTTTGTCTCTATAAGAGACTCTGGCTAGAAAAGTTGATACCAACTGATATATCTTTGAAAATGGCTGATAAGTCAACTACTATTCCTGTTGGTATATGTGAGGATGTTCCTGTTCAACTTGCTCATAATTGCATGGTTTTAAATGTTTTTGTTGTGCTTGAAATGCCCGAAGATGATAATATGTCTATTATTCTTGGGAGACCTTTTCTTAATACTGTAGGTGTTGTCATCAATTGCAATCAAGGAAAAGTAACATTTAATATTAATGACAAAGAGCACACTATTTATTTCCCCAAGAAGGTTGTTAAGAGCTATTGCCTGAATTCCATTGAAAATATTGAGAGCATCAAGGTTGGAGAAATATATTGTCCCATTCCACAAGAAAATTTTGAAACTATTATGATTGGGACCATTGCTACCAAGTATGAGGTAACATAATCACCTTGTGGAATGCAAAGTTTTGTTTCATATAAGATTGTTTTGGTAACAAGACTTGATCAACCTTGTTAACAGAAGGATTT
Organism: Avena longiglumis; assembly: GCA_030063025.1. Taxonomy (NCBI): domain Eukaryota; kingdom Viridiplantae; phylum Streptophyta; class Magnoliopsida; order Poales; family Poaceae; genus Avena; species Avena longiglumis. The sequence goes on from CP125978.1 coordinate 97,192,840, forward strand.
TAATGAATAAAATAATGCTTTCACTGTGGTTATACTTTCTTTCTTTTTCCTTTCTCCTTCCTAGTCTTTGCTTTAGCTTTAGTTTTGCTAGTTGTTTGCTTGTTTGAGTTTCTTAGATCTCCTGTAGTTTGGATTTTGGTTTGCTTTTGCTTCTTCTGAAAAAACTGTCTTTGCGAGAAAATCAATTTTCATACCCTGAAAATTGGCCAAAAATAAAGTTTCCCGAAAAATCCTAGAAAATTCAAAATAAATTTTTCCTCGAAAAAGGGGCAGAGAGGTACCAGAGGTGACCCAGGGGGCCATCTCAGGCTACCGCACATGTGGTAGGCGCGAGCCCACCACTGGTGGCGCCTAGGGGGTCTGGTCCACCTGGGCCCCTCCAGGCTGCCTCCTCAAAGCCACCTTCTTTCTCTCTCCCAAAAAACACCGGAAAACTTGCTCAAGCTCGAGTTCTTGCTGTTCTTGCTCGCGATTTTCGATCTCCTTGTTCAGCCCATCTCAAGTGCTTATTTTTGGAGGGATTGTTCCTTGGTATGTGCCTCCTCCACTTGTCCAATTAGATTTGTGATTTGTAGATTGTATCTTGAGTATTTTTCTTCTATAGGTGTCAGGTTGTTTGAGCTTGCATGCTTGTTATATGCTTAGAAACTTTTTTTGATGCATGTGTAGTCCTCTAGCAAGTTCCTATAGTAGTTACTCATCATTTATCAACTTAGAAATCACTTGGTTTGATGGTTGCTTAAAATTTCAGAATAGTGAAGTCATGGACCACCACACGTTTGGTGACATATTTGAGAGTGATGCACCTAGAAGGGCAAGTCTTCCAAGGTCATCCACTAGTTCTAGACCCTCATACAATGAGGATCTCATCACTCCGCGATTTGGTGACGAGGGAGATGAAGGGGATGCACACCCCTCCACCTTTCCTCCTCAAACTTTCTTGCGAACTGCTGGGATTCTTAATGATTTAATGACTTTAATTGAGAGGGCGGGTCTAACAAGTTTCATGCAGGATGAGAGTGCACAATATGCTGTGCTTACTAAAACAATTGTGGAGAGTTTCTCCTTTACTAACAGTTTGTTCAAGCCCTCCGTGTCTTTCAAAATTTATGACATGGCTCATTCAATGTCTTTGAAGAAATTTTGCAATGCCCTGGGACTTGGTACAACTGGATCATCAAATAAGATTCCAGCCCTTCCCGCTGATTTGTTGGAACTATACCGAGGAATAACCAATGATGATGACCGCAGAGCTCAACAAGGGAAGATAAAGAATATTCAACTTCCAGCCATCAGGTATTTTGCCTACTATCTTACCACCAGTGTTCTTGGTAGGGAGAACACTAGTAATATCTCCAACTATCAATTGTCCTTCTTAGTTGCTGCGCTCTACGGTGAGGATAAGTATTGAAAGGATTGTATGGGCACCTAGAGGGGGGGGGTGAATAGGTGCTACTTCAAATTTTCTTCTTTTTCAAATTAAGGTTTGACAATAAGGTAAATTCTCTAGATAATGCAACTACAATGAATTTACCTATATGACAAAATGAAAGATCTACCACAACACAAAGTAGTAACAAGTAAGTAAGGTGCGGTAAAGGATAGAGGTAACCGAAAAGTGGACGCGGAGACACAAGGATTTGTTTCCCGTAGTTCCTTCCTTTTGAGGGGAAGTACATCTACGTTTGGAGAGGGGGTGGTTTCAAACCACCAGCATACGAGAGGCCTCCCTTGTTCTCCGATGAATCTCACCCCAATGGGATCGATTCACCTTCCACTATATCGGCAACCTTCAAGGTGGAAGCCGACACCGTTACAAGTTTGGGGCACACATCCACAACTTAATCGAGGCTCCCAAATACAAGCAAGCTATCAAAGCAATCAAAGACAAGCTTGTAAGAACAAAAGCGAGCTAGGGTTTCCAACAAAACACTAGAGCAAAGGGGCCCTCAATGAAATGAGGGGGAAATGAAGATATCTTTTGGTGAAGTAGTAGATCGGGGACTCCTTCGATTCCCCAAAGATCAAGGGCTTTGGGTGGTTGGATGATGAGATCTTGAGAATTTGAGTGGCTCAAGGACTCCAATGGTGGGCAAGACTTTAATGAGCTGAGCACTTTGTCCCAAGGTAGGTGGAGGGTATTTATACCTCCACAAAATCGACCGTTGCAGCGATGGCAAGCGGTAGTCTGGGTACAAGCGGTACTAGAAGAATTCGGTACTCGGACCTAGGTACCGGATCACCTTTTTGACAGCACATCTCCATACAAGAAACTCTACACGCCGGTAGCAAAACCGGTACTACCGCATTTTGCTACCGTAGCAGACAACTTTTACACCGAGCAAAAACTCTACGTCACGCCGGTATTAAAATGCGGTACTCAAGATTTGCTACTTGAGCATGAAACTTTTAAACGAGCAAAACTCTCTATCACGCCGGTAGTAAAATGCGGTACTCGCATTTTGCTACCGGCATGATGTAACTCTTTTGCAACGTTCAAAATCCTCCATCTGAAGCGATTACTAAAATGCGGTACTACCACATTTTAGTGCCGGAGCAGGCAGAAGCTTTTGACAAGCTGTAAAAAAATCTTCTATAGCGCTAGGTACTAAAATGCGGTACTACCGCTTTTTAGTACCTGGCCCGGCAGAGACTTTTTGATAGTTAGTCATTTGCTTCTGTCTGGTCCGGTAGCAAAAAGTTGTACTACCGCTTTTTGGTACCGCGCCAGGCAGACAGTTTCTGAATGTATGCAAACCTTTTTAATGAACCTGCGATACTCTTAGCAAACCATTAGTCCGATATGTGTGTTGTTATCAAACACCAAAATCACTAGGGATAGAAAATGCTCTTTCAATCTCCCCCTTTTTGGTGTTTGATGACAACACACATTTTGCAAGGAAATCTAGTGACGACAAGATGTAGATGGGGCTCCCCCTAGATATGTATAAACAATCCCCAACAATTAGAATAGAAGTCGCACATAGAGGACATACCTTTTCTAAGAAACATGTGATGACCAATAGATTAGGAAAAAGGAATATCATCACATAGAACATATCCAACAAGAATAGCCATAAAACACACAAGATGGATCCATAAGATAACCACAAAGTCTTAACATACATAGCACCAATAATTAGGTTCACACATAGAAGGAGGAAACCAAATAAAGTTCACAAGTGAATAAAATCCAAGGCAAGAACGAGCTTGTGACTTTCCCTCGCAAATCTCCCGCATGCCTAATGTGCAACTTCTCCCCCTTTGGCATCAAGACACCAAAAAGGGGCAAGAGCAACACTAACGCCCCGAAGATCACTCATCATCATCATCATCAACGTCGTCCCATGCACCATGAGGTGGAGGGGCACGGAAGGAGGAGGTGGCATCATCTTCCCAGTTGTTGTGCTTGGAGATCCATTGGTCTTCTGGGGTAATGTTGTTCTCGGAGCCCGTGGAAGCAGTCAATCCTTGAGCCTCCATCATTTCCTTCTGACGAGCACATGCCTTCTTGGCATAGACATGAGCCTCGTACAGGCGTTTCTGATTGTCCACTTGGAGGCAGAATATCTTCTTTAGTTTGGCCTCAACCCTCTTAGCCCAAGATGGCTGTGCTGGCTGGCGACGAGAGACCACAAAAGCTGGTGCATCAGCAGCATCACCTGAGTCCTCAACCGGGTTCCCATCCTCATCAACAATCTGACCATCCGCATTGCGGGGTTTGGGATGGGTCTTGATCAGCAGATTCTTGTGACGGTGAGTGGCAAGACGAAGATGAGGCAAGTCACGGGCAATTTTAGGGCACTTGCTAATGATGAGAGCCATGATGTATGGAGCAAAAGGAGGCACCCTCCGCTGAAAAGTGGCGCAGACCATCTCATTCCAGATAACATCTATCACATCCATAGGGAGGCCAGAGTCACGATGGTGATAGGTGGCCATCATAATGTCCACCATGTAAGCATGAATCTCATCAACATTCCCTGCACGAGGGGCGATAGTCTCGCGATAGATGCGGTGCATGATGTCATAAGTAGGAAGGAGCCCTTTTATCTTACCAGGGATGCCGCGCCCCCGGATGTACAGTGGGGCAAGCCTATCTTTCTTCATGGGATTGTCATTTGCATGGCACCGAAACCCAACGGGAACATCCTTGCCACGGTCTTCGTACCCGAGGATAGCCGCAAACTCAGCCAATGGTGCTTCCTTGACAACACCCTCGGTCATCCAAGTGAGAGTCCTAGCATTATTCTTGGCAAAGTGAACGGTTGCATAGAACTGAGCAATGAGCATTGGATCATAGTTGCATTTGAACTCCATAATAGGAAGCAAGCCAAAGTTGGTACACATGTCAAGAGCCTCACCAAAGTAGTTCAGATTCTTCCTCACATGATTCATCTCATGAGAATCTCATGGAACACCTGCTCCTAGAATTCCATGTAGAAGAGGCTGTTCTGTCGAGCAAAAGCGCGGGCCGCCCCATACGGACTGACCACTCGCAGAGCATGAAATTCAGACTCAGAGATCACACAATGACCTTGGCCTGATGGCCTGAACTTTGACTCTTGCGAGGACCAGAGGGAGGAGGAGGTGGAGGAGCTTTACCACTAGCACTTTGCTTGACCCCTTTCCCACGACCACGAGTTGTTGGCAGTTTGAGACGGGCACTAGGTTGAGGCATGACCTCCTCTTGACTCGTCTGATTCGACTCATAGTCCTCGATCTCATAGTGAGCTTTGGGCGCTTGCGCGATCCGAGAACCCCTGCTGTGAAAGAACGAGGGAGAAAGCATAGGGTAAGGGCACAAGAACTGGGCAAGCAGATGATGGAAATGAGTGTTTTAAAAAAAAAATCGCCGATCTTGAGGCGGTACAGGACCTGCACACTGTAGTATCTGTAAGTAAATGCAAAAAGATTCGGTACTACGGCCCGACTCTGATGCAGATCTGAAATAAGATCCGAGTATGGGCAACAAACTATTTGTCAAAACACGATTCCCATCGGGCCAAGTGATAGATCGGGTAAATAGCACACGATACAACCTCAAGGATGCAAGTTTTAACCACGAATCGAAGGTACCTAGATTCAATGGAGAAAACAAGAAGGAAGATGAGGAGGGCGGTGGTACCGGTGTCCATGACGGTGGGGAAGAGGGAGGAGCCCGCGGGGAGACCGAATCCGGTGTGGATCCGGGAGAGGGAGGGGCGGATGGGCTTCCTCCGGCGACGTCGTGCTCTGGTGGTGGCGCTGGTGAGGAGTGGAGACGAGGGATGAATGAGGCACTGAGGGGTGCCTCTCCCAAATCTCGATCTTAACCGACAGCAATGAGTAATCTGGGATCTTCTCAAACGGTAGTACCGCCGAGCGGTAGTGCCGCAGGTACCGGCCGGTAGTACCGCTCCTGGGAAGTTTTCAGGCAGGAACCTGGAAACACACCCAGGGGCGGTAGTACCGCCAGTGACTTCCGGTAGTACCGTTGGGCGGTAGTACCGCGTGTGATCCGGTAGTACCGTTACCAACAGGACAGAGGCCAGGAAACAGAAACAGGAAGGTTCTTGTGCAGAGTAGATGGTTTTGTTGGAGAAGAGGGGCCTGGGTTTAGAGAGACATGCGGAAATGGGCCAATGCACTCAAGGAAGAAAACTAAAAACAAATGAAGAACCAAACTTGAGTGCATGACCAAAAAGAAACACCAACAACTAGTGGATGACAAACATGAGTAAGAACCAATTCAACTAGGTGACAATCACGAGTAAGCACATCATCCTCTCGATTGAGAGGGGGCGGTGGCCTAGGCCACCATATTTGAGTATACTCGGCTTGGCACCACGAAGATGTATCTTGGGTCCATTACCGAAACTCATCATTGAGCTCACATATCACAAAATGATATTAAGAGGAATGATATTTGTTTAATTTGCGCATAATGGGGGGAGGGATAGTCCAATCAATTAGGAACACACTCCCCCTATGTCCATGCCTACACCTAAACCAAACATGGGTCGAGTATTAGGTGAGAATGCAAGATAATCAAGTCAAGCTCCTTGAATCTACGATATTTAGTTCATTTCTCAAGTAGCAAAACCTTGCTTCATCAAGTGGCTTCGTGAAGATATCGGCAAGTTGATCTTTGGTTGATACATAGGATAGATCAATATCACCTCTAGCAACATGATCTCTAATAAAGTGATGTCGAATCTCAATATGCTTTGTCCTTGTGTGATCCACGGGGTTGTATGCAATCTTGATGGCACTTTCATTGTCACATAGAAGAGGCACTTTGTCACATTGGACACCGTATTCCTTTAAAGTTTGCCTCATCCATAACAATTGGGTGCAAGCACTAGCAGCAGCAACATACAACCCGGCGGTGGAGAGTGATATACAATTTTGCTTCTTAGAAGACCAACATACCAAGGATCTACCAAGGAATTGGCAAGCCCGGATGTTGATTTTCTATCATCCTTGTCTCCCCAATCCGAGTCCGTGTATCCACAAAGAGCGAATGTTGAGCCTCGAGGGTACCAAAGACCATAAAATGGGGTATGAACTAAATATCGAAAGATTCTCTTGACCGCCATTAAATGGCTTTCCTTAGGAGCCGCTTGATATCTTGCACACACACCTACACTTAACACAATATCGGGTCTAGATGAACAAAGGTAAAGCAAAGAACCAATCATAGACCGGTATACCTTTTGATCCACATCTTTACCATTTGGATTTTGTTCTAGATGAGTCTTTGTTGCCATGGGAGTAGGGGCTCCATTCAAATCTTGCATTTTAAATCTCTTGAGCATATCTTGAGTATACTTGGCTTGATTGAAGAATGTTCCTCCTCTAACTTGCTTGATCTCAAAACCAAGGAATACTTTCAACTCCCCCATCAAGGACATCCGGAACCTACTAGTCATAAGCTTTGAGAATTCATCATTAAAAGCTTTGTTAGAAGAACCAAAGATAATATCATCAACATAGATTTGGCATACAAAAAGCTCCCCATTAACCCTCTTAGTAAAAAGAGTGGGATCGATTTTCCCAACCTCAAAGCCACGGCGAAACAATAACTCTCTAAGGTGCTCATACCACGTGCGTGGGGCTTGCTTGAGCCCATAGAGAGCCTTATCAAGTTTGTAGACATGGTTTGGAAAGTTGGGGTCCTCAAATCCCGGGGGTTGCTTAACATATACCAAGTCATTCAAAGGACCATAAAGGAATGCACATTCTACATCCATTTGTTGCAACTTAAAGTTATGATGTGCCGCAAAAGCAAGAAGGATACGGATGGACTCAAGGCGAGCCACGGCTGCATAAGTCTCTCCATAATCAATGCCTTCAATTTGGGAATAACCTTATGCAACCAATCTAGCCTTGTTCCTTACAATAATCCCATGCTCATCTTGCTTGTTCTTGAATATCCACTTTGTTCCAATAACATTTCGGCAATCCTTTGGCTTCTCAACTAACTTCCACACTTTGTTTCTCTCAAAATTGTTGAGCTCTTTGTGCATAGCTTCTAACCAATCCGAATCTTCAAGAGCTTCCCACACTTTCTTTGGTTCAATCATGGAAATGTGAGCTTGATGTTCACTGAACCTCTTCAATTGTGCTCGTGTGGAAATACCTTTCCTTAAATCTCCAACAACATTTTGGAGGGAGTGGTCTCTTATTTCCAACATTCTTTCCTTTCTAGCTTCATGACAGCGTGGATCTCCTCATTGTTTCTTGGAGGACCCTCTTCATCATTTTGATCCTCGTCTTGACCATCAACTTGACCTTGATCATTAGTGGATTCATCCTCTATATTGGGAGGCACGGATTGACCTTGGTCTTGATCAAGTGTTCTTCTAGCCTCAACTTGAGCACCCCTCAAAACAGCTTGGATGGATCTTCCTTGGCAAATTGACTTGACTCCACTTGACACCCCATCAAATGGACCAAGCTCCTTTGACTAGAGTTCACATTGATCACTATGTTGAGGGTCCACATCTTGTCTTTGGCTTGAGTCAAAGTCCTCCTCGGAGATGGAGCATGTTGAGGATGTGAAGATGAGGGCTACACTCGAGTGGAGCATAGTTCTTCTCGATCCGCCATAAGGGGTTCCTCAATGGGGCGGATATAACACACACCCATTCTTCCTATGGCATCCTGAGGCATTTCAACATCTGCATCACAAGCATCAACACGCCCCCTTGGGGACCATAATATTCTTGAAGGTCACACTACAAGATTCTATGGCGGCTCGGAGAGCTTGTCATAGATTCTATAAGTGTGAGATTCGAGACCATAACCAACAAAATACCCTCTAAAGCTTTAGATTCGAATTTAGACAAACGAACACCTTTAATGAGATAGAAACACTTACAACCGAACACCCGGAAATAAGATATGTTGGGCTTGTTACCGGTAAGTATCTCATATGGAGTCTTGTTGATTTTCTTGCGGAGGTAGAGCGGTTTGAAGCATGGCAGCGGTGGAGACGGCTTGCCCGAAGTTGTATGGAGATTTAAACTCCGCCAACATGGTCCTAGCCATCTCAATGAGAGTCCGGTTCTTCCTTTCGGCCACACCATTTTGTTGAGGGGTGTATGTGGCGGAATATTGATGCTTAATCCCCTCATCACTAAGAAAGTCATTCAAGGTGTAGTTCTTGAACTTGGTGCCGTTGTCACTTCTTATAATCAACACGGGAACATTGTGTTGCCGTTGAACCAAGTTGATGAAGTCGATAAAGGTCCTCTGAGTTTCACTCTTCAACTTGAAGAAATAAACCCAAGAGTATCTTGAAAAGTCGTCAACAATCACCAAACAATATTTCTTCCCACCAAGACTTGCATGATATGGAGGACCAAATAGGTCCACATGTAGGAGTTCCAAGATCTTGTTAGACTTTATTTGGTTCGTGGGCTTATGAGGAGCGTCATGCATCTTCCCTAGAACACATGCCCTGCAAACACGATGTTTGGCAAAGGAAACATTTTATTTTAGTCCAACAATATGGCCCTCTTTATGGAGACTTTGCAAAGTTCTCATATTGACATGGGATAGTCGGCGGTGCCATAGCCAACCCACATCAGCCTTTCCGTATAAGCACATCGGACCTGTAGTGGCTTGCCCCGAAAAGTCCACCACATACAAGTCATTTTCAACGTACCCAACGAAAGCGACCTTGAGAGACTTGCTCCACATGAGGACCACAATATCATTATCAATAAAGACGGCAAAGCCCATCTTTCCAAGAGCACGGACAGAAAGTAAATTGTATCCAAGGGTTTCAACAAGCATGACGTTCACGAGTGTAATGTCGTGAGCCACCACTACCTTGCTGAAACCCATTACCGTAGATTTTGACTTGTCGGCATATGTGACGGTGATTTGATCTTCATTTGACACCAAGTACTTGACAATAGACGAGCTTCCGGTCATATGACAAGTGCAACCACTATCAAGCACCCATTTTGAACCTCCGGAAGCATAGGTCTACAAAAGATCAAGCTAGTTTTTAGGTACCCATTTTTCAATGGGTCCTCTTTTGTTAGCAACAAGGGTCTTGGGAACCCAAATAGACCAAGCAATATAACCATCATAAGGACCAACATATTGTGCATACACATCACCATAGTAGTCACGCATTAAAACATAGTGAGGGTTAGCACTTCCCGCGAAATCGTCATGAGACATAGTTTTGCCAATTGTGGTCTTACTTCCCACAATGGTCTTGTTGGTCTCTTGTGCGGGCTTGTCCTTCTTCTTCTTGTTGTTATTCTTATTTGTTTTGGAGACAAAACCAATGCCCCCTTTATCACCACTACGCCTTTGCTTGATCAAAAGATCATCAATAGACTTGTTACCTTGTGGAAATGTGGTCTTCGCAAGCACCCCCTTCAACCTAGCATTCTCTTCAAGGATAGTCGTGCTACTCGATGGAATGAAGTTACTAGGTGAAGGAATATTGGCCAATTGAGTTTGAAGCGTTTCATGGGACTTTGTGAGTGACAAGAGTTCACTTTCCAAGGCTTTGTGGGCCTTGTTAAGCAAGCTAAAGTCCTCGGCAAGTTTTTCATGAACCACACCAAACTCAATCTTGTCCTTTTTAGCTCTTTTGTATTTAGCAATAGCATGATCACGCTCTTTAATGAGTTTGTTAACAATGATGTCATTGGCCTCATCAAGCCCTTCAAGTTTTGACTCAAGGGACAACCTAGTCTCTTGTTCTTCTTCTAGAGCATTGCTTAAAGCCTCTAGTTCAATCATATGTTCATGCCTGGTTTACATCTAACATCTAGAAGTTCTTGAGTGTGGGAGAGTTGATCTAAGATGTTCCCAAAATGTAGTTTAGCATCACCTTCTAGGTTAGTCATGAACTCATCAAAGGCAATTAGCTCCTTTTTAACATCAAGAGACATTTCATCATCAATTTCATCATTATCTAATTGAGTAGAGTGGGATGATGAGGATACCTCCGTTCCTCTTGCCATAAGGCAAGTGACGTCCTTGGAGGAAGAGTTCTCATTTGGAGTCGAAGAGTGAGAGTGTCGGAGTAGAGGTGGTGGCTAGAGCCGCCATACCATGTGAGGTTTCTTCTTCTTCCTCATCTTCATCATCTTCATTATCGGAAGAGTATTCTTCATGAGTGATCAAGACAATTTCTCCCGATTTCTTGTTGATGGGGTTCTTTTTGATGAAAGGTTTCTTGTAGGGTGCCTTGAGAGTCTTCTTCAACACAAGCTTCCCACCATTATCTTCTCTCTTCTCATAGGGGCAACTTGCCACAAAGTGGTAGCGGTCACCACAGTTGAAGCAAGTTCTCAACCTAGTGGCATTCTCTCTTTTCCCATTTGGATTGCTTCTTCGTTGCATTTCCATCTTGGCCTTGGCGGGATTCTTCCAAAAGTTCTTTGCATAGAAAGCCATATATTGACTATGAGCAATCTTGACATCATCGGGATGGTCCAAGGAGAGGCCTTCATCACTATCATCTTCATCTTCAAAGTCCACAGCTTTGGCCTTTAAAGCAACATTGACCACATTGCTCATACCGAGGGCACGAGCACGGGCATCTTTGGCGTTCTTGGCGGCGACCTTGAAAGCGGACATCTCTTTCATAACTTCGTTTGAGGTCGTGAGATGGTAGTTGTGTCTTCCTTGTAAGCTCTTCAAGTCGGTGGGCTCAAAAGGCATGAGTGCACTCACATATTTCCTTTTTATCCATGCATCATCCACATGTGAGGCACCCACATTTCTAAAGGCGGTGGCGGTGGTCTTGAGCCTTCGATACATGTCTTCGTGATCTTCACCTTATTTCATGTAGAAACGTTCGGCTTCATTGCTTAGAGCATCATATCTGTTCCTCCTCATACTCTCATTTCCAACAAACAACACAGTGAGAGCATCCCAAGCTTCCTTGGCAATGCTAAAGTGCTCAATGTGTGGATAATCTTTTGTTCCTAATCCTTGTTGAATCATATGCAAAGCAGTGGCATTGAGTTGACTATTGACAACCTCTCTTCTTGTCAAGTTGTTTGGATCCCCAATAAAGAGTCCATGCTCGATGATGTTCCATAGTTCAATGCAAGAGCATATGAGTTCTCATTAGTGATTGCCATTGAGCAAAAGTAGCAGACTCTTCTAGCTTAGGTGGGTCACCTCTATTGTACACATGAGGGTGAGGGATGGGAGGATCGGGAGAGTACCAAGAATCACGGTGCTCGCCCTTCCCCCCATCAAGTCGTGTGGAGGAATTAGTAGTGTCTAGTTTATCCCCTACCACCATACCTTCGGGGGATACCGGAGTATTCCCTTTAGGTGCGGATGGTAGTTCCTCTTGAGGGGATGGGGGTGATGAGCCATCTTTGTCTTTAAGAAGTTGCTCAAGCATCTTCTTGACTTTGTTGACCAAGGAAGAGCTCAATCTTGTTTCCAAGTTTCTGAGATCTTCCATGGTCACCGGAGTTGACTCACTACCACCTTCCCCTTCTTGGCTACCCATATTCTCTTAGGCGGTAAAGCCCGAATAAAGAGCCGAGGCTCTGATACCAATTGAAAGGATCGTATGGGCACCTAGAGGGGGGGGTGAATAGGTGCTACTTCAAATTTTCTTCTTTTTCAAATTAAGGTTTGAAAATAAGGTAAATTCTCTAGATAATGCAACTACGGTGAATTGGTGCGGTAAAGGATAGAGGTAACCGAAAAGTGGACGCGGAGACACAAGGATTTGTTTCCCGTAGTTCCTTCCTTTTGAGGGGAAGTACGTCTACGTTTGGAGAGGGGGTGGTTTCAAACCACCAAAGCCACGAGAGGCCTCCCTTGTTCTCCGATGAATCTCACCCCAATGGGATCGATTCACCTTCCACTATATCGGCAACCTTCAAGGTGGAAGCCGGCACCGTTACAAGTTTGGGGCACACATCCACAACTTAATCGGAGGCTCCCAAATACAAGCAAGTTGTCAAAGCAATCAAAGACAAGCTTGTAAGAACAAAAATGAGAGATAGGGTTTCCAACAAAACACTAGAGCAAAGGGGCCGTCAATGAAATGAGGGGGAAATGAAGATCTCTTTTGGTGAAGTAGTAGATCGGGGACTCCTCCTTCGATTCCCCAAAGATCAAGGGCTTTGGGTGGTTGGATGATGAGATCTTGAGAATTTGAGTGGCTCCAAAGGACTCCAATGGTGGGCAAGACTTTAATGAGCTGAGCACTTTGTCCCAAGGTAGGTGGAGGGGTATTTATACCCCTCCACAAAATCTGACCATTGCGTGGCAAGCGGTAGTCTGAGGTACAAGCGGTACTAGGAGAATTCGGTACTACGGACCTAGGTGCGGATCACCCTTTTTCGACAGCACAAATCCATGAAAACTCTGTCACGCCAGGTAGCAAAATCTGGTACTACCGCATTTTGCTACCGAAACAACAAGCTTTTACACCGAGCAAAACTCTCATCACGCCGTATTGTTACTCGGCGTGGGCGGAAGCTTTTGAACGAAAAAACTCTATCACGCCAGGTAGTAAAATGCGATACTCGCATTTTGCTACCGGGCGAAACTTTTGCAACGTTCAAAATCCTCATCTGGCAGTACTAAAATGCGGTACTACCATTTTAGTACGGATGACGAGCTTTGACAAGCTATAAAAAGCTTCATCGCTAGGTACTAAAATGCGGTACCGCTTTTAGTACCGCAGAGACTTTTGACGATTAGTCATTTATACATGCAGTCGGTAGCAAAAAGCGGTACTACCGCTTTTTGGTACCGCGCCAGGCAGACAGTTTCTGAATGTATGCAAACCTTTTTAATGAACCTGCGATACACTTAGCAAACCATTAGTCCGATATGTGTGTTGTTATCAAACACCAAAATCACTAGGGATATAAAGTGCTCTTTCAAGTATAATCTTGGTTCCCTCATTCCTCGTCGTTTAGCTGCTAAGGGACCCATCTATGGGGGAATTATTGCTACTCGTATTGCTGCTACCTTGGACATTGATGTTGATACACATGATACAGTTATGGCTCCTCTGAGGCTTGATCTTGCTGCCATGAAGGCGAACCACTTTGTCACCACTAGCTATACTCTTGAGAACTTGGTTTATAGAATTTGTTTACTGACGGGGAAGAGAGAGAGAGAGAGAGAGAGAGAGAGAGAGAGAGAGATCCCTCTACCCCAAACCACTTTGTTCAATATTTCTCAGGCACCTTGGTCACGTACGAAGGCGGAGATGGATGACAAGCTGTGCTCTCTCAACTTCCACGGGCACTATCCAGAGGAAGCGCCCTCATATGACCCCGCAGTACATTATACAGGGGAGGCCTTGAGCTCTGTAAGGTTCCCAACCTTTAATAAGGTAGACCCTGTGTTTACAATGCTAGTCCATGGATCAATTTCTAGCATCCACAGTTAAGATGTAATATCAAGAAACATAGGTCATAATATAAATTTATAACCAGGAATAAAATAATTTATTACATCTTACATAGCTCATTTGGCTATCTCATTACAATGCAGCAGAATATAACAATAGCATGGGGTCCTTCATCTTCAAAGTGCCACAGAACATATTGGTTGTAGACTTGTAATCCTAATCATTAAACTTCACTAATATCAAACAAACCTGCAACATAACAAGTTACAGCCACAAGGGTCAATACATTTGAATTGTATTGGCAAGTGATACTATGGTAGTATAGTGGAGTCTATCATCTATATGCATTTGGCTAAGTGGAGCTTAGGCTTGCATTGCTCAAAATAGATTTTTCCTTATCATTTGAAAACACTAAGTTGTTGCTTAACAAAAATCACCCAAGGAACCACCAATAGAAATTGGTGAACCTTAAACCCTTGTTCAACCACAAGTTTTTAACTTAGAAATTTGGATGATGAGATTCTTGATAGCTTCCATGTCTTGATGCTCAAATTGTCCTTTACCAGGGACATGGCTAAGTACTTAGATTTTACACTCTGCAGAGGTGGTGCACTTTCCCCACAAGACTTGGTTTCACCAAGACAAGATCTTTCAGAAGCCTTCCCTTAGACCAAAATGGACGCGCTCCAACCTATCAATCCCCTACCACCAACCACTACAAGAAATGTGCTATACTATGACCTTTTGATAGTGACCCCGAAAGAAATCGTCATAAATTTATGACGATCTTGCTGCAGTTGGTCATGAGCTGTTTGGAAGGGGCAAAGGATAGCAAATGCATGACGATTTGTCCCAAAAATGTCTTAAATTATTTACACGAAATCGTCATAAGTGCGTCTTGTTTTGGGGCCTTGTTTGGAGCATACTACGACGATATAGAATCGTCATAGTCACTTATGACGCTATAATAACGTCGTAGTATGTTAAGCACTAGGATGACTGTGCTGCCACCTCCTCAATGTGATCCACGTGTCGTGTTAGTTGTGTGCTAGGGATTTTTTAGGTCGGGTCTAGATGGGTCGATTCTTTCAGGTCAGGCCCAACAACTTCTTTGGCCTAGATAATATTGTTAGGCAAAAAGATTGCACTTTGGGACTTGAACCAACGACCTAGCGATGTGAGGCAGCTGCCATAACCACTATGCTATAGTTGTGTTGTTGCAAATAATGTATAAACAAATGTATCTATACTATTAGTATTATCGAACAGAACCAAATAGAACAAAACAGAAGGGCGGCTCCCTTCGTGGCTCCCGAGCAATGTAACCAAACCTTACCAACAGTAACAGAAGGCGGCTCCTTCGTGGTGGCCGGCGGCGACGCGATGACGGCTGAGCGGCGTGAGCAACGAATCGGCAATGGAAGGAAGAGGTGGTGGTTCTTACGGGCGGAGGGCTAAGCGCCAGCGGAGGGGCTGCGGTCGTGGCGGTGGAGGGGCCGAGGCGGAGGGGCTCTGACAGTCGTGGCTGGCGGAGGGCTCCGGTGGTGGCTGGAGGAGGTCTGCGCAGTATACATCGGTTAGCACCCTCTCCTCTCTCCCATTTACTTCCTGTTAATTTCAGATCTGGTTTCATTAGGGTTTCAAAATCCATATTTTAGATGATGTTTAGAATCAATTCAAGCCCAAACCTTGGTCTTTTTTGCCTTTAGCTAGATGTAGGCATAGAACTATATTGTTGGAGCTTATCTAGGTTTTTGTTTAATTTACGCTAGCTAGTGTGTACACTTGATTGCAATTCTAACTTGCAATATTTTTCGGTCTTTTGCGGATGGACAAGCTGGATAACAAAAGGAGTTAGAAGGCTTTCTTATGAGCATCTAAGGGAGTGGATGAGTTCATGCGATTTGTCCGTAGAAGTGTTCCATGATGCTCAAGTTTTATGCCCATGCCCATTTGTATGAATCGTGTTGAACAAACTCTACCAAATGTAGAGGATCATCCGCTAATGCGTGGGATGGCATGCACGTATGATAGGTGGATCCATCATGGAGAGCCTTTACATCCGAACCGGAGCTGAACTCGAACTCGGTGAAGGCGCAGATCATGTTGATGATGGCGGTGAGTTTGTACAAGATGATGTTCGAAGGATGTTGGTTTGGAGGCGAGAGGATGGCTATGAGGATGATAGAATCCCGATCTGTTTAGGGATTTGTCTGAGTCTGAACCGCAAGGTCGGAGATCTGATCTATCTGGGCGATAGAGGGAGGCCAAGCGACTAGTGATGGTGGGACATTGTCCAGATTTTCTTTTACCGTGAAGTTACTCCATGTCAAGTCATTCTAGAATCAGCAATGTTGCCTTCAACGCAATACTGATCTTGACCATCCAATACCCTAAAAGTGCAATTCCCAAATCTTATGAAGAAGCATTGGGTATAATCGGTAGATTGGGGCTTGGTTATGATTCAATCCATGTCTGCCGAACAACTGTATCTTGTTTGAACACGCCAAGCATGACAGTGCCGAAATGTGATGCCTCAAGGTGGAAAGATGCGGATGGGAGGAAGCGGATACGAGAAGGTGTTGAGGTACTTTCACGTGATTCCAAGGCTACAGAGGATGTTCATTTCAAGCAACAATCGGAGGATGTATTGGCACAAGCTAAAGCGGCAACCCGTGGATAATGAACTTAGCCATCCGGTACGGAAAGGCATGGAAAGATTTTGATGATAAACATAAAGAGTTTGCCGATGCGAGGAACATCGACTCGGCCTTGCCACGGATGGCTTTAATCCATTTGGAATGAGCTCAAATATAGCATGTGGCGGTATTTGTTGTGCCGTACAATCTTCCACCATGGGCATGTATGGGCAGTCCAACTTCATGATGGCTTTGCTAATCCTGGTCCAAAATCTCGGGAAAGATTTTGATGTCTTTATGGAGCCCCTAGTAGAAGATCTCCTCAAACTCTAGAAAGGTGTCCGTACCTATGATGCCCCGAGTCGATAAGTTCGATCTCCGTCTTGGTAATATGGTGTATCCATGATTTCCCGGTAGCACACTTTGTCGGGAGGCTCACGTGCGGTTATCAAGCATGTGTGCGTTGTGACAAGGATCCGTGCTCGGAAAGAATAAGGAACAAGATATGTTGGACTGGGCGCGTTTTCTTCCGCCACCATCCTTGGCGAAAAGCAAAGATTTCAATGGAAAAACGAAACACGTGACCCGGTGGAGTTCACTAAAGAAGAGCTCGAGCAACAGCTTCACAATGTGAAAGATGTGAGACACAAACATCGGAAGAAAAGGAAGCGTGAGGATGGACAATGTTGGGACGGAGGGCTATTTTGTGGGACCTCCTTCTTGGGCAGATCTCAAGTTGAGGCACAACCTTGATGTAATGCATATCGAGAAAAACATATGTGATAATCTGCTTGGCACATTTATGAACATCGACGGAAGTCAAAGGATCTGATTAACTCTAGGCTTGATTTGGAAGACTTGGGCATAAGAAAAGATTTGCATCTTGACTGTTGAAGGTGGAGAGTCATTTGAGATGCCGGAAGCATGGTATACAATGACTAAAGAAGAAAAGCTTGCATTCGTGAATTTATAAGAGCGGTGAGATTTCGGATGGGTATCGCTAACCTAGCAAAATCGTGTCTCTGATGGATGCAAGCTCAGGACTAAAACTCATGATCACATCCTCCTTCAAAGGATTTTACATGGACTCCGTGGAATTTTGGATAAAGGAATATATGAAGCAGTTGCTGACCTGGGGAATTTCTTCAGAGAGTTGTGCGCCAAAACATTGAAGCTATCTGTTCTTGAAAGACTCAAAAAAGAAATCGTAGTTATCCTTTGCAAGCTTGAAAAGATCTTTCCTCCGACCTTCTTCACGGTGATGGTTCATTTATGTGCATTTACCCAAAGAGGCAATGCTTAGAGGCCTGTCTGTCTCGGTGGATGTACCACTGAAAGAAGGATGCTTACATTTAAGCGTTATGTCTGAACACCGCCAGAACTGAAGGGTCGATTCTTTGAGGCATATATTGTTGATGAGTGCCTTACATTTTGCTCGAGGTACTTGATCTGGAAACAAGATTCAATAGGCCGGGTAGAAATAGAGAGCGGGATGATTATGCGTTGGTGATGTCTGTGTTTTCAACCATGGTGTAAACCTTCTTGGAGGTCGAGTACTGGAGGTGGTGATGAATATGACAAGATGCATTGGTATGTGTTAAGGAGTTGCCACGAGGTTCTCTGGTATATCGAGTATGTCATCTCTTGTGCATGCACCTTATCTTTTTATTGAGTTGGAAGGAACCCATTTGCAAGCGATGATTTAATTAACTTTATGTTTTTGTTGTACTGCAGGCAGTTGTGCAAAATAGAGCTGAATAAGCAAGGTAGCCGCATCAATGTTGATAGATGGCTCATGAAGGATTTGCTAAGTGGTTTAAGAATCATGTGAGATCTTTAGTCTTGGAATCAATTGCTACATGTTTTTTGTGTGTGTTTTGTTACTAACCTGCTTTATTTGTGCAGATTGAAATTGCATGAGGACAATAAGGTCGGTGCTGATCTTTTGCTTTGGCATCTTGGCGGATAGGCGAGTGAGGCTGTATTCAGCATGTATTGTTGATGTTTGCTACCACAGTTGTGCATGAGAAAAATAAACACGAGAAACGATTGGAATAGTTCTTGAGGAGACCATGATGGTGAAGAGATGGACTTCTATGGTCACTTAAAAGCATCATAAGGCTCGATACAACTCGATGAGGCGTCCATCGATCGGTCGTCTTGTTCGTTGTGATTGGTTTGATCTTGGTGGCGAGAAAGAAGCGGATCCAAGATGGCGGACACTTCAAAAGCATTAACCTGGAAGGTCTTGGTATAAGAGTGATCCATTTATTCTAACGACACAAGCAACAAAGGTGTTCTATGTGCGGAACCGACTTGCGTGGAAATTGGCAAGTTGTGCAAAAGTTTCAGCACAGACATTTGTGGAGTGTGAAAGAAACTGAAATGGAGAAGGGTCCCAATGGTGGTGGTGGTCTAACATACCAAGATGATAACACTGAGGAAGTTCCAGTGCAAGAGAAAGAACCCGGTGTGCATACTAGATTGCGAAGGAGACAGACGAGTGTTACTTGATGCTTCATTCGTGAAAACATTAGGAAAAGAAGGAAGGAGGTAATGGAGGGCCATGAATGCGATGATGAAAACATGGTAGATGACACAGTCCTCCGGTACTGTAGCGATGGTGAGGATAAAAGGCAGATGCATTTCGACGATGATGATTAGTGGCTCACTGGAAACATGGTAGATGACAACATGCAAGGTAAATTCTATCCTCCATTATCTTTTCTTTTTTATTTCATTGGTAGTGGCTCACTGGAAATTGCTATTCTTTGTTGCAAATGCTCATAAGAAAGCAGTGGTGAGGATCAAGATCGATCGGGAAGCAGTGGTGGTGAGGATCAAGATCAGATCAGGAGTAGTGGTGATGATCAAGATCAGATCAGGAGCAAGATCCTTTTAGTTGGATGAGCAAGATCAGTACTACTATTTCTGCCTATTGTTGCCTTGTAATCTTGACCATGTACTACTATTTCTGGATGACCATGTCATTTTAGTTTCTGGATGAGTTATGAATATCATTGTGACTTCTGGATGATCATTGTGATTTTAGTTCTGAATCTTTGAGTGCATATCATTGTGAGTTCTGAATCTGTCCAAAAAAGGAAAAATGGTGAGGCCTGGGGATCGAGCCCAGGACCTCCTACTACTATTGCAGCATCAACTGCCACCAACACTGTCCATTTGGCTAAGTAATTGCAACCTATATGATCCAGGCAGAGCCCATAATGCCAAGTGGCTGCACTTGAAGCTTCTCAACATTTGACATCTCAAATCTCTTTGTTCCTGGGTGGCCATCCACAAGTGAGACACCAAGTTTTCCCCAGTATATTGGACTTGGTGATGCCCAAGTTTTCCCGACATCTGGAATTGCATGACCCCTCAACACAAACCATTCCTTCCATTCCACCCAGGTGATTCATTCACTTAGTTGTTTTATTAAACAAAACACAAATCCTCAGACTTAGAAATTTTTCCATAGTATGAATATATCTTCCACCCTTGTTTTCTATTAGCTAAGCTAAGCATGATAGTAGTAGGAATCTTAACTTAGGAAATTCTACTAAGGTTTCATCTACTAGGATTTGTCATGGCATGGTTTATACTTAGCAAAAATTCCATGCAAGTCTTACTTAGAAATATCACTAATGCATAGTGAAAATAATGGGACAAAAGTATGAAGCATCACTTGCCTTTTTGGTAGAGAGTATAGGTTCACTCCTTGATCTTTGCAATGTTCACAAACTTCAAGTCACTACAATTCAATCAAGCAAACAACATTTCAATCTACCATTCAAGCAATTCATCACATAAAATAATAATAACAAAACAATGCATGCAAGCATGCTAAAGATTGTTTTATTTGCAGAAGTGGTTTCTAATGGGTTATAAACATTTTAAAACACCTAATGATCATTTTATAAAGTGGCAAAATCATTTGCAAAAGATTTCACTTCATAAACCATTTTTAGACTAAGTCATTATTTTATGTGGTGAAGAAATGCTTTTAATAAGGCAACATTCTATAGGTTTCACAAAATATGTTTTCAAACCATAAAACCTTGTATTTAGGGTCAGAGAGTTTATTTCCAAAACATTTCTCAAAGGTTTTCTTCCAAAACCATTTTTAATAATTAAACCATATTTTTATTTGACTAGAATTGGTTTAAATCCAAGATTCATTCTTTTGCTTCACCAAATACATTTTTGAAGCCACCAATTGATTCCTAAGATCAATAGGTTCAAAACAAACCATTTTCCCAAGATTTTATCCCCCAAAACAGTTTAGAACAATTTTTATATCCTAAACATGCATACACAAGTTTCTATAAAAACAATCAATTTAACCGAAGCTTTTTACTAAACAAAGTGCATGGTTGGCTAGGGCTTGTTTTTCTGAATCCATTGATATAAAGTTTGCAAAATTTGGACGTGTAGATTAAAAGTTATAGATTTTACAAAATTGAGCAACTAATAGATCAAATTCTGATTTTAAACCTGATTCTATGACACGCGGCGCTATTCTATTCGTCGGTACCGCTTCAGTTGGATCGTGCGATGGCAGACGTTGGATTTAAGTTACATCGCACGGTGCAGAGATGCTACTTACCCCTTCGCTCACGTTCTATCCTAATCGTCAGATCAAGATCGCCAGCGACAAAGACGCTTGCGAGGCGGCGGCGTGGCGTGTCATCTGTCGCGGTGGTTACAGAAAGCAAGGGAGAGAAAGGTGTGGCTCACCAGGTTCGCCGTGGCGTGGGGAAGCTCAACGTGGTCTTTGGGTAGCAGGGGCACACGGGGTCGATGAGAATCGCTCGTCGGAGTTGAGCTCTTGCTCGGGCTCGTCCTGTTGAAGATGATGGCGAAGGCACGGGGCACGCCAGAGAGAAAAGAAGACGCGGTTAGATGCGCGGGGTCACGGGCGAGCACGCGTGTGTGAAAGAGAAGGAGAGGCGCGGTCAGGTTCTTACTAGAGGAGTCGCCGGAGAAGAGGCAGACGGCGGCGGAGCTTTGAGGTCGTCGTTGTCGAGGTTCTGGATCAAGCGCGGGCAAGCTGTTGCTGCAGAGAGAAGCTCTAGGGGGTGGAGGTCACGCTCGGGTGCTCGAGGAGGCGAGGGGTGGCAGGGTTTGGCCGGAATTGCCGTCGGAGTTCGTCGGAGACAATGGAAATGCAAGGCAGAATTGACGCAGCCTGGTGGCTCCTGTGAGGTGTGGTCTGGGGGAGAAGGGAGATGAGACTAGGGCGGTTAAGAGGCGTCGTTGCAGCGCGGGATTTAATCAGCCATTAACGCGAATTGACAGCGCGCATTCACGGCAGAAACAGCAGCGAAGTTTGGGGACGAACAAGTCGCGGGGTTAACGATGATGATGGGGCAGTGGGGTCTGGCATCAGCGAAAGAGTGAGTGGGGAGTGGGCTTGCTGGGCCATGACTGGGCTGCCGAGCTGGGCTGCTTCCTTTTCACATTTTTTTTGTTCAGTTTGTTTTTCTTTTTCTCTTTTGATTTTTCTGTTTTGATTTTGAATAAGCAATTCAAACATTCATTTGAATTCAAACCTTTGCCAAAATTTATGTAGGTTCAAATACTGATTAGCAAGACATTCTGATATCATTTTTAGAATAATTTATTTATTCTTTTTAAGGTCTTTTAATTATTAAAATAGGTCCTTGTATTAAATCAAATAGGTTTTAATAATATTTCAAACACCATTTAAATTCTTTAAACTTCCCAAATCTTTTCAGTAGGTTTTTATTTGATTGTTTGGGTGTCAAATAATTCATCTTGAATTATTTGGAAAGTTTTTAATATGATCATAATCATTTAAAATGGGTATTTGTTTTAATTCCAATGGAATTAAATATAGTTTTATTTCCATAATTTTTATTTGGGAGATTCATTTTATTTAAGTTGATTAAACAACTTTTATTTCACTTGGGTAAATTCCAAATATCATTTTCTTTTGATTTAAATGATCATTCTTATTAGAGATTTGTCTTTATTAAAAATAGGGATAGAATGGTTAATGCCATTTTATTTTATTTTGGAAATTATTTATCCTTTTATTTTATTTGGATTTGGATTATAATTCATTCCATTTTCTTAATGGATTAGGCCAAGATTTAATTTGGTCTTTAAATATTTCTTATTTAATATTCCTTTCTTCATCTTATAAAATTCATATCTTTTTATTTATAGATCCAAACTTGGTGATTCCAATCTGTACAATCTTATTTGATATTTATTTTTCCTTTTAAATATCTTTAGGATTATTTGATCTCCATTTGGTATGGATTTTAGATAAGGGCTTTATTAGCTTTGGGAATTCGATTCCTTATCTTATTAAATTCATGAGTTTTTATTTATGGTTCCAAATTAAGTGAAACCAATTTATATGGCTTTATAATATTTCTATTTGTCATTCTTGATCATTTGTAAATGTTTGTTGGC
Source organism: Avena longiglumis (assembly GCA_030063025.1). Classification (NCBI taxonomy): domain Eukaryota; kingdom Viridiplantae; phylum Streptophyta; class Magnoliopsida; order Poales; family Poaceae; genus Avena; species Avena longiglumis. The sequence goes on from CP125978.1 coordinate 97,215,784, forward strand.
AAATTTTTGTATGTATCAAATACATAGGCTTGGAGATAACTTGGAAATGATTTTATTCCATTAGCGTTTAGGGTTTGGATTTATTTTCCAAGTGTTTAAATTTCCAGATGCATTTAATGAGGAAATCATTTCTCTTGATTTGGATTTTTGTTGGATTCAAACTTTTACCAAAGTTTGTTCAAGATGGGATTTTAAGTTTCCATTTAGAAACAAAAGTTTCTTTTCACCCAAAAATTCAACAATAATTTATTTTGTTTATTTTATTGTTCACATTACATGATTTGGAAAATCTTGGGATGTGACAAGCTCATAACAGGACGAGGGAGTTTCCTCGACATACTACGGAGGTGCATCTACTTGGGAACCATGGGATTGAGCCCCACTTAGGCCAAAATCCTAAGCTTGGGGGGAGGTATACCGACATCACACTCATATATATATCATGTTTGGTCGGTTCTTTGTATATTCATTGTTTCGCTTTCTTTTTGGTTTTTGTTGCTTCTTTCTAAAACACAAAAATACCAAAAATATTTTCATTGTTTCTCTTGGTTTGTTTCTTTGCTTTGGTTTGCCTTAAAAGAAAAATCCGAAAATATTTTGCTTTGTTTTTCTTTGGTGTTTGCTTGTTTCTAAAAAATCGAAAACACCAAAAATATTTCTTGTTCTTCTTTAGTTTTGTGAGTTCTTTGCAGGGTTCAGCCGTCATCAGTGGATTTTGGTTTCATGTTAATTATTAAAGTCACACAAGTGAAGGGCAATAATGAAGATTAAGACAACTCGGGGTGTGGTAAGAGGCTGGTAACGAACTCTATTTGTTTCATTCTTGTACATATACTCATCATTGTGAGCATGCTTAGCCTATTTGTGTAAGTTGTATGTCATTATGGATGCTTAGTAGTTCTTGCTTGTCTATGATTAGCTCTAGCTCGCTAATAGTTTGTAGCATGTCATATGAATGTTTGCTTGCATTGTTTTATTCATACTTTGGTATGATATTGTGGTATCCTCCTCTGACTGTTCATGTGAATCGACTTGGCACATGATCACGCATGCATATGACTAATCAATAGCCAGTAAGCCTTGATGATTTCTTTTGCCTTAGAGTTCTTGTATCACTTTCATGCCATAATTAGTCCTGTTTTGTTGCAAGCATGATTATGAGAGTTATCGCTCTCTCGTTTGTCGCTCCCTCTTTATTGCTAGCCTTCACTTGCACTGAGTATGTGCTCTACCTATGCTCCAACTCCCCAAAACCAATATTGCCAGCTGTGTCCACCATACATACCTATTAGCATTATTTTCTATTTCAGTGCATATTCCATATGTCGTGTTCTCTTCCAAAATAAAATGTTTGTCTGTTTTGAGAAAGTTAGTTAGTAAAGCTCTCACGAACTTGGTGGCACACTTTATTCCTTGCGCTTAATAATTCCAAACCATTATGACTAGTCCATGAAAGTTATATGCTTGCTTATTATATGCTGGGATTCAGCAGAACCGTGCTGTCACGAGGAACGCTTTCAACTCTTTTTGGATATCTCATCTAGTTGATTCCTTGCTCTTTTGTTTACGGATGTCGACAATGTGAAATAAAAGGGGAAGTTGTTAGTTCATGGATTTTACACATTGTGTTAGAGAAACGACTGGGCCGCTAGCCTAAGCCATGCTTAATCATGGTGGAAACTTGCAGCATCACTATAATGAGCATCTATGAAGCGTCCTCAATAAAAAGCTATGCATATGGTAAATAAAAAGATTGCTGAGATGCTCATTGTCTGCTTGCCTTGTCATTTTGGTTATGGGAAAGCTCTTGTACCATGTGCAAAGGGTACCCCATTGGCGGTTCTCGATGATATGCATGTATTTACAATGACAAGAACTTTCAGGTGACCAAAGTTGAGTAGCATGTAGAGCGACCCTCGTACTCAAGGGACTTGGGATTTACAGTCAATGGTCTGTCAAGCATATGATTCAGATTTGACCTCACTTTCACCTTAACCACATGAAGATGCCTATGATAGGGGCAATGAGAGCTCAAAGCTAATGAGTACCTTCCTTTCAGCATTGGGAAGCTTTTCAAACCTTCACAAAACCGTTTTCACAATTTTGTTGAGTCACCACTTATTCTATGAGCACCTTCTTGAGAGCATAGTTGTCATTCTTGTGTTTGTTCCAAAACTTGGTTAATTATGTCATGACTTTGATGCTTTTATCTCTAGTCTTCACTTGAACTTCAGAGGCGCCTTGGCATTTATATTGTGCTCTTAAAACAAAGGCAAGCGAGATACCACTCTATCATACTTTATTATGAGCATTGCAATATTGCTTGTGTTTATGTTTCATGCTACTTATTATTATTGAGTTGGTTTCTATTCATGGCTTGCAATGACTATTGAGTAGATTTAGTTGCATACTTCTTATTATGAATTGTCTAAGCATCTACTCCTGTGCTAAGAATATTTACATCATATGAAGCAAAATGTTCGTGAAAGTTCTTTTATCGCACTTAGTTTTCAACTGAATTACTTGAGGATAAGCAATAAGCTAAGCTTGGGGGGAGTTGATACGTCCAAAACGTATCTACTTTCTCGAACACTTTGCTATTGTTTTTCCTATATACTTGTGTGATTTGGATACAACTAACATGGGTGACATTTCAGTGAATTACCTTGGTGTCTTGTTTTTGTGCAGAAAATCAACTATGAGGAAAAATCCCGGAAAATATGCCAAAAACTATTTCTCACCAGAAGATCCACGGAGCCAGAAGAGGAGACAAAGGGGAGGCCTGGGGGGCCTAGACCCACCCCAGGTGCGGGCCCACCTGACCCCGCGCCTGGAGGGGGTTTGGCCACCCCAGGCAGCTCCTCAGCCTCCCTCCGCGCCTATAAGTTGCCTTCTGACCTAAAAACTCAGGGGGTTCGATAGTTTTCCAGAAAGAGTTCCGCTCTGCCTCCGCCATCAGAAACCAAGATTCGGATCCAGAAACTCCGTTTTGTCACCCTACCGGGACGGGAAATTTGGAGAGGATCATCGCCATCGTCATCACCAACGCACTCCATCAACCACCGATGTTTCCCTCATCCATGAGTGAGTAATCCCCCGCTGTAGGCTTGGGGATGGTAGGGATTGGATGAGTTTTATCATGTAATCATATAAGATCTGTTAGGGGCATAGTGCCTAGTATCTCTATTAGTGCTATTTGACTTTGTTGCAACTTGTTATGCTTAATGCTTGTCACTAGGGCCCGAGTGCCATGATCTCAGATCTAAACTTATTGTTCAATCATTATGATAGTAGTGTTTGTTATCTTATTTGCAAGTTGGGTACACATATCATTGTATGGATCCAAATGCCCCAAAGTGACAATAATTGGGACAACCGGAGGGGATGGCTGTGGTGTGAGGATCACATGTGTTCACGGAGTGTTAATGCTTTGCTCCGGTGCTCTATTAAAAGGAGTTCCCTAGAGGACCCGCTGCCATGGGCTGGCTAGACAGAAGATGTTGTGCAAGTTCTCATTGCGAGCATGCATGATTATATTTGGAGCACATGCCTAGGATTGTTTAGTACTTGGATGCTTATTATTATTTATCTGCAATGCCCTAGATCTTGAAGTTACATGTTTATACTCTTCCATGCAACACCCGTCCATCCATCCCTATGCCTACCGCACTCGAATCCTACTGTTACCATTACTATTACTATTGCTCCTATCCACTGTTGTTGTTGCTTTGTTGTTCCTACTACAAATTGTTGCTACTGATAAACTTCTGTGAGCAAGAACTATTTCCAGGTGCAGCTGAACTGACAACTCAGTTGTTAAGGCTTGCAGGTATTCTTTGGCTCCCATTGTGTCGAATCAATAAATTGTGTAATACTACCCGCGAAGACTGTTGCTATCCCCTACACTTGTGGGTCATCAAAGGATCTCTCTCCCCCTCTAGTATTTATCCCCATGGTCTCGAACTAGCGAGATACATGTTCCCGGTGGCTATTCGGCAAGAAAGAGTTGTGCTTCTGCTGCATCGCTGGAGCGAGGAGGCATAGGTTGCTCGGTGCCTCATACGTGTGTGCGAGCACGAATGCGCTGTTGTTTTGCAGTGCTAGGACTTCCTCTCGATCTTGAGATCGGCAAGAGATCATCTACATCAACCACGAGTTTGAACTCGTTAAGCTTTGTCGGTCTTCAAGGGTATGTTCTCTATGGATATACATCCGCCCGTTGCTTGTATCTAGTAGATAGATCTTGGTACATAGTTGTTTCCATAGTAGGAAATTTTTTGTTTTCTGTGTTGCGAACCCTACAGTGGTATCAGAGACGGATCTATGTGTAGATGCTTTGCACGGGTAGTACACATATGTGTATGTGGGCAATGATGATCATTTTGTTGCTTCTTAGTTGTACTTTGGATATTGGAGGTATAGTGGGATGAAGCGGCCCAGACAAACTTTACATGTCCTCGCACATGAGACCTGTTCCACGCTTGACATGCAACTAGTTTTGCATAAGTGGCTAGCGGGTGTCTGTCTCTCCTACTATAGTCAATATCTAATTTGCAACGGGTTGTCAATAATTTGGTTATCCTCGTTGTGGTTCATGTTCGTAGGTAAGAACGGTTCTATCTTCGAAAGCCCTAAGCCACGTAAAACTTGCAATGGATAAATTAGAGGCGTCTAGTTTAGATTGTTGCTGGGCTAGTGTTATGATATGGTGATGTTGTAAGTAGAAATATGAGATGATACTCTTACAACATACATAACATGTAAGTTCCATAGACCTTGGCCTTACACATAGAGGTATGATAGTGATCATACCACGGTGCACATGATGGAGATCATATGCAGGAACCATATCATTTCACTTATAAACATATGATGTTTGTTGCATCTTATATTGCTTGTTTGGCGTTTTATTAGAATAATAAGATGATCCCTCATTTAGATATCAATATAATAATGTATTCTTCCTTAAGTATGCACCGATTATGTTTCGTCGATCCAAGACATCACGTGATGATCGGGCGTTCTTGGATCCACGATCATATTACGGCTGTAAGACGGTTACACACACGAATACTAAGGTTCTTACTTGGCGATCCTAGCATGTACAGACATGGCCTCGGAACACAGACAGAAAGGTTAAGCATGAGTCATATGGAAGATATGATGCCCATTTGATGCTCGCCTTTGAAGCTACACCGACTCACGTGATGACCGGACTTGGTGTAGTGGATTTGGTTCATGTAATCACCAAAAAGACACGAGGGATGTCGTTTTTGAGTGGGAGTTCATTTCTAATTTGGATTAGAAGAACTAAATTTATCATAAATTAAATCAAAGTGAATTTGCATAATTTTGTGTAGTCATTGGCATTCGTTCACCACCTTATGCTTAGTTGTAATTGAGATAATAGAACTATAGAATTATGGATATTTACTTTATGAACTGGTATTGTATTGTGTTGAGTGTCAATCTAAAGTTTAAAGTCCTATTGCAAACTTTAATCAAATTCTGTTTACTCTGTGAAATTTAATAATTGGTATTAAATCGAGAGTAACAATTCAAGTGTTAGTATCTTAAGTATCATGTTTGCCTCCATGATTCTTGATTGTTTTAATATCAAGTTCATCTAGGAACTAAAAGAATTGTTTCAGAAATCATCATGTGTGACATATATAACGATATCTGAAACAATGTTTTGGTTGCAATATGATAGAGTATAATGCATGTTCTCATATTGGATGAGAATTTGCGAAGGTTGGAGATGCTAGACATCCTAATCATCCAAAAGGGTTTTGGAAAGTAACATTATACTCACGATTCGCCTTCATAAGCTATATTAGCTTGATCATGAAAATCGTTATGATAAGTATGAATAGAAGATGTATGTAAAGTGTTTACTACACTAAAAGATTACTAAAGAATGGATTTTGAAAGAATGCCGATCATTTGATGATGGTGATCTACTTCAAAGTGCAAGTCCAAAGGTATTATTATTTGAATATACACGCTTTCAACTATGTGTCATGTATATGGCGCCACTATTGATGTTGATAGATTCTTTTAAAAAGGAAAAGGAAATGCTACAAGAGAATCTATAAAATATATTTGGCAGAAAAAGGAAAGATTGGAAATATCCAGTTTTAGGTATATAGATGATATACATGTTATGGTTGTATTCTTTGCTTGTTAAACAATGTGGTTCTTGGGTATTGGATACCGAATTGGTTGGTATGAAATTTCATACAGAACGACGCAATTCATGAACCACAATGGCCTAAGTAACTAGCAAGAGAATATGTGATGATGTTCATTGAAAATAAACAAACTGTTGTTTGTATTTCTCGTTGACATCAAAGCTTGACTTCAAGATTTGTTTTAATAATTGTTATTTAAATCAGGTACTATGAGAACAAAGGTTGTTCAAATAATTACCGTATTCCATATAAGATGGATGATTTACCAATCTAGTTGAAGAAATCACATCCATAAAGCTAATGCTAAAATGTCGCAAGACAAATGATTAGAAGATCACTTACGAAGTGACATCGCCGTTTAAATTATATTTGAAAGAAAACATGAAGAAACTCCATTTTCATGGATTTTTGGAGTCTTTGATTTGATCAAATGACGCTTGTGAGACTTTCCTCGGGATAATTGAAACTTCGTTCAAAGGCCAAAGAAGAACGAACGACTAAAATATTGGAATTTATACATATCGATGTATGTGGTCCATTATGTATAGTCGTAAGCGATGGATTTCAACTTCATATGCTTTCTCCGAAAATTTGAGTGAATGTTCACTTAATGAGAAAGAAGTGTGAAATATTTGAAAATGTTCAAAGACTTTCAAGATGAAGTGGAAAATCATTGTAACAAGAAAATAAATGGTTTATGATTTTATCATAAGGGATTTATTTGAGTTGCAAGTGTAACAAGAAAATAAATGATTTATGATTTTATCATAAAGGGATTTATTTGAGTTACAAGTTTAGCAAAAACACCTAGATTTGCATCTCCCAAAACACCATAGGAATATGGAGTGTTTGAGATTTGTAATGAAACCTTGTGTGACATGGTTGAATCAAAGGTTTTATTTATAAAACTGCATTATGTTTTAAAAGATTAAAGCTTTAGAGACTATCGCTTTTACACTGAAAAGAGATCCATCTTGATCCGTTGAAATGACACCATATGAGTTATGGTTTGGGGTAAAACCCAAATTGTCCTTTCTTAAATTTTGATATGCTAAGCATAAGTAAGATGTTTACAACCAAAGTCAGATGAGAATGTCTTTGTAGGTTATTTCGAATAACAATTGGGTATTCCTCCATAACACCAAGGACAAAAGGGTTTGCCGCTTGAAACGTGAAGTTTCTTGAAAAAGATTTTTTCACAAAAAGTTAAGTGGGAGGACAATAGAACTTTGATAAGGTTAATGAAACTTAGCTAAATGTGCTGAGGTGCGCAGCGTCGGAAATTGTTCCAGAGGCAGCCATAATGATCATAGCTTATGTTCCTCAAAGGCTGTGGTCACGGAGATCTAAGTTCCTATTAAACCAAGTAGGTCGGATAAACAATCAAATGCTGAGATTTGAGAGTAAATCATTGTTTGACAATGATGAACCGACTACATGCAAATAAGCGATGATGAGACCTAACTCCGTCAAATGGCTAGAAGCCATAAAATCCATGATAGTTCCATACACGAGAAATCAAGTTTTGAACTTGGAAGACCCTCCAGAAATGTGTAAAAACCTATCGGTCGTTTTTGGATCTATAAAGAAACAGACATGGATGTTTCACATCTATGAAATAATCGACATGTCAGTAAAGTATTTTACAACAATGTTCAAGGAGTTGACTATGACAAGATTTGATCTTTCATAGCGATATTTAGTCTGGACGAATTAAAGTAGCAACCACTACATATAATTTGGTATATGGTAGATGAATAAACAAAACAAAATTCTTCTAAAAGAATGGTTACCTAGGACATGTGCATGACACGATCCAAAGGGTTTGTTAATTCAAAGGATGCTAAAAGGGCATGCAAACTTAAATGGTTGAAGTAAGCATCGTGGAGTTGGAATCTTCACCATGATGAAAAAGGAGTTTTCATCAGGAGACGATGTAGATGCTTGCATTTGCAAGAAATTAAGTGGGAGCGCTAAGACATATTTCTAATACATTATGTGGAGGACATCTTGTTGATTGGAAATGATGTATCTTTTATTAACAAAGGTTAAGGATTTCATTTCGATGAAAGACTTAGGCAAAACCCGAATATTTAGCATGAATGTCTATATGGATAGACTGTGACGCTAATATGGTTGTTCCAACTGTACATATATGAGATATTGAAGGAGTTCAATATAGAAACAATGAGAAAAGTTTCTTGTCACATGGAAAAAGAATTGAATCAAGATTCAAGTGTATCGACACTTGATAAGTGAAACAAGATTCAAGTGCTTTGACACTTGATGATTGAAATCACAAGAATGTTTTGATCAATCATACCATGATATGTACACATCCAGATATGTCCTATGCTCTAAGTGTTATGAGCATATACCAGAATGAATCACAAGATGATCATTGGACGATAGTAAGGAAATTCTTTTGATCTTTTAAAGAACTAAGAATACATTTGTATAGAGGTGACAAACAGTTACAAATAGTTCATTGTAAAGCGTTACATTGATACTAGTTTTGTCACAAGATACAAATTAAGTTTATCTCAATTTAAACTATGGGTGGCACAATGTAATGGAAAGGAGATTCCATGACGGATTTGGATGAATTCCAAAGTTCAAACATTATGACAGATACTACAACAAAAGGCTAAGTATATGACTGTTATAGTAGCAGCAAAGGAGGGCATTTGTGTCAAGTAGTTTGTTATCAAACTAAGGTGTGATTCGCAATGGGCTAACACTAAAGATATATTGTATGACAATAGTATCGACATGATTTAACCCCAAGGAACTAAAGGTCTCACCAAAAGACCAAATTTATACAATGCCATCTCATTGGAGAATGAGTGATTGTAACATCCCTAATTTCATATTCCAAAACTCATCCATATCATCCTTGCATTCATCATCATTTAGGGATATACTCAAAATCATTTCAGAAAAACAGAAGCTTTTGATGTTATGATTTTATGTGGACAGATTTAATTCCAAAGACCAACACCATTTGAAACTTGAATGTTTAGGGACTTGTTTGCTTGCCCCATTGTTGGAAAATTTTAAGAGAGAAGGGTTAACCAAAGTTTCAAATTTAGGAAGAAATTCAAAATCCCTTTTCCAAACATTTTCAAAACAAATGCAAAGCCTCTGTTGTTTGAAATCCAAGTTGGACCAAGCCCTTGCAAGGAAGCCCCACAAGTTTTGACCTATTTCTGAGACCAATTCACCCCTGCAAAACCCCAGGAGAATTTGAATTCAAATTGTATTTGAAACCATTTGAAAACCTAATCAGAAAATCGAATTAGAAAAGAAAAAGGACTAAACAAAGGAAAAGGGCCGAGCGCCAGGTTTCTGGCCCAGCAAAGGATCGAGCCCAACTAGCCCACCCGGGAGTTCCCTTTTCTTTTCTCACGCTTGAAAGCACCTTGATTGTCACGGCATGACCCCACCCCATTTTCACATTCGTCGACGAGCGGCCCTGTCCACGCTGTCATCGTCTTCCACAAACCACGCCCGCGACCACGTCGCAGCTGCAGTGACTGCCGGTAATGGCGTGGCTTAATTGGGCATTAAAACTCGGGCGTTTCCTGTCGAGGCACCAGCTATAAGATCCCCACCTCCTCGCAGTCATTTTCCCCCAGTCAATTCCACACTCACGCCACCAGGCTGCCCACGACTCGCTCAAGACCACCGCAGACAGAGCCAACTCCGGCGATCAATTCAGGTGAGCCCCGTGCGCCCCTTCCCCTCTGGTTTGTTCGATACACTTCGTAATCATCTTGCGCACTTCCTAACCACATCAGATCATCCCGTACTGCCCCAGGTCACCGTATTCACTCGACGCCGCAAGCACCTGACGACCACCCCAACTTCGGCGACCAATCTCAGTAAGTCACGTGCACCCCTTGCTTTCTCCTTCACCCGAGCGTGTTCGCAATTGTCCTGCGCATCTCCTAAACCGCTGGTTCGTGTTAGGGCGGTGCGGAACCTCGGCAACTACACCGACAACCTCCACCCGACGCCAGACACAACTCCGACGAGATCCAGAGCCCATCTCCGAGCGCCCCTCCGCAAGCCAGGACTACGTCGAGCTTCAACAGCCTCCAGCGAACCTGGTAAGACCCTTATCCCTCTCGCGGACGATGTAGAACACCAGCACCGCCGTAGTCAGACGCGCCGCCGCCGGTCAGCGCCGCTAGCGCCTCCAGATTGTGGCTTGGTAGTTTAGTCCGTTGGATCTGCATCGTAGGGCTAGGATAGATCCTGAGCGAAGAGGTACGCGTGTGTCTGAGCCGCCAGATTTCATTTAGATCGTGCGGTCCGCAGCGCTCGATCCGCGCGAACCGATGCACGCCCGGTGAGGTTGCGACGCGTGGCAAGGTTAAATTCAAAAACAGAATTTAAAACCTGATTTAGATCCAAACTTCAAACTACTATAACTTTTGAATGCCACGTTAGAATTCTACAAACTTTATACCGTTGGATTCAGTGAAACAAAACCTTTCTGAATATCCAATTTGTTTAACAGATAGTAACCATTAAAATGACTTTATTTGTGGAATCATATTTAAAGCTATTTTGAGTATAGATTTGTTTTGGTAATTGGTTTTAGTGTTAAATAAGTTTGATGTGGCAAATTTTGTGTCCTGTTATGTTTCAGTATCATACACATGCTTGGTAGAATTTTCAAAAATCACCACTTGATAAATTCTTGCATAATTGCATTCATATTATTTTTTATTGTATAAAATTGTGTGTAATTGTATGCTATAATTTTGTGTAGATTTTGCTAGTGATTGTGATTGTGAAGAGTGCTACTCTCCCCACTACCAAGGCAAGTGATATTTTCATGAATATTTTTATCCTATGTTTTGTACTAGCAATAGATATTTTGCTAAGTCTTGCATGCTATTTTGTCTAATGCTAAGTTGGGAAATCCTATGTAGAGTAGAATTGTAGGATTGTTAAGGAATTTTCCTAAGTTAAGTTATCCTACTATGCTTAGCCTAGCTATATAGCAAACAAGGGTTGGTAAAAATTTCTACACTTACCATTATGAAAATATTCTTAAGTCATGAGGCTTATACTTTTCTAATAAAACCACTAAGTCAAATGAACCTCCTGGGTGGAATGGGAAGAATGGGTTATGTTGAGTGGTTACACAAGGCCATGGACTTGGGTTGTGTATATCACTTGTGGTAAGCCACCCAGGCATAAAGGGATTTGGAGGCCAAGTGTTGAGAAAGCTTACAGTGCAACCACTTGGCAATATGGGCTCTGCCTTGATCATATAGGTTGCTAGAACTTAGTCATTTGGACAGTTGGTGGTAGATGGGATGATAGGTTGGAGCGTCCATTTGACTAAGGAAAGGCTTACGAAAGGTCTGTCTTGGGAAACCAAGTCTGGTGGGGAAAGTGCACAACCTCTGCAGATGGAAAACCTAAGTACTTAGCCTAGTCCAAGGAAATGGACACTTTGAGCATCAAGACATGGAAGCTACAAGAATCTCATCACTCCAACTTCTAAGTAAAAATTTGTGGGTGAACAAGGGTGAAGGACCCCAATGTCTATTGGTGGATTCTTGGGAATGTTTTGACAAAGAAAAACTTAGTGATTTCAACTAATAGGTAAAACCTGTTTTCAAGCAAAGCAAGCCAAGCTACACTTAGCCAAAATGCATATAGTAATATAGTCCACTTAAAATATACTAAGGTATCACTTGCCAATACTATTCCAAAGTATTGACCCCCTGTGGCTGTAACTTGTGATGTTGCAGGTTACTCTGATGAAGAGTAGGAGTCATGAGTCTACACTCAACATGCTTGCCTGTGGCACATGAAGATGAAGACTTATGTTTATTTACCTATTCCTTAAACTCTTGTATTAGGCCTTTGGCCCTGAGTTGTAAAAGACTATGTCTTATCTCTGGAATGAATGTAATAAACGACCTTTGTATCTGTGTACTTCATCTTAAACTGTGGATGCTAGCATTGATCCAGGGACTAGCATTGCAATCACAGGGATCCTTTCCTTTATAAAGGAGGGGTCTAACAGTGATGCTTGGAGACGCAAAGACATGCAAATACACATGGACCTGAAAGCGCCAGATCCGTAGATTATGTTAACCACTTGCAATTGCGTATATGGAACACTAGAAATCCATAGGTGTTTAATACACAAAGTTTTCAAACTAGATTATTGTCTCTAGTGCAAGTGGGAGACTGAAGGGAATATGCCCGAGAGGCAATAATAAAGTGGTTATTATCGTATTCCTTGTTTATGATAAATGTTTATTTTACATGCTATAATTGTATTAATACGGAAACATTAATACATGTGTGTTTAATAAAAAAATAAGTTCCTAGTTATGCCTCTCTTATAAACTAGCTCGTTGATTAACAAGATGATCAAAGGTTTCCTGCTCATGGACATTGGCTGTTGTTAATAACGAGGTCAAAACATTAGTGTAATGGTGTGATGAACATTCATCCGAAGTATAGAATTACGATCAAAGTCATTGAGTTTATATTGCTATAACAACTTATGAAGTGATCCTAATCCTTAGACCATGAGATCATGTCAATCACTAACACCGGAAGAGTTTCTTGATAACATCAAACGTCACACCATAACCGGGTGATTATAAAGATGGGTTCAGAAATACTAAAGTGTTATGTTGAGGCCCATGGACCGAGAGTGGAATTTGTTCATCCCAATGACGGATAGATATGCTCTGGGCCCTCTCGGTGATATCACATTGGTTAGCTTGCAAGCAAGTGATTTGATCACTAGAATGTTATATCACGGGAACGAGAAAAGAGTGCATGTCAGTAACGAGATCAAACTAGGTATGGAGATACCGATGATCGAATCTCGGACATGTAAAATATCGCGAAACAAAAGAATTAAGATACTAGCATAAAAGGTTCTGACGATCACAAGAAAGTCATCGTTGAATGTGTGGGAGTCAGTATGGGTCTCCAGATCCCGCTTCTGATTATTGACCGGAGAAGGGTCTCGATAATGTCCGCATTATTCACGAACCGTAGGATGGCACACTTAAGAGACACCGACATCCAATTGGAGCAAAAGTTTCATGCCAGAAAGAATAACAATCGCAGGAATTTATTTCACTAGATACCGAAACAGGTTTTCGGGTGAAATTGCAGAAAGTGTTTTTGCATGTGAAATTAAATACTAGCAAGGGGTTATATGAGAATGTTTGTCATTAAAGTAATTGACAAAATTCTGAATAAATAAAAGGAGTTTTATTTAATGAAAGTTTGCATTAAATTTGGTGGAAATTTAATGGGAATTTGAGTGGGTTTTTGAGTGGAGTAAATTGAAAGGCTTTTGTGTGAGTGGAGTGTCCACCCACATGAATGAAAGGAGGGGAGGGGGCAGCCTCATGGCTGGGCGCATGGCCCCTTGGGTGCCCCCTCTCCCTATAAAAGGATCCCCCTCCCTCTCTCTCACCCACACCTCCTCGTGAAGGATCTCTCTTCCCCTCTAGTATTTATCACCCATGGTCTCGGACTAGCGAGATGCATGTTTCTGGTGGCTATTCAGCAAGAAAGAGTTGTGCTTCTGCTGCATCGCTGGAGCGAGGAGGCGGAGGTTGCTCGGTGCCTCTTACGTGTGTGCGAGCACGGATGCGCCGCTGTTTTGTGGCGCTAAGACTTCCTATCGATCTTGAGATCGGCAAGAGATCATCTACATCAACCACGAGTTTAAAATCGTTAAGCTTTGTCGGTCTTCAAGGGTATGTTCTCTACAGATATACATCCCTCCGTTGCTTGTATCTAGTAGATAGATCTTGGTACATAGTTGTTCCCATTGTAGGAAGTTTTTTGTTTTGTATGTTGCGAACCCTACATTTCCTTTCTTCAAACTAGTGGTTTTATTGGCCATCAACATTTGATGCTCATTCTTGATCTTCACTCCAGCAGTTTTAAGCATTGACAGAAGCTCGAGGAGAGAAGTATTCATGCCTTGCACATTATAGTTCATCATAAAGTTCTTGTAACTTGGTGGAAGTGACTGGAGAACACGATGAATTCCTAGCTCGTTGGGGATCGTTATTCCTAGAGCTACGACTTTATTGGTGTACTTAGACGTTTTGAGTACGTGTTACCTAACGAGTTATTCTCGTTCATCATGTAGCTAAAAAACTTTTCTGAATATTCATAACTTTGTATGGAAATATGGGTATCAGAAATCATTTTAGATTTTCCCATTTTATCATAGGTGTTGCTGTTCTCAAAACGCTTTCGCAGATCTAGCTCTAATCCATACAGAATGCCACAATGAACTAGGTTGTGGTCCTCCTTGCGAGTCAGGATTTTTTCTCTTCATCGGGAGCGTCATCAGCGCGGGCGAAGGGGGGAGGGGCATCTAGCAGTACATGTAGCACATAGAGATTTTGAACAGCGGTGAGGAGAATCCTCAAATTAAGGGCCCAGTTGGTAAAGTTTCTACCATTGGTTGTCAGTTTCTATTTCTCCATGGACATATTAAAATTGAAAGCAGGTGGTGCCATGATCTACAACATATTTGCAAATACTATTTAGACTAAGTTTATGAAAAATTAAGTTCAAGCTAATTCAAAATTACTATGAGAACTCCCACTCGAAAAATTCCCTGTAGTTGTTTTGGTGATTATACAAACCAAATTCACTACACCAAAACCGATCATCACATGAGATGGTGTAGCTAGAAAGGCGAACATTGAGATGTTCATCATATCATCCATATGACTTATTCTTTACCTTTCGGTTACATGTTCTGAGGTCATGTCTATACATGCCAGGCTTGCCAAGTACAACTGTAGTATTTGCGTGTGTAAATCTGGGTTACACCCGTTATATGAGAACGTTGAGTCTATCACACCCGATCATCACGTGGTGCTTCAATATGATGAACTTTATTAACGATGCATATTAAGGAAGAACACATTATTATATTGATATTAAGTATGAGTGATCATCTTATAATGCTACCGTCATGATCTAAGCAAGATCTAAGCAAAATAAGATGCATAAAAGGGTAAACATTGCATACATGGATTATTTGATATGATATGGTCCTTTTTGCACTTGATCTGTATCTTGTGCGTAAGGGCATGATCTTCATCATTCCACCAGCGTGGCTCCAAGGTCCATGATGCCATCATCTTAGTTGTCCTCCACTAATATAACATATTACATGGATATTCGTCATACAGGCCACAAAAGAATAAGACAACCATCACTCCTTCCGATTTGTCATAATTTACAAAGAAGATCATGAAATACAACAAATTTTTAGCACTGACCATATCACATCACATGTCATACAAAAACAAGTTAGATGCATCTAATTTATCTTTGCATGTTTTACCCGGCTTAGGGATTTCGAAGATAGAACCTTTCATATCTATGAACATGAAAACACAATAGTGGTAAACAAATTATTACCAACTCATTGTAGATTAGGTCTTAACTATAGTGGAGAGCTAGAGACCCGCAAGCCACTTATGCAAAACTAGTTGCATGTCAAGAATGGAACAAGTCTTATGTGCGAGTACATGTAAGGTTAGTCCGGACCGCTTCATCCCACTATGACGCTAAGATATAAAATATAGATATGTAAGCAATAACATGATCATGAATGCCCATATACCATATGTCTTCTACTCGTACATAACATCTACGCATAGATATAGCTCTGATACTACTGAAGGATTCACAGTATGAAAAACAAAAAATTCCTATGGTAAGAACACTAAAGGTGACAAGATCTAATCTAGATTATGCATGTAACAAGTAGTTAGTCATCCAGAAAAACTTATCGTCAAAGAACGAAAGTTTTAACGAAATCTGATCTCATGGATGATGTAGACGATCACTTGTCAATCTCAAGATCGAGTAGACGAGCGCTGCAATATGGCAGTGCCTCCATACTCGGTCACACGTACTGCTCGAAGGCGACCTATACCCTCGATCCAGCGGGGCACCGGAAGTAGAAGATCCTTCACAGAAAACTATTTAGCCACGACTCACGCTAATCCGAAAGACAATGTGAGGAGGAAGAGAGAGATGATTGTACTAGAGTGTGAGGGAGAGGCGAGCTCCCACCCCACCTTATATAGGGGAGGTGGAAGCCCCCAAGGGGTGTCCGCCGACCACCTTGGGTGCCCTCTCCTCTCCCTCCATCATGTGGGTGGAGGCTTCACTCACTCCCACTCATCTCTCATTTTTTCATGTGGACTCTCCACTCAAAATTTCCATCAAATGAATATTTTTCTATTTAATTATTTTAATATTTTCCGGTTCTGTTAATTAATAAACATTAACATATACCCCTTGTACTTTTTCGATATCCCTGAAACAATCCGGTGTTTCCTGAAATAGTCCTCAAATAATTCTGGTGCTTGCCAAAATTTTCTCCGACATACTATATCTACTCAAAAGCATCAACGAACCTTAAGTGTTTCACCCTACGATTCATGAATAATGCAGACATGATCAAGACACCTCTTCTATCAATGGTCAACAGCGGGATCTGGAGCTCCGTAATGACTCCCACACATTTAACGATAAATCTTATGATCGTGTGGACCATTAACGTCATATTTCTCGCGATATTTTACTTGTCTGAGATCCGATCATTGATATCAACCATACCTTGTTCGATCTCGTTACCAACAAGTACTTTTTACTCGTTCCGTGATATGACATCCTTATTGTTGGGAATATGCCCTAAAGGCAATCATGTATGATGAGATTTATCATTGTATTTATAAAGATATAAAGTTGTCCTTGTATAAACATCTGATGTATATCATTGAATATGTGATTCGGTTGTGGAACTATTGCATACCGAATTTTGTTAACCATTCTTTTTACTATTGCATATAGAGAAAGGTTTTTTTTTCTAAACTCAAGTTATTAAAATCCTACTTGCATTCTTCAATGAAACATGAAACACTCAGTGGATTGGCGACAATAACAAATGAGATTGATGTCTCGAAGAAGATTAATTATGAAGATATAATTGAAGATTTTATTTCAAGGAAGTTGTCGCCTTGTGACTAGGAGGTCACGAGTTCGAGTTGTGGAAACATCCTCTTCTAGAAAATATAGGGAAATGATGCGTACAAAGACCCTCAAGTGGGTCCGACCCTTCTCTCGACCCGCGCAAGCGGGAGCTTCATCTACCTGGCCCTATTTTTTATTGGAGTACATACGATACTTTTTGAAAGAATGTGCGGTTCTCCCGTAGTGTTATTTTTTTTGTATATTTATGAATATTGTATGAAATAGCACATTCCAAAGTTATATAATTATTAAGTAAAAGTATGCTTTTATTCTATTAATTATACAATTTAAAAATCTTTGGACATCAAATTGCAAATCACACTAAGGCCCCATATTATTAGAAATGCCCCTTGCGAGATACTCGTAGATAGGGTTGTAAACGGATAGGATAACTTCCGCACTGAATCCCGCTCTAAATCCTATTTAAGGTATCCATATTCAATTTTAAACAATCCAACGGATTAGGATATCCGGTTCTGAAGTGACATTCCACACACGGTGTAGGATAGAATATGGCAAATAGCATGCATATATGGATTATCTGAAAATAGATTATGATAATTCTAGTGTTTCAAATCGTATAATCCAATTTTCAAGTCAAATGTCAAGTTCAGTCCGACAAATTTAGCAATATTTAGTTGCCGTGTTCATTTGACGAACATTTTTAGCTCTGAATTTTATTACCATGTCTCTAGTTTATTAACTAGCTAGCTGATTCATACGAGGCTAAGACTGGTCCTAGTGCTAGTATCATAAGGTGTATCATGCATGCCAACTTGGCAAAAATCTGATGTGACGCCATAATTAATGAAGAGAGAGGTGGTTAGTGTATCATAGATAGATACTGTATCATAGCACGTAAAGCTAGAAATCATAATGGCAAGTAAATCTTGTATACACATTTTACATAGAGATTTTACAAATCAATAAATATACCACTACTATGATACTACTACTCCCTCCGTCCCAGTTTAAAGGACACAATTTGCAATTCTCTGGGTCCTAGGTATCATCTAATTGGTCCATTTAATGTTATGGAGTAGAACATGCATAAGAAAAAAAAGAGTTAGGAAAGTGTTCACATTTGTTCACACATGTGCATGCAAGCATTTTATTGCTTTCACACAGGAGTAATTACAGAGATTAAATGCTTTTGTGTCTAAATATTTTGGGATTGCATGGTTTGCAAATTGTGTCCTTTAAACCGGGACGGAGGGAGTATATGATACAATGCACTAGAGACATAGTATCATGCACTTGTATAATATGCATGATACTAGTAGTATGATACTACCACTAGGACCAGCCATGATAGTACTCCCTCCATACAATGCACTAGAGACATAGTATCAAATTTCTCTGTGAGTTTTTCTAGAAATATAATTATCAGCCATGATAGTACTCCCTCCATTCCGGATTATAGGACAAATCATGATTTTGTGAAAATTCCAAAAAATTAGGCTAATGTATGTATTTATTGCCTCGATTTACTCCCCTTCTAATTACTCCCACCAATCCTCTTCCTCTCCCATCCGGTTTCCTTGTGTGAAACAATGGAATTTGTTGCATGGCCGTTGCATGGCTGTATTTATTACCAAATTCATCAAGACTACGTTTATGTGAAGGAATTTGTTTCCTTGTGTGAAACAATGGAATTCACAACGTTTATGTGAAGGATTGTTTCAGTTGTATTGTAGAATCTATGCGTCCTTCGAACTTTGATACGTCCTAAGTTAGAGCAACAAATCTTCACCATTCTTTTTCAAACATTTAAATAATGTGATATAGATCGATGACCTTGAACTGTATGAAAATGAAATGGCGCCACATGACGTTGGCACCAAGCGGCAATCTTGTTCGCAGTGGTAGCGCTCCTATCGCGCCTATCGTCGCTTCGTCTCCGGAGCTACTCACCCAAGAAAGCCGTTCGCGCTTCCCATCACGGTTCAGAACTCGAAGCGTGCTACGTGCCCATACAGCCTCCATCGCCATTATCTCCCTACTTGGGAGTTGGGACTCCAATCGTTCAACCTTCATTGCCTCTTTCTCTGTGCTTATTATTACCCCAGTTATCAATACCCAGAAACCCAACAGCTAGTTCGTCGCCCTTCTGCATCAGCGATTCAGCTAGTATATGTAGACTGACATGCTCCAACTAAAATATAGTAGCAAGTAGTAGTATCCACTGGCCACTGCCATTCTGCCAAGATGTTCGATTCCTGCTTCATGCCGTTCAAGCTTCACTATTCGGAAACAAGTAGCCTTGCCGTCGGCGACTTTGTGTACGCTGAGCCTGAGGTCATCTTCGCCGGGGGATACCGCTGGAAGTTTTACTGCTATCCGCGTGGGGACGATTCGGAGGAAACCAAGGCGGGCGACTACCTCTCGATCTACCTCGAGCTCCTGAGCAATGCCACCGGCGTCAAGGCCATCTTTGAAGCTTTCGTCCTGGACAAGGACGGTGCACGGTCTTCGCTTGCAAACAGGTCCTTGCATTCTTATCCAGACGAAGGTTTCTACTCACGGGGGTGGCCACTGTTCGCGAAGCGAAGCGACCTCGAGTCTCAGTGCATGACAGATGGGTGGATCACGATTGTGTGCGGAGTCATAGTTGTGGACGAGGGCGATGACCCCCTGAGTGTGCCGTCCTCTGACATCGGGGATCACCTGGGCCGACTCCTGGACCAAGCCGACGGTTCCGATGTTTCATTCGTCGTCGATGGCGAGGAGTTCACCGCTCACCGAGCTGTGCTAGCCGCCCGCTCGCCGGTCTTCAAGGCGGAGCTCCTAGGCTCCATGGCGGAAGCTACCATGTCGCGCATCACGTTGGAAGCCATTGAGCCTGCGACCTTCAAAGTTTCCCTCCGTTTTATGTACACGGACATTCTGCCCGGAGTTGACGAGCTGGGAGACTCGGCAATTGAGATGTATCAGGAGTTTCTCGTCGTCGCGGACCGGTATGCCATGGATAGGTTGAAGCTGATGTGTGCCAGAAAGCTGTGGGACAATGTCACTGCGGACACCGTTGCTTCAACTTTATGTCATGCTGAAACATACAACTGCCCGGAGCTGAAAAAAAAGTGCATTGGTTTCTTTGCGGACGAGAAGAACTTTAGGGAGGCCGTGTTAACTGATGGATTCGTGGAGTTGGTTCAGAATTTCCCATCGATTATTGCTGAGTTGAGGGAGTAAGAAGTAGAGAGATTTATGTCTAGTGGTTAATGTATTTCAAATTTCACTTGACGTTCCCAATGTCGGGTTTAATTATGGATTCAAGGTTTTGGTTCAGAAATTCCCATCTGTTATTGTTGAGCTGAGCTAAGGGAAGAGGCAAAAGAACTAGAGAGAGATATGTCTAAGCGTTCATGTATTTCAAATTTCAGTTCAGGGCCATATATTTCAAATTTTCAGTGTGATCTTCATATCTAGTTGATGTGGAGTACTCATACGGTTATCTAGATATCCTTGGAGATAAAGCGGACCATGCCCCTCGCCGGTGGAATTTTTTTAGTTCTTCCCTTTTTAGGTATTTTCAGTCTTCTTTGGAATGATAAGCCCTGCCCTAGTACTTGAAAATGACGAATAAATAATAATATACAAGTAAAACATATAATGTCCATTTTGTGAGAATGAATAATGATGAAAAAAATATACAAGTGAAACATATAATGTCCATTTTGTGAGCCAAGAGATTATTTCCGGTGGTTGTCTGGATATAAAAGGTTACGAGAGAGCTGACGGAAAATAGTATAGTGGATGATTCTTCTCGCATCACGTCTTGGAGTGAAATCTTTATCGATTAAATGCTTACATTCACCGTAAGGGAAAAAACCTTGAAGCTGAATATATTAATAACATGATATAGGTGGAACATATAATGCCTACTATTTGCTTGAAACATAGGATCAATACATATAATGTCTATTTCCTTAAAACTGTGCCTTCAAGAAGGCCGTCTTTACTGATAGATTCGTGGAGTTGGTTCCGAAATTCCCATTGTGATCTGAGAGAGGGCTAAGAACTAGAGATGTGTATGTCTAATTGTTTATGTCTAGTTTTATTGTGTTAAACCCTTTTTTGTTGTCAATTATATGCGGTATCCATGTACTATATATTTAATAATTTTTGATCCGTCGATCTTCAAGGAGACGGTGGACACAGGGTGCTACCCGACGCCGGGACAACCAAGGTGCTCATGTGGCAATGCTCCGACGAGTGACATGTGGAGCATGTGACGGAAATCCTCAGGTCCATGCACAAGGAAGGCATGGCATTGTTCACCATACAATGATTTGACGCAAACAAAAAAAATTCTTGGTAAATAGTTAGTGTAAACCATGTTTTGGGTATTGGTAAGAAATAAATATAGGAGGGGGCCCGGAACCACGGTTACCAAGAGATAACCGATCAAAAACCATACGAGATTCTCAAGCGAAACTTGAATTTTAAACTCGATAACATCCAAACATTTCAAATATAAATTTTGGAGGAGTAGAAATTAAAAGTTCGGGACAAATGAGTTTAGGCAGAGGGTTACATCGGAAGAGAGACCCATAGAATTTACGTTGAACCAACAAACCAGTCTAAATTCAAATATTTTTTGAACGGAACTCATTTAGCGGAGGGGCTGAGAATTCTGGTACGCGGTATCACCTGGTAACCAAATCCCTAGTGTAAACTGGAATAAAGATTATTACTCGTGGATGTTCATCTATAACAAGTTTGATTGAGCAAATTGTTTATACCATGGATGTGCTGAGCCAAATTCTTGTGAACTAGCCACAAAGTTAAAGCGTGTCAATAAAATGTTAGATTGATCTTCTCCGCGTGGGACCAACGGTCCACCGGGCCCTTTGACTCGCACCCTAATCGGGGGCGCCCAACCCAATATGGTTGGTGGGGGAACAAGAGATAATGAAATACAAGTGGTATGGATATAAGACAATGGGTAGTGAAACACACCTAAACCGATTTTTCCGAAGACCTTCTGTTGTTCAAATCAAAAAATGTTGAACTAACGAAAGTTATATAACAACCTGGGAGATTTACTCAGAAAATAACAGCTCAATCCGACATAGAGATATTTTTCACGAATTTTTACACTGAAACACAAAAATCTGTTTCGGGACAACACTTCCCCAAATCTTACATCCCTCTCATTAGATGTTATTCTTGGCAGAAAAATCAAATAAAAAGGATAAAGAGAGGTTATTACAAGTAATAACTTTCAAGACTCAAGAAAACTATTGGGTTATCTCCCAAGAAGTACTTTTCTTTAACGCCTTTAAGTTACGCATGATAGTTTGAGAAGATGCTCACATAAGAAATATGAATTGAATAAAAAGAGAGCATCAAGAAGCAAATTCAAAACACATTTAAGTCTAACCCACTTACTATGCATACGAATCTTGTAAAGAAACAAGTCATGAAAGCACAAAGCAACAAGCATAGGAAAGCAAAACAAGTGCAACTTCAAAAAATTTAACATAAAGACGGGAAACTTAATATTGTTGAGATATAGAAAACAATGTTTCCCTCTCTCATAATAACTTCCAGTAGAAACATGAATAAAATTAACAATATAACTATCACATAAAACATTCTTATCATGAGCTACATGTATATAATAATTTTTACTCTCCACATAAGCATAGTCATTCTTATTAATTATAGTGGGAGCAAATTCAACAAAATAGCTATCATCATTATTATCATCACCATAATCATCAAATATAGGAGGCATATTGTAATCACAATTAATTTTCTCCTCAATAGTAGGTGGACTGAAAATATCATACTCATCATTGTAATCATCATATATTGGAGGTTTGGTATCATCATAAGCAATAGAATAGCTATCTTCCAAAGCGGGGGGGACTAAAAAGATCATTTTCATCAAAACTAGCTTTCCCAAGCATAGACTTTTCCATAGCATTAGCAATAATGGTGTTCAAAGAATTCATACCAATAACATTTCTATTAGCATGCAAATAAAGCTCCATAGGTTTTTCAATTTTCTCTTCAAACACTTCATGTACTAACTCAAGATAAATGCTATAGAGCTCTCTAATTTTGTTGTTGTTTTCCATTAAGCCTAACTAGTGAAAACAAGAAACAAAAAGACAAAATTGCAGAATCTAAAGGAAATAACTTCGAGCACTCACACCGGAGGATGTGAGTACCTTTTACCTTAACTCCTCGGTAACAGCGCCAGAAAAGATCTTGATGTCTACGCACTTCTATACTTGTAGACAGTTGTTGGGCCTCCAAGTGTAGAGGTTTATAGAACAACATCAAGTTTCCCTTAAGTGGATTACCCAAGGTTTATCGAACTCAGGGAGGAAGTGGTCAGAGGTATCCCTCTCAAAAAACCCTGCAATCAAGATACAAGAAGTCTCTTGTGTCCCCAACACACCCAATACACTTGTCAGGTGTATAGGTGCACTAGTTCGGCAAAGAGATAGTGAAATACAAGTGGTATGGATATAAGACAACGGTGCCAGAAAAGAGCTTTTGATGGGGAGGAACAGGTTGAAGTGTCCTATAGATCCCCGGCAACGACCATAGAAAAGACTTTGATGGCGTGGAAAAGATTAAAGGCAAACTGAAATAAATATGGAAGCAAGCAAACATGTAACAGATCTAGATGCAAACAGTGTTTCAATGTTTAGAAACAAGGCCTAGGGATCATACTTTCACTAGTGAACACTCTCAATAAATATATTCTCTTCATGATACTACCCTGAACTACTCTCCGATTGGACACTCTAATCCATGGAAGAGCTATAACAACACTCCTCAAAGTCCGCCTTCCCCATCTAGATAACCCCACACTGTCACCTTGAGCGCTAGATGGTTCCAACAAAGACCACAATTTCGTAGAGACAACCAACTCAAAATATACTCATGATAAGTATTTATAAACTCTAGCCTAAGTGCCACCATGGCGTGCACACTGTCACTTTCACACACGTGGGGAGAGCAGAGATCTATTAAAGCACTTGAGTAGCAAAGTAGATCTACTTGATTACAAAGCTCATGATCACAATATGATCACGCATAGAGAGAGAAAGAGAAAGAGAGAGAGAGAGAGAGAGAGAGAGAGAGAGAGAGAGAGATGAACACATAGCTACCGGTAGAGCTCTTAGCCTCGAGGAAGAACTACTCCCTCCTCATCATGGGAATCAGCGACGGCGATGGAGATGGTGGTGGAGATTGATTGAGATGGCTCCGGGGGCAGTTCCCCGTCCCGGCAGGGTGCCGGAATAGAGACTTCTGTCCCCCGAATCCCCCCTTCGGTGGCGGAGGTGCTGCGGAAGTTTTCGTGGATGTATGATGGATGATCTAGGGTTTTCTCCCCGGGGCTTATTATAGGCGAAGGGGCAAGGCGAGGAGGCAGCCAGGGGGGCCACGCCCCCTGGTGGCGCAGCCTAGGTGAGCTCGCGCCACCCTAGGTTGTGCCCACCCTGGTGCCCTACTCCGTCTCTGCTTCGACTTTCCGTATCATTTCGGGGAAAATAGTAACTTGGGCTTTTGTCCCGTCCAATTCCTAGAATATTCATTTTTTAGCTTTTCTGAAACCAAAAACAGCAGAAAAAGGCAACTACCACTGTGCATCTTGTCAATAGGTTAGTTCCAGAAAGTGTATAAAAATATCTCAACGTGTATACAAAACATAAGACGAATGATATAAAACAAGCATGGAGCATCAAAAATTATAGATACGTTTACAACGTATCAAGCATCCCCAAGCTTAACTCCTGCTCGTCCTCAAGTAGGTAAGTGATAAAAAGAATAATTTTTGAGGTGACATGCACCATCACAATCAAGATCAAACCATTTGCAAAGCATTGAAAGCTGGGATCAAAGTACTCTAAACATGAGCATGAAAGATGAAGTTAAGACATAGTAACTATGTTGTAACATGAAAGGATACAAACAAAGATCATGAATAACAATGCATTGAAAGACGCTTGTTTGTTTCACATATAGAAGACATAGCATAGTGGCATTCATCTTGTCCCTCGTGGAGTAGCAACACATAAATGCAAAGGACATCTTCAAAGTTCATAAGGGTGACTAGATACAAATAGTTCAAGAACAAGCAATATCAACATTATGAATCAATCAATATGTTTTGGGACAATGCACATAGAACTAAGAACTACAACTATGTTCCCTTAATTGGTTCCTAAGGATAGAAAGTGGAGACTCAATATAAAAGTGGAAGAAAGGCCCTTCAAAGGGAAGCAGGGATTTCAAGTTTCATAAAGAGCTTCCAAAAATTATGGTACTTGTCAGCTTTAAGCTCACATTGCCCCTATCATAAGCATCTTGAATTGATTAAGGTTAATGTGAACAAAATATGGAGTATATGCTTGATAAAGTATAAGTTGGCAATCTCATGTCCCTTGAGTACGAGGGCCGCTCCTCATGCTACTCGACTTTTGTTACCGGTAAGTTCTTGTCATAGTAAGTACATGTGTACCATAGAGAACCGCCAACAGGGTACCCCTTGCCCCATGATACAGGAGCTATCCCATATCAAAATGGAAAGGCAAGCAGACAATGAGCATCTCAGCAATCTTCTTATTTACCATGGGAAAATGGTGCTTTTTATCTCTTTCCTATTTTCTCATCTCTTTTTTTTTTATTTTTCTCAATCTCTTTTTTTCTATCTCTCTTTTTTTATAAGAAGAATGCTTCATAGATTGCTCACTATGGTGATGCTGCAAGTTTCCACCATGATTAGGCATGGCTTAGGCTAGCGGCCCAAGCGTTTCTCTAACACACATACATAACTCCATGGACTTACAAGCTCCCCTTTTATTTCACACCGACGACATCCATAAATAAAAGATCATGATAACAACTAGGTAGATATTTACAAGTGTTGAAAGCGTTCCCCATGACAGCACGGTTCTGCTAATTCCCAATGTATAAGTGCAAGCATATACAACATAGATGACACAATGGTTCAAGTTTATTAGGGGCAAGAATAATAAAGTGTGCCATCAAGTTTGTGAGAGCTTTAATCACTAATTTTCACATAACAAGTTTAATTTGGAAGATAGATAAAACAATAATATACTTGGAATGGTGTAACACACCATGCATAGGAATTTATAGTGGACACTTTGGAATAACTTGGTTTCTTGGGAGTTGGATGCATGAGTAGAGCTTACTCAATACAAGTGGAGGCTAGCAAAAGACTGAGAGCGACCAACTAAGAGAGCAATAATGGCCATAATCATGTAGAGCGACAAAACATTATCAATCAAAGCATAAATTGGTACCACAAGACAGAAACTAAATGATCATAGAGGCTAAGGTGACTATTTTATAGTCATAACATGGTGTGAGCATGTGCCAAGTCAACCCAAACAAAGAATCAAAGGAGAATACCATAATATTATGCTTTTGTATGCTAAAACAACGCATGATTCTTTCAAGGCACACTAAGCAATCTCAATTTTTTGGAACATGTCATGCTATAGCAATAATCACTAAGAATATGGTCAAAGCAACATCTAACATGACATGATAAAGTCTAAGTCATAGTCAAAAACAAGCTCTCTTTTGTACCACTATAAGCATGAAGCTTCCTACTCTTTTCCAACACCAATCAACTTATTTAAAGCAACTCACAAAGATAATAATCAATAAAGATCAGTGAGAATGTCTCACAAATCCACAAAGAAGAACTAAAAAGTTCTAAGCTGAAAGCACAAGAAAACTAAGGCTTAACACAGTGCTAGCAAAAGTGAACACTCACAGAATAATAAGAATGAAAACTAGAGTGTTCTAGGCAATGAAAACAAAGTGTTTCTCTCACCTAAAGAAGTGTGCTGGGATCCAACCAGCTTATTACAGCAAACAAAGCAAAATAAAACTAAAAACAAAAACTAAGACGCTCCAAGAACAACACAACAGTGAATGAAACAAAAAAAACGAAGTGTCTAGAAAGAGACCTGAGATTTTTATTGATGAAGAAGGGGGTGCCTTAGGCATCCCCAAGCTTTGACGCTTGTACCTCTTAAATATTTATTGGGGTAACACGGGGTGGCATCCCCAAGCTTGAGATTTTGTCCATTCTTCAACTCATTCAATCATTCTTTCCTTACACCTGAAATTTTTCCTTCATACAAAACTTCACACAATTCTTCATTAGCAACATTAGTGTATTCAAAAGATAACAAACCTTTGGGGTTTAGTTTCAAAACAGAAAAAATTTCATTAAAAATACAAGATATTGTAGCAATTCCTTTAAAAAGCCCAATTCACCAAAAAGAACTTAAAAAGAAATCGATAAGAGGCAAATGCAAATAATGGCAGAAATCTGTCAAAACAGACCAGCAGGTAAAAACCGATTTTTCCCAAGACCTTCTGTTGCTCAAATCAAAAAGTGTTGAACTAACGAAAGTTAGCTAACAACCTGGGGTTTTACTCAGAAAATAACAGCTCAATCCGACATAGAGATAGTTTTCACGAATTTTTACAGTGAAGCACAAAAATCTGTTTTGGGACAGCACTTCCCTAGATCTTACTTCCCTCTCATTAGAGGTTATTCTTGGCAGAAAAATCAAACAAAAATGATAAGGAGAGGTTATTACAAGTAATAACTTCCAAGACTTAAGAAAACTATTGGGTTATCTCCCAAGAAGTACTTTTCTTTAACGCCTTTAAGTTACGCATGATAGTTTGAGAAGATGCTCACATAAGAAATATGAATTGAAGTAAAAGAGAGCATCAAGAAGCAAATTCAAAACACATTTAAGTCTAACCCACTTACTATGCATAGGAATATTGTAAAGAAACAAGTCAATAAATCACAAAGGAAAAAGCATAGGAAAGAAAAACAAGTGCAACTTCAAAAAAATTAACATAAAGAGGGGAAACTTAATATTGTTGAGATACAGAAAACAATGTTTCCCTCTCTCATAATAACTTTTAGTAGAAACATGAATAAAATTAACAATATAACTATCACATAAAACATTCTTATCATGCGCTACATGCATATAATAATTATTACTCTCCACATAAGCATAGTCATTCTTATTAATTGTAGTGGGAGAAAATTCAACAAAATAGCTATCATCATTATTATCATCACATAATCATCAAATATAGGAGGCATATTGTAATCACAATTAATTTTCTCCTCAATAGTAGGTGGACTGAAAATATCATACTCATCATTGTAATCATCATATATTGGAGGTTTGGTATCATCATAAGCAATAGAATATCTATCTTCCAAAGCGGGGGGACTAAAAAGATCATTTTCATCAAAACTAGAATCCCCAAGCTTAGACTTTTCCATAGCATTAGCAATAATGGTGTTCAAAGAATTCATACTAATAACATTGCTATTAGCATACAAATAAAGCTCCATAGGTTTTTCAATTTTCTCTTCAAACACTTCATGTCCTAACTCAAGATAAATGCTATAGAGCTCCCTAATTTTGTTGTTGTTTTTCTGTTAAGCCTAACTAGTGAAAACAAGAAACAAAAAGACAAAATTGCAGAATCTAAATAAAATACCTTCGAGCACTCACATCGGAGGATGTGAGTACCTTTTACCTTAACTCCCCCGCAACAGCGCCAGAAAAGAGCTTGATGTCTACGCACTTCTATTCTTGTAGACAGTTGTTGGGCCTCCAAGCGCAGAGGTTTGTAGAATAGCAGAAAGTTTCCCTTAAGTGGATTACCCAAGGTTTATCGAACTCAGGGAGGAAGTGGTCAGAGGTATCCCTCTAAAAAAAACCCGCAATCAAGATACAAGGAGTCTCTTGTGTTCCCAGCACACCCAATACACTTGTCAGGTGTATAGGTGCACTAGTTCGGCAAAGAGATAGTGAAATACAAGTGGTATGGATATAAGACAACGGTGCCAGAAAATAGCTTTTGACGGGGAGGAACATGTAAGTGTCCTGTAGATCCCCAGCAACGACCATAGAAAAGACTTTGATGGCGTGGAAGAGATTAAAGGCAAACTGAAATAAAGATGGAAGCAAGCAAACATGTAACAGATCTAGATGCAAACAGTGTTTCAATGTTTAGAAACAAGGCCTAGGGATCATACTTTCACTAGTGAACACTCCCAATAAATATATTCTCTTCATGATACCACCCTAAACTAGTCTCCGATTGGACACTCTAATCCAAGGAAGAGCTATAACAGCACTCCTCAAAGTCCGCCTTCCCCATCTAGATAACACCACACTGTCACCTTGAGCTCTAGATGGTTCCAACAAAGACCACAATTTCATAGAGACAACCAACTCAAAATATACTCATGATAAGTATTTATAAACTCTAGCCTAAGTGCCACCACGGCGTGCACGCTGTCACTTTCACACACGTGGGGAGAGCAGAGATCTATTGAAGCACTTGAGTAGCAAAGTAGATCTACTTGATTACAAAGCTCATGATCACAATATGATCACGCATAGAGAGAGAGAGAGAGAGAGAGAGAGATGAACACATAGCTACAGGTAGAGTTCTTAGCCTCGAGGAAGAACTACTCCCTCCTCATCATGGGAATTAGTGACGGCGATGGAGATGGTGGTGGAGATTGATTGAGATGGCTCCGGGGGCAGTTCCCCGTCCCGGCAGGGTGCCGGAATAGAGATTTCTGTCCCCCGAATCTCCCCTTCGGTGGCGGCGGTGCTGCGGAAGTTTTCGTGGATGTATGATGGATGATCTAGGGTTTTCTCCCCGGGGCTTCTTATAGGCGAAGGGGCAAGGCGAGGAGGCAGCCAGGGGGGCCACGCCCCTGGTGGCGCAGCCTAGGTGGGCTCGCGCCACCCTAGGTTGTGCCCACCCTGGTGCCCTACTCCATCTCTGCTTCGACTTTCCGTATCATTCCGGGGAAAATAGTAACTTGGGCTTTTGTCCCGTCCAATTCCGAGAATATTCATTTTTTAGCTTTTCTGAAACCAAAAACAGCAGCAAAAAGGCAACTAGCACTATGCATCTTGTCAATAGTTTGGCAAAGAGATAGTGAAATACAAGTGGTATGGATATAAGACAACGGTTCCAGAAAAGAGCTTTTGACAGCGAGGAACAAGTTGAAGTGTCATGTAGATCCCCGACAACGACCACAGAAAAACTTTGATGGCGTGGAAGAGACTAAAGGCAAACTAAAATAAAGATGGAAGCAAGCAAACATGTAACAAATATAGATGCAATTGGTGTTTCAATGTTTAGAAACAAGGCCTAGGGATCATACTTTCACTAGTGAACACTGTCAATAAATATATTGTCTTCATGATACTACCCTAAACTACTCTTCGATTGGACACTCTAATCCATGGTAGAGCTATAACAACACTCCTCAAAGTCCTCCTTCCCCATCTAGATAACCCCACACTGTCACCTTGAGCGCTAGATGGTTCCAAAAAACACCACAATTTCATAGAGACAACCAACTCAAAATATACTCATGATAAGTATTTATAAACTCTAGCCTAAGTGCCACCACGGCATGTACGCTGTCACTTTCACACACGTGGGGAGAGAAGAGATCTATTGAAGCACTTGATGACCCACAAGTATAGGGGATCGCAACAGTCTTCGTGAGTAGTATTACCCAATTTATTGATTTGACACAAGGGGAGCCAAAGAATACTTGCAAGCCTTAACAACTGAGTTGTCAATTCAGCTGCACCTGGAAATAGTTCTTGCTCACAGTTTATCAAGAGTTTGGTAGTCGCAATGACAAAGTAACAACAACAAGAAACATGAGCAATAGTAATGCTTGATGTGATGGGATTCGAGTGCGGTAGGCATAGGGATGGTTGAACGGGCGTTGCATGGACGAGTCTAAACATGTAACTTCAAGATCTAGGGCATTGCAGATAAATAATAATAAGCATCTGAGTACTAAACAATCCTAGGAATCTGCTCATAATATAGTCATACGTGCTCACAATGAGAACTTGCACAACATCTTCTATACAGCCAGCCCGTGGCAGCGGGGCCTCTAGGGAACTACTGGCAATTAAGGTTCTCCTTTTAATAGAGAACCAGAGCAAAGCATTAACACTCCGTGAACACATGTGATCCTCACACCACAGCCATCCCCTCCGGTTGTCCCAATTATTGTCACTTTGGGGCCTTTGGATCCGGACAATGATATGTGTACACAACTTGCAAATAAGACCACAAACCTTTCGCCACTTGTGTCCACCATATCTACCTAATAACTATTGTTATTCCTAGTAAATTCTCAAGCTTCATTTACCTTCCAAATTAAAAAGTATTTTGTTATGTGAAAGCTAGTTAGTAAAGCTCTCACGAACTTGATGGCACACTTTATTTACTTGCCCCTAATAAACTTGAACCATTGTGGACATCGAAGTTGTATATGCTTGCATCTATACGTTGGGATTAGCCGAACCGTGCTGTCACTGGTAACGTTTTCAACATAGCACTTGTACTCTGTACATCGTTGATATCGTGCTCTTTTATCTATGGATGTTACCGGTGTGAAATGAAGCGGGAACTTGTAAGTCCATGAAGTTTGTATTCTATGTTAGAGAAACGCCTGGGCCGCTAGCCTAAGCCATGCCTAATCATGGTGGAAACTTGTAGCATCACCATAGTGAGCTATCTATGAAGCATCCTCAATAAAAAACTATACATATAGCAAATAAAAAGATTGCTGAGGTGCTCACTGTCTGCTTGCCTTGTCATTTTGGTTATGGGAAAGCTCCTGTACCATGTGAAAGGGGTACCCTATTGGCGGTTCTCAATGATATGCAAATACTTACAGTGACAAGAACTTGCCTGGGCCCTAAGTTGAGTATCCATGAGGAGTGGCCCTCATATTCAAGGGACATGAGATTTCCAATTTATATTTCGTCAAGCATATACTTCATCTTTGTTCACTTTAACCTTAACCATCTCAAGATGCTTATGATAGGGGCAATGAGGGCTAAAAGCTAGTAAGTACCATAATCTTTTCAAAGCTCTTTATGACTTGTAATCCCTGCTACCCTCTAAGAAGGGACCTTTATTCCAGTTACCAGTTGAGTCAGTAAACCTACTTCCTCTCTATCTGCAGCAAGCTTTTGAGTTGTTGTGTTTCAAGCATTCATAAGGTGATTTATTCAATCATGTTCTTTATCTTCCTTGTTTGCACAAAACTCTTATCTATTGAGTACTACTTTGAAAGCCTTCACTTGTGAAAAACCTTTTTTTTTAACAAAGAGTGCTCCTGTTTTGAAACTTCTACAAAAAGCTTTTGTGAAACTATTTATCAGGTGTTCTCTGACCAAGAACAAGCTTGCCAATTCCAATTATGATTTATCTTTATGTATCTCTATTGTGACTGCTGTACTTGGTTGCAAGCTAAGTTATATAATGGTGAGTTGCTTTCTTCTATGAGTTGTGCAAAGGTAAGTGTGATGCTTCTTGTTCGTATTATTTTTATCGACACTTCACTCCATAAACCCGTGGACATGTTTACTGAGCTCAGTGTTCGCTTGGGGCCAAGCGAAGTCTAAGCTTGGGGGAGTTGATACGCCCAATTTGCATCACCTTTCTATATCATAATTTACCTCTATTCATTGATATTTGTCTTATTATGAGGTATTACTTATGGCTCTTCATCTGTTTATGCATATTGGATGATTCCTGGAAGATGGACTGCCGAAGTCTAGATTCTTATGGAAAAGAAGGCGTTTCGGTGCAATTTCGCGAAGGTCAGAAAAATACCAGAAAAATATGGAAACATATTATTTCACCGGAGGATAACTGGAGCCAGAAGGAGGAACGAAGGGGGCTTCAGGGGGCCCACATCCCCTAGGCGCGGGCCCACCTGACCCCACGCCTAGGGTGGTTTTGGCCCACCTGTTCGGCCTCTGACTCCGCCCCTTCGCCTATATCTTCCCTACGGAACCCTAACACCAGGGGGCAGCCACAGATAGATTTCCGCCGCCTCTGGGAGGCGGAAAACATCGAGAGAGAAAGATCTCTCTGGCAGACAGATTTCTGCCGGGGGAATTCCTTCCCGGAGAGGGGAGACCGTCGCCATCAACACCATCATCAAGCTAGGCTTCATTGGGATCATCATCATCATCCACACCATCATCTTCACCAGCACCATCCTCACCACTCCATCCCGCTGTAACAATTGTGTTGGATATTGCTTTAGTTCTTAGGGGAAACTTTCCCGGTGTTAATTACTATTGTAGTTGATGCTTGTGAGTGGAACCATTGGATTATTGTTTATGTTCAGATTGTTATCCATTATCATATCATCTTTGATTTTGATCCATATGATGTCTTGTGAGTAGTTCGTTTAGTTCTTGAGGACATGGGAGAAGTCATGTTGTTAGTAGTGAATCTTTGATGAGTTATTATTCAATGGTTTAGTATTTAAGTTGTGGTGCTATTCTTCTAGTGGTGTCATGTGAACGTCAACTACATGACACTTCACCATTTATGGGCCTAGGGGGATGCATTGTGTATTTGTCTACTAATTGTGGGGTTGACGGAGTGACAGAAACCTGAACCTCCGTTAGGACACCTTTGCACAAGGGAGTGTAGGATCTCAGAGTTTAAGGTTGTGGTTAGATTTATATCTTAATTACTTTCATGTAGTTATGGATGTTTGCAGGGGGTTTAATCACAAGTATGTATTAGTCCTAGGAAGGGCAGTATGTTAGCACAGGTTCACCCACACAACACTTACAACACCAGAGAAGAGTACTCAGCTATTTGAAGCGAAAGCACTTGATAGAATTCCCATGTGTCCTCGAGAACGTTTGGTCCTTATAAGTATTTCCACCGGCTTGTCCTTTGATAAGAAAGGATTGGGCCACTTGCTCCATTTGTTTGTTACTTATATTACTTGCTCTTTGTTCTGTTGCTTTGTTAAAAAACACTAAAAATCTGTTTGCTAAGTATTCACAGGGATTTCCTGCTCCATACCACTGTTCAGCACCTTCTGTTCCTCGTTGGGATCGACACTCCTATTTATCGAAAGTACTACGATACACCCCCTATACTTGTGGGTCATCACCACGGTCCTCCTTTTATAGCTAAAGGGGTTACCACAATGGATTAGGATTCCTACGCCGCTTACAACTAGCTACCCCTCGATTACACTTGGGTCTGACCTAAGACAGGATGGCACCAACGTCTCGTTCTGTCCCTTGGTCTTGGTCTTCGAGATTTTTAGCGCATTTCTGTTCTCGGTTTTCGTCTTCTTCCGCATTGTCATTCCGCTAGGGGGCACCCGTACCAGCCTAGCTAGAGAGTCGCTCCAATTATAATTAGGATACAATTGGGTCTTCCTCTTCCCACCATCCTTGTGCAGCACCGTCTAGTCTTGTCATGGCCGATCCAAGCTATAAAGGGGGCGTGTGATGACCCACAAGTGTAGGGGATTGCAACAGTCTTCGCGGGTAGTATTACCCAATTTATTGATTCGACACAAGGGGAGCCAAAGAATACTTGCAATACTTAACAACTGAGTTGTCAATTCAGCTGCACCTGGATAGTTTTTGCTCACAGAAGTTTATCAGTAGCAACAGTTTGTAGTAGCAACATCAACAGTGAAACATGAGCAATAGTAACAGTAATAGTAAACAGTGGAATTCGAGTGTGGTAGGCATAGGGATGGATGGACGGGCGTTGCATGGACGAGTCAAAACATGTAAATTCAAGATCTAGGGCATCAGATAAATAATAACAAGCATCCAGGCACTAAAAAATCCTAGGCATGTGCTCCAAATATAGTCATACGTGCTCGCAATGAGAACTTGCACAACATCTTCTGTCCAGCCAGCCCATGGCAGCAGGGCCTCTAGGGAACTACTGGAAATTAAGGTGCTCCTTTTAATAGAGCACTAGAGCAAAGCATTAACACTCCGTGAACACATGTGATCCTCACACCACAACCATCCCCTCCAGATGTCCCAATTATTGTCACTTTGGGGCCTTTGGATCCGGACAATGATATGTGTACACAACTTGCAGATAAGATCACAAAAATACTATCAGAATGATTCAATAATAAGTTCAGATTTGAGATCATGGCACTCGGGCCCTAGTGACAAGCATTAAGCACAACAAGTTGCAACAAAGTCAAATAGCACTAATAGAGATACTAGGCACTATGCCCTAACAGATCTTATTCGATTACATGATAGAACTCATACAATCCCTACCATCCCCAAGCCTATAGCGGGGAATTACTCACTCATGGATGGGGGAAACATCGGTGGTTGATGGAGATGCGTTGGTGATGATGATGTCGATGATCCTCTCCAAATCCCTCGTCCCGGAAGGGTGCCAGAACGGAGTTTCTGGATCCGAATCTTGGTTTCTGGTGGCGGCGGCAGAGCAGAACTCTTTCTGGAAAACTATTGACCCCCCCGGTTTTTAGGTCTTTAGGTCGAGAGGCAACTTATATGCACAGAGGGAGGCCGAGGGGGTGCCTGGGGTGGCTGCACCCCCTAGGCGCGGCCAGAGGTGGGACCGCACCTGGCAGGCGTGTGGGCCCTCCAGGCCCCTTCTCCATATCGTCTTCTGGCTCCGTGGATCTTCTGGTGAAATATATTTTTTGGCATATTTTCCGGGATTTTTCTTAATAGTTGATTTTCTACGCAAAAACAAGACACCAAGGTAATTATGCTGAAAACAGCGTCAGTCCGTGTTAGTTGTATCCAAATCACACAAGTTTAGAGGAGAAACAATAGCAAAAGTGTTCGGGAAAGGAGATACGTTTTATACGTATCAACTCCCCCAAGCTTAGCTTATTGCTTGTCCTCAAGCAATTCAGTTAAAAACTGAGTGTGATAAAAGAACTTTCACGAACACATTTGCTTCATATGATGTATATATTCTCAGCACAAGAGTAGATGCTTAAACCATTCATAATAAGAAATATGCAACTAAATCTACTCAATAGTCATTGCAAGCTATGAAGAGAAACTAACTCAATAATAATAAGTAGCATGAAACATAAACATAAGCAACATTGCAATTCTCATAGTAAGGTATGATAGAGTGGTATCTCGCTTGCCTTTGTTTGTAGAGCACAATATAAATGCCAAGGCACCTCTGAAGTTCAAGTAAAGACTAGAAGTAAAGATATTAGAGATACAAGCATCAAAGTCATGACATAATTAATCAAGTTTTGGAACAAACACAAGAATGACAACTATGCTCTCAAGAAGGTGCTCATAGAATAAGTGGTGACTCAACAAGGTTGTGAAAACAATTTTGAAAAGTTTGAAAGGCTTCCTAATGCTGAAAGGAAGGTACTCATTAGCTTTGAGCTCTCGTTGCCCCTATCATAGGAATCTTCATGTGGTTAAGGTGAAAGTGAGGTCCACTCTGAATTATATGCTTGACAGACCATAAACTGGAAATCCCAAGTCCCTTGAGTACGAGGGCCGCTCCGCATGCTACTCAACTTTGGTTACGTGTAAGTTCTTGTCATTGTAAATACATGCATATCACAGAGAACCACAACGGGGTACCCCTTGCACATGATACAGGAGCTATCCCATGATCAAAATGACAAGGCAAGTAGACAATGAGCATCTTAGCGATATTTTTATTTACTATGTGCATAGCTTTTTATTGAGGATGCTTCATAGAATGCTCATTATGGTGATGCTGCAAGTTTCCACCATGATTAGGCATGGCTTAGGCTAGCGGCCCAGGCGTTTCTCTAACACAATGTATAAACTCCATGAACTCACAAGCTCCCCTTTTATTTCACATCGTTGACACTCGTAAACAAAAGAGCAAAGTATCAACTGGATAAGGTATCCAAAAGAGTGTTGAAAGCGTTCCCCGTGACAGCACGGTTCTGCTGACTCCCAGCATATAATTTGCAAGCATATAACTTTCATGGACAAGTCACAGTGGTCCAGGATCATTAAGTGCAAGGAATAAAAAATGCCATCAAGTTCATGAGAGCTTTACTAACTAACTTTCTCAAAACAGACAAACATTTTATTTGGAAGAAAACAAGGCATATTGAATATGCACTGGAATAGCAAACTATGCTAATAGGTAGGTATGATGGACACAGTTGGAAATATTGGTTTTGAGGAGTTGGAGGCACAGGTAGAGCTCATACTCAGTGCAAGTGAAGGCTAGCAAATAGAGAGGGAGCGACAAACGAGAGAGCGATAATTGTCATAATCATGCTTGCAACAAAACATGACTAATTATGGCATGAAAATGATACAAGAACTCTGAGACAAAATAAATCATCGAGGCTTACTAACTATTGATTAGTCGTATGCATGCGTGAGCATGTGCCAGGTCGATTCACATGAAACTTTCAGAGGAGGAAACCATAATTTCATACCAAAATATGAATAAATCAATGCAAGCAAATATTCATATGACATGCTACAAACTATTAGCAAGCTGGAGCCAATCATAGACAAGCAAGAACTACTAAGCATCCATAATGACATACACCTTACACAAATAGGCTAATCATGCTCACAATGATGAGTATATGTACAAAAATGAAACAAATAGAGTTCGTTACCAGCCTCTTACCCCTCCTCAAGTTGTCTTAATCTTCATTATTGCCCTTCACTTGTGTGACTTGAATAATAACATGAAACCAAAATCCACTAAGGATGGCTGAACCCTGCAAAGAACTCACAAAACTAGAGAAGACCAACAAATATTTTTGGAGTTTTCGATTTTTTTAGAAACAAGCCAACAAAGCAAAATCTTTTTGGATTTTTTCTTTTAAGGCAAACCAAACAAGAAGCAAACAAAGAAAGAGAAACAACGAAAATATTTTTGGTATTTTTGTGTTTTTGATAATGAAGCAACAAGAACCAAAAATAAAGCGAAACAATGGATATACAAAGAATCGACCAAACATGATATATATATGAGTGTGATGTCGGTATACCTCCCCCCAAGATTAAGCTTTTATCCTAAGTGGGGCTCAATAGCGCGGGTAGTAACCCCAAGCTGGTGGGTCATCATAGGAATGATCATAGTCAGGTGCTTGCGATGAAGAAGAAGACGCCCCCAATCAAATGAGGGCTGCTGGTATGAAGACTCTCCCAAATTGGAGGGCTAAACCGAATTGTCTTCGGTATCCTCTTCAACATTCTCCTCTTGTTGGGAGAGATCCGCCACATATGTGTCAACCTCCTCCTTCGTAAGCGACCATCCTTGCCTGTAAACAAAGCAGGTGCTGGCAAATAAACTATTTTCTCAGTCCTACCCTTTCTCTGACCTTGCTGGGCAAAAGATAATTCATACAGTAAACTTCTCACATTATCCCCCATGGACACAAAACTATGTTGAACCATGGATTCAAGATCCAACCTCTCTATGGGGAACTGATAATCTGAATAGTGAGGCTCTAAACCATGGAAACCTAGCAACCTATAAGCAATGAGACCTCCACAAATTCCACCCTTCTCGTGGTTGGTGGTGAGACGGTGAGCTATCAAAGCACCCAGGCTATAAGATCTATTCCTATTCAGAGCAGTTGCGATAAAAGCTAGATCAAAAGAAGACAAATTTTTAGCAATCTTTCTAGCAAGAACACACTTGGTAATGAAATAGGCAAAGTATCTAATAGCTGGGAACTGAATGTTCCAAATTTTACCACTTTCCTTTGAGAAGTCGAAACCTTGGAAAATCTCAGCATATAAATCCATAAGTGACTTGGGACTTTCCTTGATCTTCTCACAAGATCCCAACTGAGGTACTCTAATTGCTGCACAGAAATCAGCAAAAGGGAGGTCGACAGGTATATTATATATTTTGTAATGGACCATGGGATTAGATGTAGACCACGTGAACCAGAAGTCCTGCACAAAAGCCATGGTTATCTTAACAAATTGAAATGGTTCACCTTTAACAAAGTGTTCCAATCCTGCATTGGCAATCAAGGTTTGGAAATCTGGAGATTCCTGGTTCTCATAAATTCATGGCATGGATAAGCGGAAGGAAAAACTGCCTCCTCACGATGAACCTTCATTGGTTCAGACACCATCAAGTCATATTGATTCAGTGGATAGGTACTCATCTTACTTGCTGAAATTTTTAGACAAACATCAAACCAAGTGATTTCAAAGTTGATAAATGATGAGCAACTACTATAGGAACTTGCTAGAGGGCTACACATGCATTAAAATAAAGTTTCTAAGCATAGAACAAGTATGCAAGCTCAAACAACCTGTCACATATAGCAGAAAAATACTCAAGATACAATCTACCAATCACAAATCTAATTGGACAAGTGGAGGAGGCACATACCAAGGAGCAATCTATCAAAAAATCAGCAGCAAAGATGGGATGAGCAAGGAGATCGAAAATCGCGAGCAACAACAGCAAGTACTCGAGCTTGGGCAAGTTTTCCGGTGTTTTTCAAGAGATAGAAAGAAGATGGCTATGAGGGGGCACCTTGAAGGGGCCCAGGTAGGCCAGACCCCCTAGGCGCCACCCACGGGTAGGCCACGCCTACCATGGGTGTGGTGGCCTGGGGTGGCCCTTTGGGTCACTTCAGGTGTCCCTCTGCCCCTTTTTCGAGGAAAAATTTATTTTAAATTTTCTGGGATTTTTCGGGAAAATTTATTTTTGGCCAATTTCCAGGGTATGAAAATTGATTTTCTCGTAGAAACAGTTTTTTCAGAAGAAGCAAAAGCAAACCCAAAGCCAAACTACAGGAGCTCTAAGACAAACAAGAAGCAAACAACTAACAAAACCAAAGCTAGCAAAAGAAAGGCAAAGACTAGGAAGGAGAAAAGTAAAATAAAGCAAGTATAACCATAGTGGAAACATTATTTTGTTCATTAAAATCCTTTTGTTAACAAGGTTGATCAAGTCTTGTTACCAAAACAATCTTATATGAAACAAAACTTTTTAATCCACAAGGTGATTATGTTACCTCATACTTGATAGCAATGGTCCCAATCATTGTAGTTTCAAAATTTTCTTGTGGAATGGGACAATATATTTCTCCAACCTTTATGCTCTCAACGTTTTCAATGGAATTCAGGCAATAGCTTCTAGAAACCTTCTTGGGGAAATAAACAGTGTGCTCTTTGTCATCAATATTGAATGTCACTTTGCCTTGATTACAATTAATGACAGACTGCAGATTAAGAAAAGGTCTCCCAAAATAATAGACATATTATCATCTTCGGCATTTCAAGCACCACAAAATCGCTTAAAACCAAGAAATTATGAGCCACCTAAACAGAACATCCTCACATATACCAACAGGAATAGTAGTTGACTTATCACCATTTGCAAAGATATATCAGTTGGTATCAACT
The DNA here is from genome assembly GCA_030063025.1 of Avena longiglumis. Taxonomy (NCBI): domain Eukaryota; kingdom Viridiplantae; phylum Streptophyta; class Magnoliopsida; order Poales; family Poaceae; genus Avena; species Avena longiglumis. Next base: position 97,256,351 of record CP125978.1, read on the forward strand.
TTTCTAGTGGAGTCTCTTGTAGAGAGAAAAGGCATAACACTAACTCCAGGTCCCAAATCACATAAAGCAGTTCTAACATAATTATTCTTAATAGAGCAAGGAATAGTTGGTATACCTGGATCACCAAGTTTCTTTGGAACTTACCATTGAAGGAATAATTAGCAAGCAAAGTAGAAATCTCCTCATTAGGAATCTTCCTTTTATTAGAGACAATATCCTTCATATACTTTGAATAAGGAGGCAATTTAATAGCATCAGTCAAAGGAATTTGAAAAAATAAAGGTTTCATCCACTCACAAAACTTGTTGTAGTGTTTTTCCTCCTTTGACTTGTGTTTATTACCTGGAAAAGGCATAGTTTTCTGCACCCAAGGTTCTCTCTCTTTACCATGCTTATTAGCAATAAAATCTTCCTTTGTGTACCTAGTGTTCTTAGTGTTCTTCTCAGGTTCTTCCTCAACTTCCTCCTTATCAGGAGCATCATTTTTATCATTACCATTCTCAGTTTCGACATTAGAGACAGATATACTATTAGGATCTATAGCAGGTTCAAGTGATTCCTCAACTATCTTATGTTTCTTTTTCTTTCTCTTACGAGGACTACCACTATTCTCACCTTGTTGAGATTCCTGCTCAATTCTTTTAGGGTGTCCTTCAGGATATAAAGGATCTTGAGTAGCTATACCACTCCTAGTTCTAATTCCATAAGCATGTTTATTTCCTAAAGCATTGACTAGCATATCCTTTTGTACCTTAGCAAGTTGATCAAGTTGGGTTTGAACCATTTGAAAGTGTTTACAAAGCATTTTAATATCATTAGAAGTTCATTCCACAATATCTTTCAACTCATGGATAGCTATAGAGTTTTCCAATAAATGATTCTAAACTTGTTTATTAAAATTACCTTGTTTAACAATAAATGTGTCAAGTTTCTCTAAGCATTGATCAGGAGGCTTACCATAGGGAATATCACCTTCATCAAAGTGTTGGAGAGAGTGTACCTCAATAGTAGATGAGTGGGGAATTGGCTTACATAATTCTTCTATAGGAGGTAGATTCTTCACATCTTCAGCTCTAATACCTTTCTCCTTTAGACACTTCTTAGCTTCCTTCATCACTTCATCATTTAATGCAATAATTCCCCTCTTCTTTGGTGTTGGTGTTGGAACTGGTTCAGGAACATCTGGTTCAGGAATAATAGTCTCAGGTGTATTTAGCTCAATTGAAGTCCAATCATCATAATTATTTCTTACCTTAGCCATTAATTCTTCAGCATCTATAGGAGTCATTTTCCTGAAAACACAATCATCAAAGCTATCTAGGTATGTCCTAAAATCATCAGTTAGTCCATTAAAATAAATATCAAGAGGTTCATTCTTAGGTAATGGACATCCAGGATGTGCATGAATCAAGGCACAGAACCTTGTCCATGACTCAGGCAATTTATCTTCTTCTCCCTGTTTAAAATCAAAAAGTCTCTGCAAAGCAGCATGTCTAGCACCGGGAGGAAAATATTTCTGGAAGAAAGAAGCAATCAAGCAATCAGGGTTATCAATGGAACTAGGAGGTAATCTATTAAACCAAGCCCTAGCTTCTCCTTTTAGTGAAAAAGGGAAGATCTTAGTAACAAAGTATTTGCGCATCTTAAAATCATCAGAGATTAAAGCACTCATAGTAGAAAGCTCATTCATATGAGCCACAACACTCTCATTGATGGGGATATGCCTACCGGGGTATACCCAAGGGGCGTTCCCATCGGCCAGGTGCCGGTGAGCCGGGGCGGCAGATCGGATCAAGATCTGGCGTGGACTCAAGCGACTGGAAGCTAAAAGCCTAGAAGCGTAGATAGGCCCAGTCGGATTAGGTTAAAGAATCGCTGAAACCTTAACTGATTCGGTTGAGATCTGTAAACCCTAGGGAGGTCAGTCTATATAAACCTCCCTAGAGGACGCATAGAGGATACGTTCCATCATACACCCCAGTGACTCGCCGCCTAGCCATCGAGCTCGCCCCATTGTACTCTCACCATAATACAATCTAGCAGGAGTAGGTCTTTACCCTCCGGGGGGCGAACCTGGGTAAACCCTTGTGTCTCAGCCCTCATCTCGCACCGCAGATGGCTGGCCGCCCTTGCCCCATGTTCTACTACTCGCTGCCGATTGCAGCATCTGCCGTGGTCATTCCCACGACAGTGTCGCCCACCGTGGGGCCTGGACGGTCAGGCCAGTGTTCTGCGGCGAGATCCAATCTGCCCATCAACGAGACGATTGCCACTGGCCGCATGATCGCGATCGGCGAGATGCTCTAGATCTTGCCAAGCAGCTACGTCCCGGCGGCGCGACCCGCTCTCTGAGAGCCAGGTCCGCATGATCCACCGCCTCGCCTCCGAGTACGACTCGGCCCACAACAACGTGGCCGAAACCACCGCGGCCGCGGAAGACGCGGCCCTCAACGACGACGCCGATTCGGCGACCCCGGCGTCACTCACCGGGTCCATTGTCGCCGCGTCACCCGCGGGCTCCATCACCCAGGTCTCCAACATCAGAGACTTCGAGGATCCCTCTATCCTTGGGATCTTCGACTTCGACTCCGGGTTGGAAAACTCCGCCGACCTCCGCGATGGAACCGGCCGCCACGCAGCGACCTACATGGCGACTGGCGCCAACCCGCCGGAAGATCCATTCTCCACACTGATCCCTCCCAACACGACGGCAATGGAGGTCGAGGAACTCCGCCTGAAGCTGGCGGAGCAGTCCGCAAGGAACAAGCCGAGCGCGAAAAATTTCGCCTCGAGCAGGTGACAGCGCAGGAGCTGTCGCGCTACCACCAGCTCCGAATCAGGTCGCGCCTGAACCCCACTGTCCAGGGGCGCGCCCTGAATTTCGACGACGAGAACGACCCGGCCCGCGTGGCTGAGCGCGCGATTTGCGAGAACGCGCCACCAGGAGGAAGCACTCGGCCCCCACCAGGGTCAACGGCCAATGGCGCCCCGCCACCACCCAACCGCGCACCCCCTAGGGACCAGACGAGGATCGTGGTCTCCTCACGGGAGCGAGACGCGAACGGCCTACCGCTGTTCTCCACCCCAATGGACAACCTTGTCGCGGATCGAGCAGCAGTCGACAACATCGCAGCCACTGGTGAAGGTGCCCTGCAGATCAGTACGCCAAGGCCCTGCTCGCAAAAGCTGTCGAGCAACAAAATGCAGGCGTCGACTCACAGGGTCGGATGTACTCGCGTTCATCGGGCAGTAGAGCGGCCTCAAGCGACGGCCCCATGGCGGCAAACACCCTCAACTACCCGCCACCCGAACCACTACAGCTCCAACACCGACCCCGTGAACGCGGCACTCTCCACCAACAACCCCCGGCCGGCGACCAACTTCGTCGCCGCCAACGGTCAACCTGTCGATGCCCGTACCCACATCATCAACAACCAGAGCTGGCGCGCACGCCAGCCCGATGACCTGCGGCATACCCTCACCAACCGTCGCGATGGTGAGCCGAGGGGGTCGCTAAGCCGACTCGGGCCCCGGTGCTTCGGACCGATGATCCGAGGCGAGAGATACCCAGTGAACTTCAAAGCGCCAAAGGAAATAGAGAAGTACGACCCCTCGTACGATCCCTCCGTGTGGCTAGATACCTACCTCATGGCAATGGGGATCGCCGGCCACACTGATCTACTAGCCGCCCGCTACCTTCCCCTGATGACCGAGGGGGCGTGCAGGAAGTGGATTAACACTCTTCCCACGGATAGCATCGACTCCTGGGAAGAGATGCGCGACTCCTTCGTCAGGCACTTCGAGGGTTCATACACCCGCACCACCACCATCGAGGACCTGGAACGGTGCATCCAGGGACCTCGTGAGTCGACCCGCAGCTGGGTCCAACGGTGGCAAGACCTGTGGTACAACGCGGTCGGCATCCACCCAGACACCGCGATCCACTGCTTCAAGACCTCGTGCCGCTACGAGCTCCTGGTCGCCAAGCTCAAACGAGCGTACCGCACACTCGACAACATACCGGATCTCCTGGAGATCGCAAAAAGGTATGCGAAGGAGGACCCAAACCAAGAAACCGACGACGAGTTGGGGGGAAAACGCCGCATGAGCAGCCACGACAATGGGAGACGACCCGATCTACGCTACAGCAACACTCGCCTCACCGGCAAGCGTCGCAGTGATGGGCGAGTCGACTTCGTCGCCAACGCTGGATACGCGCAGCGCGAGCCCAAGAGCTTCCGCCGAGACGGGGGACAACGCCGCGACGGTGGCAACTACAAGAAGCCGAGGTTCGACCCCGCGGCCCTTCTTAACCAACCTTGTGTATTTCACAGCAGGGAAGGAAAGCCCGCTACGCACACGACCGCCGACTGCCACTCTCTTAAGGAGATCGAGAAGGCACGGCGCGCGCGGGAAGACCCCGACAACAACCCGCCAAACGGCGGAAAATTCGGCAGCGTTGCCGTCTCGCTCCACACCTTCATAGGCTTCAACACGAAGCGCGAGAAGAAGGTCATCGCCCGCGCCGTCGCTGTCAACGCGGTGGCCCAAGTGGACATCCCCCAGTTCCTCAACTGTTCTGAGCAACCAATCACTTGGAGCCGCCAGGACCACTCACCACGGATCGAGTACCCAGGCCGAGTCGCCCTGGTGGTCAAGCCCAAGGTAGGAGACTACTGGCTCCCCAAGACATTGATGGACGGCGGAAGCTCCATCAACATCCTGTACCTGGACACCTTCAGCGATCAGCTCCCGATCGATGATCGAGACGACCTACACCATGTTCCACGCATCGCCCCGCCGGAAGGCGTACCCGATCGGCAAGGTGATGCTGCCAGTCACCTTCGGCACACCGGCAAACTTCCGCACCGAGCGGATCGTCTTCGAACTGGTGCCCTTCGACATCCCCTACCACTGTGTCCTAGGGCGCCAGGCATTCGACAAGTTCATGGCAGCGCCCCACTACACGTACAACGCGATGAAGCTACCTGGTCCGCGCGGCGTCATCACCATCCACGGCGACCCCGACATGGCCGCCGAATGCGAGGCCAAAGGAGCCGAACTCGCCGACGCCGTCATCGCGGCAGAGGCCAACCACGCCGACGAGCTCGCAAGTACGCGAGCGGGGTCAACGACAACGACCCCACCATACTCAAGAAGCCAAACTCGGAGGGTGGCAACCCCTCAGCCTTCGAGGCAACGACGCATACCCGCACCGTCGAGCTGGTCCCAGGAGACTCCAGCCAGACGGTGACGATCGGGACGGGCATGAGCCCAGCATAGGAAGGCGTGCTCATCGAGTTCCTCCGTGAGAACAGTGACATATTCGCATGGAAGCCCTCTGACATGCCCGGTGTCCCTAGGGAACTCGCTGAGCACAAACTCAACGCCGACCCCAAAGTGTGACCTGTCAAGCAGTCGTTGTGGCCCTTCAATGAAGAGCGCCGACGAGCCATCGCCGAGGAAGTGCAGCGTCTACTCGCTGCAGGCTTCATCCGGCCAATCAAGTACTCAAGGTGGTTGGCAAACCCAGTCCTGGTCGAGAAGAAAAACGGGACCTGGAGGATGTGTATCGATTACACAAACTTAAACAGCGCCTGCCCGAAGGAGCAATTCGTACTCCCGCGAATCGACCAAATCATCGACCCCACCGCGGGCTCGGAGTCGCTATGCTTCCTCGACGCCTACTCTGGGTACAACCAGATCAAAATGGCCGTTAAGGACGAAGAAAAGACGGCGTTCATCACACCATTCGGAGCCTTCTGCTACACTGCCATGACCTTCGGCCTCAAGAACGCCGGGGCAACCTACCAGCTTTGCATGGAGGAGTGCCTTGCGAGCCAATTTGGCCGCAATATCCACGTCTACATCGACGACGTGGTGGTAAAGTCCGCTCGCCAGAGCGACCTACTCGCTGACCTGGCGGAAACATTCGCCAACCTGCGGAAATACAAGATAAAGCTAAACCTAGGAAAATGCACCTTCGGTGTACCAGCTGGGCAGCTACTGGGATACGTTGTCTCCAAGCGCGGGATCGAGGCGAACCCCACCAATATCGACACGATCACTCGACTCGGCAAACCCGAGTGCCTGCGCGACGTCTAGAAGCTGGCCGGGCGAAGTCGGCTCACCGCTTCATCCGGTGGGCAAAAGGCGATGCTCTACCGTCGATGCGAAGAACCCCACCTTCCAAAGGGGACAAGGAGGCAGATGATGCACTCCGCGACCTCAAGAAGGTGCTACTCGCCGCCCCCGTCGACAAGGAACCCATGCTGGTCTACGTCGCGGCTTCTAAGCGTGTCGTCAGCGCCGTCATGGTTGCCGAACGACCAGAGGAAGGAAAGGAGCACCGGCAGCGACCGATGTACTACATCAGCGAAGTCCTCACCGAATCGCGCATTGCAATGCAATACCGAAACTGGTATGCGGTTCAGAGCACGATGGCGATCGCCACACTACTTCCGTGAGCACCCGATAACGGTCTCTCAAGACCGCCAGGACATCATCCGCAACCGTGAGGCGACGGGCGAAGTTGCCAAGTGGGCCGCCGAGATCGGCGCCCACAACATCAAATACGAGCGCCAAGGCGATCAAGTCGAGGCTCGCGACTTCATCGCCGACCGAGGAGGCCCACATTGAAAAGCTGCCATACATCCACATCGAGCTTACTTCGACCGCTCCAGGAACGCGGACGGCGCAGGAGCAGGGATCGTGCTAACTTCTCCAAAGGGCGACAAGCTCCGCTACTTCCTCTGCCTCGACTTCACCCCCTGCACCAACAACATGGCCGAGTACGAGGCGCTACTCCACGGCATGCGAGCTGCCAAGGAGATGAACGTCAACTGCATGCGCTGCTATGGAGACTCCGACCTCGTCGCCGGGCAAGTCGCTGGCACCTGCGACGCCGTCTCCCCCACCATGGCGGCATACCGTCAAGTAGTGGACAAGCTGGGTGGACACTTCGCAGGCTACTCCGTTCGAGTGGATTGATAGGCGGAAGAACGAGAAGGCCGACACACTCTCTCGCATCGGCTCGACTCACCTCGCACCACCCGCCGGCGTCTTCCTCGACACCATCACCAAGCCTTCCATCTCTCCCCCAAGGGAGATCGACATTGAAATCCCGCTGCAACCAGAGGCAGCCCTGGTCGCACTTATTTCCGAGCTAGACGACTGGACCACGCTGTACACTTCCTACTTGGAGGGAGGCACCCTGCCAGCAGACGAAACGGACACCCGGAAGATAGCACGCCGCTGCAAATCCTTCGTCATCATCAACGGCGAGCTCCACAAGCGCAGCATGACCGGCGTGTTCCAACGCTGCGTTCAACCCGCTGAAGGACGCAAAATCCTCCAAGACATTCACTCTGGCGACTGCAGCCACCACGCCGGCGCCCGCTCCCTGGTCGCAAAGGCTATGCGACACGGCTTCTACTGGCCCACCGCACACGCAGACATTGTCGACATTGTCCAGCGATGTGTTGGATGCCAGAAATACGCCAACCAGACCCACGTGCCGAGCTCGGCACTCAAGACAATCCCCATCACCTGGCCGTTCACCGTGTGGGGCATGGACATGGTAGGCCCTTTCAAGAAGGCCCCCTCTGGCTTCACCCACCTCCTGGTCGCAGTCGACAAATTCACAAAATGGGTGGAGGCCAAGCCAGTCCGCAAATGCGACGAGAAGACCGCCACCAAGTTCCTACGCGAGCTCATCTATCGCTACGGGTTCCCAAAAAGCATCATCACGGACAACGGCACCAACTTCGCCAAAGGAGTCATGGCTGAGTTCTGCGAGGAACACCACATCCGACTCGACCTCGCCTTAGTCGCCCACCCGGAGTCCAACGTCCAGGCGGAACGAGCCAACCAGAGCATCCTCCATGGCCTGAAGCCACGACTCCAAGTACCACTCGAGTGCACCGCCGGGTGCTGGGTCGAGGAGCTACTGTAACACCCTCAGAATCGACCCTATGCAAGTTTTAGCGCTTCCTGCCAAACCCGCATAGAAACGAGTCAAAGGTGCCCACCAGGCACTTGAGTGCGGGTGGAAAACGAAGTAATAACATTACACAACAGTCCTCGATGGGACCCACAGAACAGATATATATACAACACGACTCCATGAGTCAAGAATACAGATATAATATACAAAGATCCAAATCACCTTGAAAATGATACAGCGTCCGACTACGGACAAGATGCAAATGGGGCTAAGAGCCCTGAAGAATAACCAATGGCGTCCATAACTCGCCTGTGGCAAGCCGGAAGGGTAACCACGCTAACGCCGATCCCAAAACCTGCTTAACAAAGGTGCACAAAGGGCAAAGGAAAAGAGAGAGCGGTCAAGATCGAGGCCAAGACACGGCGAGGCTAGAATTCGGTCCTCGCCTACATAGGTATGGTGGATCAAGCGGCAACATGCACTAAACAACCTATAGAGACTCGATACAACTGGCGGCTGTCAGAGAGGGGTAAGAAAGACCTATTCGGAACCAACCTGATTCTAACGCCAAACAAACCCATCCTGGTATTTCCCCCTCAAGACCAAACGAGGAAGTCAACCGAGGAACTCACATAGTTGGCAGTTTTAGTTATTCAGTTATCGTTGCAGCAATTACTAGTCAGGTATAGTCATCCTGATATAATAAGCAGTGGGCCGTTTTAGTTAACCATTCCGTTATAGTTGCAACACTTACTAGTCAGATACAATTAGCATGAGATGTCCCAAACCCAGCAGTTGTTGGTACTTTTATTTAGCCATTCGTTGTAGTGGAGCTGTTTACTAGTCATAACGGATACAAGTCAATTTATAACAGTAAACTTTAGTTATAGTTGTCTATGATCGAGACCTGTGCTCCAAGTCGTCCATAACCATGACACGGCTTTTAAAAGATTAAACCTCAGGGTGCACCAAAGTATCCACAAGCACTTGACCCTTTTGCCGTGATCGCTAACATACACCCATCGGTATGTCGGGGCCTAAGTCATGACGTTTCGGACCCAAAAGCACGGGGCCACTCCACTAAGTCTACCCAAGAAGTCGGGCCGGCCACGATACGGACTCGGGGTTTGGGTAGACGGTCAGAACGATCGGGAACCCAAAACTGGGCTTGTCGACACCGCGAAAACGTGTCCTGGTCCTAAACAGTACAGGTGCTATCCATCGCACAATTTAAATAAAGCAGTAAGGCATGTCATAAGTATAGGATAGTAAATAAAACCTCAAACTAGTTTGTGGCCCCCAGTACAATACTTTGAAATCAGGTACTAATCAATGGGGGGCCCATATCTCCCCACATGTGGTTAGCGCCGATCTCTAACAGTGTCAAGAACTCGGGTCCCACGGACACCAAGGAGCTCGGAAACCAAATATTATCTATCACCCACCGGTGCCTCTGCATTTACCTACTTCAATTTTAGGTATTAAACAATAATTAAATTAAACGATAATTAAAGTCATGATCATCTCCGACATTAAACCTGCGGCAATACTCCAACATCTGTGGTACTTGGCGACACAACAAAGACTTGAGCAAGCGACTATGACGCTAAGTCCAACTATCTACCAAACAATGTAATAGGATGTGTCCAAGGCAATATGAGGCTGCAAGGGATATCACGGTACGAAATCTATAGCATCGCAAATACGTATAGCAATAGATCAACAGGAGGGAATAAATACTATAAAAGTAAGATAGGTAGAAAGGGGAAGGTGCTCCGAAAACATTGCCGAAGGTTCAACCAAGATCGGTCGATATCAGATCAACTCATCGGCCTAATCCGCGAAGAAGCAAAACACTAGAATAAACACAGGATGCACTATTTAAGATTAAGGCAGAAGACCGGGCATGATGCATGTATGATGTATGGCATGGCAAAGATGCGATGCAATTAGGTCATATTAAGCGGAACCGGGGGTCCCGACAATTAAGTGTATGGTTCTAGTTGTTTAGATACCCCGCATTTTGAATGTTGTAATAACAGGGCAAGATAAGTTACCGGTTCGCTACACAAATTTAAATGAGGCCAATATACGACTAGATTTGCCCGCATATGGGCCCCATATTTAATTATGATGTGAATCGGCATAGTGCCCCCAAACCACATGACAATATGCATGCATGAACAATTTAATATGCAACAAGATATATCATTTATAAAAATAGGGGCTTAGGGTCACACATTAGGGTTCGGCGAACTTGGGCTCCGAGGGGTTTGGGGTTGAGTCTCAGGGTTCGACGGGGGAACGGCTCGACGAGATCGGGATCGGTACGGGAAGGAGGTCTTGTTGCAACCGGGAAGCAGGACTTGGTTGGCGTCGGGGGCGCATCGGTCTCGCCCTGGTCGATGTCGATCTTGTCGCATTCGTGGTCTTCGGGTCGTCGGTCTTGTCGTTTCACGGCGGAGATCTTGGTGTCCAGGGTCTCGGCTTCTTCGGATCCGGGAGGAAGAGCTTGGCGTGTCGGGCTCGGTCTTCTGATCCGAGAGGGAGAACTTGGTGATCCCGAGGGTCTTGGTGTCCGACGGGGGTTCGGGCGTGCCGGGATCGGTCTTCGAATCCCTGTGGTAGACCTTGTCAGTCCCATGTCGACGATCTTGGGATTCGGCGGGGTTCGGTATCGGGTTTCCGTGAAGGAGGTCATGATGTTCTATGACGGAGATCTTGAGATTCATGTCGTCGACCTTGGGTACCATCTTGATCATCGGTGGCGAACTTGGGGCTCGACACCCGGGGTCTTTAGGGTTCCATGTCGAAGTACTTGGGTTCCATGGTGATGGTTGGCGAAGGACATGAAACGGAGTCGGTTGGGCACCGATGGTTTATCGGATGCATCTGGGTCCGCGTCGATCTTGACTGTCCGGGAGAGACTCGAGCACCCTTCTCACAACCACACAAGAACGACACCGATCAGCTCAACCTCGGAGGCCGGGGACGAGCGGCCGGGGAGGGGACGCGGGCGAGGCTCCGACGGCATGGGAGAAGGGGCGAGGTGGCCAGGAAAGGCGATCTCGGTGACGGGGCCACGGCTGGGAGGGTGGCGGTTTAGACGAGCGGCCGGGGCGCGGGCTCGCAGAGGGTGGGGCGGTGGTGGAGCTTGGAGGCGACGGAGCTGGTAGACGAGGGCCCACGGCGGAGGGCAGGGCAGAGGTCGCCGACGCGACGGCGGCCAGAGGAGGCAGTAGCGGGGCGAGGCAGAGGGTCACAGCGGTGAGGAGGTGCAGGGGCTCGGGGTCGGGTGGCGCCGTGGAGGCCGCGGTCGGCGGGGGCGCTGGAGATGACGAGGCCGACTGGGAGGAGAGCCAGGCGGCGATGGCGGTTGTTGACGGAGGCGGGCGAGGTCGCCGCGGCGCCGGGGGAAGGCGGCACAGGAGGGAGAGGACGGCGAGGTCGGCCGGAGAGGAGGGCGACGGGGCGACGCGGGAGGAGGAGCCGGCGACGAGGAGAGGTCGGGGAGGCAGGCGCCGGAGGGGAGGAAGAAGGGTCGTGCGGGGCGAGCGGGGTCGGGGGTCGCGTGAGGGAGAGGGAGTTGGGGGCAGCGCGGCGGCGCCGGCTCCGGGGCGACGGCCGGAGGGGAGGGAGGCGGCCTGGTGGCAGTGGAGGAACCAGAAGAGAGGGAGGGTGCGGGGGAGACGAGGGGAAGAAAGCGAGAGGCGCTGCTGCTGGGGAGGCAGGGCGGGGTGGGGCCGGGAGCGGCAGGTGGGGGAAAACAGGGAGGAGGGGGCCAGAGGTTGGGGATGGTGTTGACTGGGGAGGTGGACAGGTGGGGATATGGTTGGCTGATGTGGCGGGTGAGGATTGGTGGATGGAGGAGGGATAGCTGAGGTGGCGAGCCGATTGGGTGGGGTGAGGTGGAGGAGGTGGGTAGAATAGGACGGTAGTTTTAGGATTTTGGGTAGGCTGGTTTGTACTGGGGTGGCCAACTGGTCGGATCGGCCGGTTCGCCCCCTAAAAATATTTTAACATTTTATTTATTTAAAACAGGCGTATGAAAACCGCTATGCATAAAACAAAATAATCCGGAGGCCCGGGTTTGGATTTGAATTAAAGACGGGAAATATTGGAAAACAAAACTAGGCGTTTTCAAAATAGTTTTATGCAAACAAATGCAAGATGACATGACGATGCTCAAATGCAATGTGGCATGATGACATGAGCATGCGGTCATGACGATGCAATGCACAAAGACAACGCGATTTTCTAGTAGTGGTTTTGCGGGATGCCACAATTCGACACCACTAACAATGGATCTCGCCCTCGAGATCCGCCTCATGGTACCAGAAAGAAGGGCGGCGATCTGAATCTTCTCGCATCGTGTAGATCCTCGCGACACCACTAACAAGAGGCCGTTGTCCGTGATCGTCGAGAGAACACTCCGGGAAACAAAGGCGAAGGTGGAGGTATCAACCAATAAAGCCACCTCTAGCTTCGATAGAAAGAGAGAATTGATGCATTCTCATCCACTTCAATGTACAAAAGCGAATAGAAGGGGTAGTCGGCATGGGGGCCAATCCATCACGCACCCAAACTATTACTCTGCACATTCAGTAGAAAAGGGTGCAACCATTCTTGGAATCAGACTGAAGATCTCGACAATCGAGGTTCGGAAACAAAGGAGTGATGCATACTCTGCATCGGATCTGGCGTAGATGATGTCGCCGTCGAAAACACCGGAAGGCACGTGAAGGAACAAAGAGAAGTCCACCGCACGAAGGGTTCCTGATAGCATGAAGACCAGATGTAGAAGCATCGTTACCGTAAGAGGAAGAAACCTCAAGGTACGATGAAACCCAACCACGAGAATTCTCGAATCAAGAAAGAGAAGAGATGATTCAAAACACGAGAGGTAAGAGGAGAATAGCAGAGGGGTAAGGAGTAAAAGCACCTAACCAGATCTATCCAACCGATTTTGCAAAAATAGTTTTGACACTTACTGCCGTTAGCTAGGTTATCCCACAAGCTGGACTTGTGGGGTATCGCAATCGCCGTGCTCGATACCACTCAGAACACCCTCGTAATCGACCCTATGCAAGTTTTAGCGCTTCCGCCAAACCCGCATAGAAATGATTCAAAGGTGCCCTCAGGCACTTGCAGGTGGAAAACGAAGTAATAACATTACACAACAGTCCTCGATGGGACCCACAGAACAGATATATATACAACACGACTCCATGAGTCAAGAATACAGATATAATATACAAAGATCCAAATCACCTTGAAAATGATACAGCGTCCGACTACGGACAAGATGCAAATGGGGCTAAGAGCCCTGAAGAATAACCAATGGCGTCCATAACCCTGCCCAGGCCAAGCCGGAAGGGTAACCCTGCTAACGACGTCGATCCCAAAACCTGCTTAACAAAGGGGTGCCGACAAAGGGCAAAGGAAAAAGGAGAGAGCGGTCAGTACTGAGGCCAGTACACGGCGAGGCTAGAATTCGGCGGTCCTCGCCTACATAGGTATGGTGGATCAAGCGGCACAAGATGCACTAAACAACCTATAGAGACTCGATACAACTGGCGGCTGTCAGAGAGGGGTAAGAAAGACCTATTCGGAACCAACCTGATTCTAACGCCAAACAAACCCATCCTGGTATTTCCCCCTCGAGACCAAATGAGGAAGTCAACCGAGGAACTCACATAGTTGGCAGTTTTAGTTATTCAGTTATCGTTGCAGCAATTACTAGACAGGTATAGATAGTCATCCTGATATAATAAGCAGTGGGCCGTTTTAGTTAACCATTCCGTTATAGTTGCAACACTTACTAGTTAGATACAATTAGCATGAGATGTCCCAAACCCAGCAGTTGTTGGTACTTTTATTTAGCCATTCGTTGTAGTGGAGCTGTTTACTAGTCATAATGGATACAAGTCAATTTATAACAGTAAACTTTAGTTATAGTTGTCTATGATCGAGACCTGTGCTCCAAGTCGTCCATAACCATGACACGGCTTAAAAGATTAAACCCCGCAGGGTGCACCAAAGTATCCACAAGCACTTGACCCTTTTTGCCGATCGCTTAACATACACCCATCGGTATGTCGGGCCTAAGTCATGACGTTTGCACCCAAAGCAAGAACGGGGCCACCCCACTAAGTCTACCCGCAAAAAAGTCGGGCCGAGACGGACTCGGGGTTTGGGTAGACGGCCAGAAACGATCGGGAACCCAAATCTGGGCTTGTCGACCGCAAAACGTGTCCCGATCCTAAATAAAGACAGGTGCTATCCATCGCACAATTTAAATAAAGCGAAGAAGCATGGCATAAGTATAGGATAGTAAATAAAACCTCAAACTAGTTTGTGGCCCCCAGTACAATACTTTGAAATCAAGTACTAATGGATGGGGCCCATCTCCCCACCCGTGGTTAGCGCTTCTATCTCTAACAGTGTCAAGAACTCGGGTCCCACGGGACACCAAAGGAGCGATCTAAACCAAATATTATCTATCACCCACCGGTGCCTCTGCATTTACCTACTTCAATTTTAGTTATTAAAAATAATTAAATTAAACGATAATTAAAGTCATGATCATCTCCGACATTAAACCTGCGGCAATACTCCAACATCTGTGGTACTTGGCGACACACAACAGCACTTGAGCAAGCGACTACGACGCGCAAGTCCAACTATCTACCAAACAACAGGAAATAGGATGTGTCCAAGGCAATATGAGGCTGCAAGGGATATCACGGGTACGAAATCTATAGCATCGCAACACGTATAGCAATAGATCAACATGAGGAATAAATACTATAAAAGTAAGATAGGTAGAAAGGGGAGGTGCTCATCGAAAACATTGTCAAGGTTCAACCAAGATCGGGTCGATACTCGCATCAACTCATCGGCCTAATCCGCGAAGAAGCAAAACACTAGAAGAAACACCGGATGCACTATTTAAGATTAAGGCAGAAGACCGGGCATGATGCATGTATGATGTATGGCATGGCAAAGATGCGATGCAATTAGGTCATATTAAGCGGAACCGGGGGGTCCCGACAATTAAGTGTATGGTTCTAGTTGTTTAGATACCCCGCATTTTGAATGTTGTAATAACAGGGCAAGATAAGTTACCGGTTCTGTACACAAATTTAAATGAGGCCAATATACGACTAGATTTGCCCGCATATGGGCCCCATATTTAATTATGATGTGAATCGGCATAATGCCCCCAAACCACATGACAATATGCATGCATGAACAATTTAATATGCAACAAGATATATCATTTATAAAAATAGGGGCTTAGGGTCACACATTAGGGTTCGGCGAACTTGGGCTCCGAGGGGTTCGGGGTTGAGTCTCAGGGTTCGACGGGGGAACGGCTCGACGAGATCGGGATCGGTACGGGAAGGAGGTCTTGTCGCAACCGGGAAGCAGGACTTGGTTGGCGTCGGGCGATCGGTCTCGCCCGGTCGATGTCGATCTTGTCGATTCGTGGTCTTCGGTCGCCGGTCTTGTCGTTTCACGGCGGAGATCTTGGTGTCTGTGGTCTCGGCGTCTTGGATCGGAGGAAGAGCTTGGCGTGTCCTCGGCCTTTCTCGATCCGAGAGGGAGAACTTGGTGATCCCGAGGGTCTTGGTGTTCGACGGGGGTTCGGGCGCGCCGGGATCGGTCTTCGAATCCCTGTGGTAGACCTTGTCAGTCCCATGTCGATGATCTTGGGATTCGGCGGGGTTCGGTATCGGGTTTCCGTGAAGGAGGTCATGATGTTCTATGACGGAGATCTTGAGATTCATGTCGTCGACCTTGGGTACCGTCTTGATCATCGGTGGCGAACTTGGGGCTTGACACCCGGGGTCTTCAGGGTTCCATGTCGAAGTACTTGGGTTCCATGGTGACGGTTGGCGAAGGACATGAAACGGAGTCGGTTGGGCACCGATGGTTTATCGGATGCATCTGGGTCCGCGTCGATCTTGACTGTCCGGGAGAGACTCGAGCACCCTTCTCACAACCACACACGAACGACACCGACCAGCTCAACCTCGGAGGCCGGGGACGAGCGGCCGGGGAGGGACGCGAGCGAGGCTCCGACGGCATGGGAGAAGGGGCGAGGTGGCCAGGAAAGGCGATCTCGGTGACGGGGCCACGACCGGGCGGGTGGCGGTTCAGACGAGCGGCCGGGGCGCGGGCTCACAGAGGGTGGGGCGGCGGTGGAGCTTGGAGGCGAGGGAGCTGGTAGACGAGGGCCCACGGCGGGGGGCAGGGCAGAGGTCGCCGGCGCGACGACGGCCAGAGGCGGAGGCGAGGCGGAGGGTCACGGAGAGGGCGCAGGCTCGGGGTCGGGTGGCGCCGTGGAGGCTGCGGTCGGCAGGGGCGCTGGAGCAGACGAGGCCCGGGGAGGAGAGCCAGCGGGCGGTTGTTGACGGAGGCGGGCGGGTGGCGCCATGGGTGAAGGAGGCACAGGAGGGCGAGGACGGCGAGGTCGGCCGGAGAGGAGGCCGACGGGGCGACGCGGGAGGAGGAGCCGGCGACGAGGAGAGGTCGGAGGCAGCGGGAGGAGGAGGAAGAAGGGTCGTCAGGCGGCGGGGTCGGGGGTCGCGTGAGGGAGAGGGAGTTGGGGGCAGCAAGGCGGCTGGCCTGGGCGGCCGGAGGAGGAGGCGGCTGGTGGCGGTGGAGGAACCAGAGGAGAGGGAGGTGGGGAGACGAGGGAAGAAAGCGAGAGGCGTCGGTGGGGAGGCAGGCGATGGGTGGGGCGGGAGGCGTGGTGGGGAAACAGGGGAGGGGGGGTGGGCCAGAGGGGGGGGATGGTGTTGACTGGGGAGGTGGACAGGTGGGGATATGGTTGGCTGATGTGGCGGGTGAGGATTGGTGGATGGAGGAGGGATAGCCGAGGTGGCGGCCCGATTGGGTGGGGTGAGGTGGAGGAGGGGTGGGTAGAATAGGACTGGGTAGTTTTAGGATTTTGGGTAGGCTGGTTTGTACTGGGGGTGGCCAACTGGGTCGGATCGGCCCGGTTCGGCTGCCCCCTAAAAATATTTTAACATTTTATTTATTTAAAACAGGGCGTTTGAAAACCGTTGGCAGACAAAACAAAATAATCCGGAGGCCCGGGTTTGGATTTGAATTAAAGACGGGAAATATTGGAAAACAAAACTAGGCGTTTTCAAAATAGTTTTATGAAAACAAATTCAAGATGACATGACGATGCTCAAATGCAATGTGGCATGATGACATGAGCATGCGGTCATGACGATGCAATGCACAAAGACAACGCGATTTTCTAGTAGTGGCTTTGCGGGATGCCACAGCTACCCTCCGTCATTTGGGGCATTCGCACCTCCGTCAACAGGTCGACAGGATTTACACCCTTCTTCATGGTTGTAACACCCTCAGAATCGGCCCTATGCAAGTTTCAGCGATTCTCGCCAAACCCGCATAGAAACGATTCAAAGGTGCCCACCAGGCACTTGCGTGCGGGTGGAAAACGAAGTAATACCATTACACAATAGTCCACGATGGAACCCACAGAACAGATATATACAACAATGACTCAAGGAGTCAAGAACACAGATATACAATACAAAGATCCAAATCACCTTTAAAACGATATAACGTCCGAGTACGGACAAGATGCAAATGGAGCTAAGATCCCTGAAGAATAACAATGGCATCCATAACCCTGCCCAGGCCAAGCCGGAAGGGTAACCCTGCTAACGACGTCGATCTCAAAACCTGCTTAAACAAAAGGGGTGCCAACAAAGGGAAAAGGAAAAAAAAGAGAGCGGCCAGTACTAAGGCCAGTACACGGCGAGACTAGAATTCGGCGGTCCTCGCCTACATAGGTATGGTGGACTGAAGCGGCAGCGCAGCATGCACTAAACAACCTATAGAGACTCGATATAACTGTCGGCTATCAGAGGGGGATAAGAAAGACCTATTCGGAACCAACCTGATACTACCACCAAACATACCCATCCTGTTATAACCCCCTCGAGACCAAACAAGGAATTCAACCGAGGAACTCACATAATTGGCAATTTTATTCATTCCGTTATAGTTGCGGCAATTACTAATCAGATATAGATAGCATGAGTCATCCTGATATAATAAGCATTGGGCAGTTTTAGTCAACCATTCCGTTGTAGTGGTAGTACTTACTAGTCAGTTACATATAGCATGAGGCATCCCAAAACCCAGCAGTTGTTGGTACTTTTATTTAGCCATTCCGTTGTAGTTTCAATACTTACTAGTCAGATACAATGGTAACAGGTGACAACCCAAACCAGCAATTGTTGGCACTTTTATTTAGCCATTCCATTATAGTAAAGCTGATTACTAGTCATTATAAAGTCAAATTTATAGCACTACTTTAGTTATAGTTGTCTATGATCAAGATACTGTGCTCCAAGTCGTCCATAACCGCGGACACAGCTTTCAGAAAGTTTTACCCTGCAGGGGGGCACAAATAGCAACACACGCACGATCAACCTCGGGAAAACCCAAATAAAAACCCAACGAGGCATCACGATAGAACATTCGCAAGATTCATATTTGATTTCAGGGGGCCACCCCACTAAGCAACCATGACGAAGTTGGCGGCCCGAGACGGACCAGAGGTTTGTGACAATGGTCGTAAAATCGGGAACCCGAAAGTGTGACTGGGCTTGTCGATACCGCGAAAACATTCCACGTTGGTTCCAAAACAGTACAGGCGCTCCACGCGCAATCGTAAATAAAGCAGTAAAGAATGGCATAAGTACATGATAGTAATAAAGCCCCAAACTACTTGTGGCCCCAAGGAATTAAATATGACTAAAGCTAGGGTTAGGGGGATTCATGGTCCCACATGCGGATAGTGCGAATATTCAAAGAACTGGTATCAAGTACTCGGGGTCCTGCGGGACACAAGTGGACGGTTAAAAACCAAATAACATCTATTGCCCACCAGTGCCTCTGCATTATTTACCTACTTCAATTTTTGTTATTAAATGGTAATTAAAGCCATGATCATCTCCAACATTAAACATGCGGCATTACTCCAACAATCGTGGAAGATCGACGACGCGACACATCACCTGCGCAAGCAACTACGACTCGCAGGGCCGACTATCTACTAAACAACAGGTAATAGGATGTGTCCATGGCAATATGAGGGCTGCAGGGAAATATAACGGGGTACGGAATCTATAGCATCGCAACACAGGTAGCAATACATCAACAGGAGGAAGTAAAGACTAGAAATGTAAAATAGGTAGAAAGGGGGAGAATGCTCACCTGAAAAACATTGTCGAAGGTTCATCCGAAGATCGGGTCGACACTCGCATCAACTCATCGTCCTAATCCGTGAAGAAGCAAAGCACTACCAGAAACACCGGATGCAATATTTAATACTACGGAAGAAGATCGGGCATGATGCATGTATGATGTATGACATGTCAAAGGTGCGATGCAATTAGGCCATATTAAGTGGAACCGGGGTCCCGAAAATTATTTAATAGGTTAAGTTGTTTAGATACCCGCAATTTAAATGTTTTCTTAACAAGGCAAAATTATATCACCGATTCGATCCACAAATTTAAATAGGACCAATATAAACTAGATTTGCCCGCATAGTGCCCCATATTTTAATTTAGTTGAATTATGATTTAACCCGAACCACATAATATGCAATGCACACATGGATTATTTAATGCATACAAGATATATACATATATATAAATTTATAAAATAGGGGCAGATTCTCACAGTTTGGATCAAACAGACAGTCTTGGGATTGAAGGTTGAAGTAGCCGAAATGGTGAACGCCGGGAGGGTCTTGTCGAAGAGGTAACAGGACGGTGGAATTGGGCGGTGCATGAAACGTCACCAGACTTGATGACACGAGCATGTTGAAGTAGAATAAAACCATGCCAAAACTCTAGTGGGCATTTTATCAAACACGTAGCGGGGAATGGAAACATAACAGAATTGGAGAGGCTCCCTGATGAAACAAATACTAGGAGCAAGACCAAACCATGGCGATCTGTAGGCATATAACTGTATAAGAATTTGTGGCAAAACGATCAGACAGATCAACCAGCAAGCAGAGAAAAAGCGCAACGTACTACCTGAAAAGCGCAACGTACTACCTGATACCGAAAACGAGGCGGACAAGATGAAGCCGTTCTTGTACTGTCGGCAGGAGGAACAGGCACAGGGATCTGGGTGCGCTCAGCTGCGCCCAGACAAGGAGAGATGATCGGGAGTGATCCCCTGTGAACTAGTGGAGAATTGGCGATTTAATGATGCCGTGCAGAAAATCAATTGGATCAACGCGAGCAGTTTGTTGTCCTCGCACGTGCGGCCAATCATGGGGATCTGCTGTTGCACATGGGGACCAGGCGGGGACATGACTTTACGTGGAGATGCTCCTCTCGCAGAAGCCATCGCTGCATAGAAAAGAATTTGGAGAGGTGGGAGTTTGAGTGGAGATGGACATCCAGGAAACAAGTACGGACAAATAAAATGGCACGGCGGCCGAGACACACACAGGCGTTCTGATATTTACTTGCCTAAATGAATTGATTTAGCCTGAATTAAATCAAGCATAAGACGGGCACGCGAATAGCTGCAGGAAGTTGTCCACCATAGCAACTGCGACAAAGAAAAATTTCCGGACGGCGACCAAGAAGGAAAGAAGGAAGGATGAGGGAATTTAGATCTCAGATTTGGGGATTTGGGGCTAGGGTTTGAGAAGGAAGAAGGAAAAGGGGTATTTATATAAGCCAAGATAGACTGGATAAGTCTAGTTTTGCACTAAAATTTTAGACGGGCTTTTGTCTTTTTTTTTTTATTTTAGTATAATAAGAAAAAAATACGGTCTTATAATTGACCAGAAAATATTGTTTGCTTAAATAAAATAAGACAAAAGTAGGGTGGCTTGGTACATATCAAACAGTATGGATATTTTAGCAAATGAAAATTGTATTTAATAGGAAATAATTTTTAGGAACAAAATTATGCATGATGATTTCATGGCGATGCATAAAATAAAAACAACAATGTTTTCTAGTAGTGGTTTTACCCGGGGTGCTACAATGGTGTACTACGCCGAGGCAGTCATGCCCACCGACCTCGAGCACGACTCGCCAAGGGTGGTCAACTACACGGAGGCTGCAAACGAACTCGCACGAC
Organism: Avena longiglumis; assembly: GCA_030063025.1. Classification (NCBI taxonomy): domain Eukaryota; kingdom Viridiplantae; phylum Streptophyta; class Magnoliopsida; order Poales; family Poaceae; genus Avena; species Avena longiglumis. The sequence goes on from CP125978.1 coordinate 97,277,466, forward strand.
AAGACGGAGTCGACCAGCTCGACGAGGCACGCGACCTAGCTCGCTCCTGCACCGCCATCTACTAGCAAGGACTCCGCCGCTACCATAGCCGGCAAGTAAGGACTCGCACTTTTCAGGAAGACGACCTGGTACTACGCCTCATTCAGGACAAGAAGGGCATGCACAAGCTCCCCCCCCTTGGGAGGGACCATTCGCCATCGGGCGAGTCCTAGGCAACGACGCCTACTACCTCACCGACGTCCGAGGAGACGGGAAACTCGACATCAAGCGACCGTGGAATGTAAACCTCCTACGGAAGTTCTACTCCTAGAACTCCATACATGTACCTTCCACCTGCTATGAAATAAAATAAATCGGTTACCGCAAATTGTGTCTACTCTCCGTGTCTTGTGCCACTCGCACTCGTAATAACAGCGTTAAGCTATTCGCAGAAGTCAACCTTTGGTAAAGCGATCGGCACAGCCAAGTAGTGCGGTACAAGGGCACTGGGAGACCCCAGGCCTTGTAACGTCCACAAAAAACGTCAACCCGGAGCCCCACTAGAGTCGCCTAGCCCGACTGGCTTACCAAGCCAAGACAACTGCCCTCGCTTCTCACAGCGACCAAGGTCATCCGCATCCTCGGCACATTTCGACGGCCAAGTACCACGCCGGGACGACGACCGATCAAATCTGACGGCTAGGGAAAAACACCCAGTATGAGAGCGTGCCCAGGACTCGCCATGCGACTGATCCTTCGGGTCAGGCAGGAGTGACGCGCTTAATCTAACGTGCTTAGTCCTCACCTACCTTGGAGCTGCGACTAGAACCATCAAGTACCACGATCGGGGACTCGGCTACCCGACCTCGTCCACGCACGGGAAAACGGTCAAGTAAAGAGCACCCATGGGAGTCACCCTGCGACTGGCTCTCCGAGCTCTGGCGAGTCGACCTCAATCCATTAAAAATTCACAAACACATAACAAACGAGGTAAACACCATAAAAAGGGCGGACGCGCTCGGGGACTCGTCCAATCAACATTCAAAAACACGAAACAATTGAAAAAACAACACGAATTTCCATTACAGCAGAACAAAGTCGTTCCAAAATACAAGAAAAGTTCAATGGCTATTTGTTACTAACGCCCCAGGGCACAATGCTTCTACTCTGCAGGTTTCGACGCCGACTCGCCGCCACCCCTGCGGTTGCGAATGAAGGGCACGTACGGGTTCGACGGGTACGTCGTCAACTCACCCGCCATCGCCGCACGGAACGGCTGCTCGACTTTGAAGTCCAGATGCTTCGGTTCGGGATCGTTGGGGGCGACAATCGTCTCCTGATAGGGGAGGAGGTCGCCCATCGCCCAAACGTGATCCGAATACACTGCGGCCCGGTCCGTCAGCTTCAGCACCTCAGCAATCTCCACAGAGCCCGTCGACGAGGGGTAGCCACTCGTCACATCATCAAGGTCGAAGTCCTCCAAGAAATGGGCAAGCCCAAGGCTGAGCGCCATCGCCGCCCCGCGCCGGAAGGCCGACCGCGTCAGAATTCGACGAATGACGGAGCCTTCTCCAGATAACGCCATACCTCGACGAGGTCGCTGGGAATCACTTCCGTGGGCGATATCTCCTGAATATATGCTCGAATGCAATGTTGGAATTATGCCCTAGAGGCAATAATAAAGATGTTATTATTATAATTCTTGTTCATGATAATATTTATATTCCATGCTAGAATTGTATTAAGCGGAAACTTTAATACTTGTGTGGTTTGTGAACAACACCGTGTCCCTAGTATGCCTCTATGGACTAGCTCATTGATTAATGATGGTTAAGGTTTCCTAACCATAGACATGAGTTGTCGATTAATAATGAGATCATATCATTGGGAGAATGATATGATGGACAGACCCAAACTAAGCGGAGCAATTAGATCGCGTCATCGTGTTCATCTTTGCGAAGCTTTTCTTATGTCAAATATTGTATTCCTTAGACCATGAGATAATACAACTCCCTGGTATCGGAAGAAAGCTTTGAGGTCATCAAACGTCATCCTATGAGAGGGTGATCATAAAGGTGTCTCTCAGGTGATCGGAAAGTACATGTTGGGTTGTATGTATCGAGATGGGATTTGTCCCTCCCAAGTCGGAGAGATATACTTCGGGCCCACTTGGTAATCGATATCAACACCGCTTGCAAGCATGTGGTTAAGGAGTTAATCACAAAGTGATATCGGATTACGGAACGAGTAAAGTACTTGCTGTGAACGAGATTGAACTAGGTATGACGGTACCGACGATCAAATCTCGGACAAGTAAAATATCGCGAGACGAAGGGAATATATATATGGGATTGATTGAATCTGGCATCATGGTTCATCCGATATGATCATCGATGAATGTGTGGGAGTCAATATGGGTTTCCGCACCCGCTGTTGATTATTGATAGAAGATCATGCGCATGTTCTCGAACCGAAGGGTTACACTTAACGTGTCTCGACGCTTAGGATAGATTGGATAATTGGTTTATGAGTTTTTGTTGAGTCTCGGATGGGATCCGGACATCACGAGAGGTTCCGGAATGGTCCGAGAATAAGATTCATATAAGGCAATGCAGTTTTGGAGTTCGAATTGTTTCGGGTTAATCGGTATTGTACCGAAGCTTTAGATCCTTCCGGAGGGGACCAACGTGGCCCCACCTTCCGGGAGGGGCATAGGCCTATGAGGGAGTGCCTGGCCAGATTGGGCCGAGGCACAAGGCCCCATAGGGCCCAGCCGCCAAACAAGGGAAAACCCTAATGGAGCTTTTAGAAGGAGGGGAACTTGCCCACTCTTCCCTCCTTGGCCGCCCAGGCTTGGGAGGGGCTAGGCGGCGCCCACCCTCTATATAAATAGGGCAGGCGCACCACCAACATACCTTCCCTCAAGCCTAGCCGCCCTGCCTCCCTCTCTCTCCCTCCCGACCGCGTGTAAGCGGCCTGCCGAAACTCTCCACCACTTGCACCGCGCCGTCGCGTTGTAGATCCAATCCGTCTCTCCACCATACTTGCTGGACCGAGGAAGGAGGAGACGTCGAGGTTCCGCACGTGTGCATCTCTTGGAGGCATCGCCACTTGCGGTGTTAGATCGGAGCGGATCGCGAGGAGGAGAAGAGAGTACGACTACATCACCCACGTTCCGACGAACGTTCCACTGTGCGAACCTTCAAGGGTATGAAGATCTCATCTAATCTCTATCGTTGTTTGCATATCCTAGATTAGATCTTGGCTTTCCCATTCGCATCCGTAGAAAAACTTTGATTTACTTGCTGCGAAACCCTTCAGTGGTATCAGAGCTAGATCTATGCGTAGATGTGTTTCACGAGTAGAACGCAACATGGTCATTGCGGTCGTTGATGTTTTCTATTGCAAGCCTCTTGTTTGTGTTCTTCTTATGACACGGGATAGTGAGATTGAAGCTGTCCAGGCCAACCTTACGCGACGCCGTCAGAGACCGCCTCAAGACTTGACGTGGCTTGTTCCACACATGCGGCTGGTGGATGCCAGTTTCTCTCACTATAGTTGTCATGGGATTAACACCGGAGTTTGGCAACCATAATATCACCGTTGTGGCTTTCCGTAGGTAAGAATTGTTCTTAGCTTGTGTGGCATCCCGCAAAACCACTACTAGAAAATCGCGTTGAATTTGTGCATTGCATCGTCATAATCATGCATTGTTTGTTTGCATTATTTGAAAAGCCCAAAGTTTCTTATACAAAACCCCCTCTTTATTATAAAAGGCAAAACCCCGAAGGTATCGGATATTTATTTTCTCTAAAAACTATTTGCAAAGTGGTTCTGTTTTAATTATAACAGGACCAAACAAACACAAATAATAAAACAGCCCCCCCTAAATCCTAGTCCCACGAAATTCTATCCTACCCACCAACCGTAGACCGCCACCTCACCCTCTCAACCTTTTTCTACCCACCTGCCACCTCACCGATCCACCACCACGCTGCCTCCTCCCAGCCTCCTTTCTTCCTCCTCCCCCGCACGCGCGCGGCAGCTTCCTCTGCTTCCCTCCCCCCTCACCTCCACCGTCGCCGCCAGGACCTCCGCACGACGCCTGTCGCCAGCCGCTGGCCTCAACCTCCGCCGTCTCTCTCCAGCGCCGAGCGACCGCCTCCGCCTGCGGGTCCTGCGCCTCACACTGCCACCCGCGCCACACCGCCGCCGCCCGCCGCCACCGCCTGCCGCCCTCCCCAGAGTTCTCACCGCCCACCGCCTCTCCGGCGACGCCTGTCGCCCGCCGCCATGTCGCGCCGCGCCCCAAGCTCGCCACGGTGAGCCCTCCGCGCCAGGCCGCAGCCAACCCGACCGCCTCCGCCCTCGCTCGCCCAACGCTGCTGCCGCTCGCCGCCATGGCGCGCCAGACTTCGCAGCAGCAGGGGATCCGCCGACGAAGCCTGCACGCCGCCGCCCGCTCGTCACCGCCCCGCGTCGGGGACCTCGCTCATTCCGCAAGGACGACGAGCAGGTGGAGGCTTCATGAACCAGGTCGCCAACCAGATGCGCCTACGATCTGCCCTCCAAGCTGCTCGCCTCGTCATCAACGCCGAGCTCAAGGAGTCGGACACGAGGTTCACGCGCAGGCATGGCGGCTTCTCCGTCTCTGCGCGCCGCACGCCGATGAGTGTCTCCTCCTCGACATGACCCCGGGCCCCACACAAGAGCTCGTGGCAAAGGATCTGCATGGAATGGATCGCCCGCCACATCTTCAGAGACCCAACAAACGCCAAGTTCACAACATGGCAAGCCCGAACCCGAAGACCACACCTCGACACGCCAAGATTCGTCGAGAGCCCGGAACGCCAAGTGCTCCTTTCCGGACCCGAAGACCAACGGTTAAGTTCACCACCGACAAAAGACGGGCTACGAGATCTACTTCGCGGGCACATGCGACAAGAACTACCCCCGATCCGAAGACCGAACCCCGGAATTCGAGTCCGACACCGACAACTAAAACCGTGGAACCGACAAGATCGACCTCACCGACGCCATGATCTCCCTCACGTAATCCGAAGCGCGGACCCGCCAAGACCTCGCAACGGCAAGATCGACCCCGTGGGACCCGACAAGGTCTTCCCGACGACAAGAACGACACCGCCCCGAAAGGACCCGATGCGCCCTGACACCGAACCAAGTCCGGCTTCCCGGAACGCCAAGATCCACCCCGCTATACGAGAACGCATCCGTCGAACCCCGAACCCCAGATCCGAACCTCGCCGATCCGTCGAACCCTGAGACCGACCCCGAACCCCGGACCCCCAAGATCGTCGAGAACCCTAAATGTGTGACCCCTTTCTCCCGAGCACTATTTTATGAATGTTAAACATAAAACCTGTTGCATATTAACTTGTCATTCATCCCGCATGCATATCATGTGGTTGGGGGCCTTTTGCCGATTCACCTAATAATTAAATATGGGGCCCATATGCGGGCAAATCTAGTCTCATATCGGCCTCATTTAAACTTGTGTAGCGAACCGGTATCTTATCTTGCCTTGCTAAACAACATTTAATATGCGGGGGAGCTAAATAACTTGCACCATCTAATTAATTGTCGGGACCCCAGTTCCACTTAACATGACCTAATTGCATCGCACCTTTGCCATGTCATGCATCATACATGCATCATGCCGTTCTTCTGCCGTTGTATTAAATATTGCATCCGGTGTTTCTTCTAGTGTTTTGCTTCTTCGCGGATAAGGCCGTTGAGTTGATGTGAGCTTCGCCCCGATCTTCGGATGAACTTTTCGGCAATGTTTTCAAAGCAGCATCTCCCTTTCTACCTATCTTACTTTATAGTCTTTACTCCTCCTGTTGATCTATTGCTATCTCGGTTATGCTTTAGTTTCCGTACCTGTGATATACCGTGCAGCCCTATATTGCCTTGGACACACCCTATTACCTGTTGTTTGGTAGATAGTTGGACTTGCGCGTCGTAGTTGCTTGCCCAAGTGCTGATGTGTGTCGTCATATGCCACAGTTGCTGATGTATTTGTCGCATGTTGATGTTGGAGATGCTTCTAGTTTTACTTATCGTCACTTTAATTTCTGTTTAAACAACTAAAATTGAATAAGCAGAGGCATCGGTGGGTGATAGAAAATATTTGGTTTCCGAACGCCCACTTGTGTCCCGTAAGACCCCGAGTACTTGATACCTGTTCCTTGTTTTATCGCGCTATCCACATCCGGGAGGTATATGGGACCCCCCTGAGCCAGAGCTTGATTCATTCTTATTTCTTGGGGCCACAAACTAGTTTGAGGTTTTATTTACGATCCTGTACTTATGCCATGTTTTACCGCTTTATTTACGATTGTGCGACAAATAGCACACTGTACTGTTTAGGATCGGGACACGATTCCGCGGTGTCGACAAGCCCCATTTGGGGTTCCTAATGTTCACACAGATACCTGCACCTTGAGTCCGTCTCGAGCTAGCTTACTGCTATGGGGTAGCTTAATGGGGTGGCCCCCTGAAATATTTTGAATCCTGTGATTGTTCAGTCGTGAAAGCCTCGTTGGGTTTTGATTTGGTTTTTCCGAGGTTGATCGAGCGTGTGTTGCTATTGGTGCACCCCGCCGGGTAAAACTTTTCAAAGCCGTGTCCATGGATATGGACGACTTGGAGCACAAGATCTCGATCATAGACAAGCATAACTAAAGTTTATCGCTATAAATTTGACTTATAATGACTAGTAATTAGCTTCACTATAATGGAATGGCTAATTAATGCCCACAATTGCTTGTTTGGTTGTCGCCATGCAATTGTACCTGACTAGTAAGTATTGCAACTACAACGAAATGGCTGAATAAAAGTACCAACAACTGCTGGGTTTTGGGTTTTTCTCATGCTATCTGTATCTGATTAGTAATTGTTGCAACTATAACGGAATGGTTAACTAAAAGTGCCCACTGCTTACTTTATCAGGACGATTATCTAAACCTGACTAGTAAAGTGCCGCAACTATAACTGAATAAGTAAAACTGCCAACTGTGTGAGTTCCTCGGTTGACTTCCTCGACGGTCTCGAGGGGGAAACGCCAGGATGGGTTTGTTTGATGATAGTATCAGGTTGGATCCGAATAGGTCCTTCTTACCCCCTCTGATTACCGCCAGTGTATCGAGTCTCTATAGGTTGTTTAGTGCATGCTGCCGCTGCCGCTTCAGTCCACCATACCTATGTAGGCGAGGACCGCCGAATTCTAGCCTCGCCGTGTACTGGCCTCAGTACTGACGCTCCTTCTTTTTCCTTTGCCCTTTGTCGGCACCCCTTTGTTTAAGCAGGTTTTGAGATCGACGTCGTTAGCAGGGTTACCCTTCCGGCTTGGCCTGGGCAGGGTTATGGACGCCATTGGTTATTCTTCAGGGCTCTTAGCCCCATTTGCATCTTGTCCGTAGCTGGACGCTCTATCGTTTTCAAGGTGATTTGGATCTTTGTATAATATATCTGTATTCTTGACTCTTTGAGTCATTTGTTGTATATATCTGCCTGGGTCCCATCGAGGACTGTTGTAATGTTATTACTGCTTTCCACCCGCACGAAAGTGCTGGTGGCACCTTTGAATCGCTTTCTATGCGGGTTTGGTGAATTTTGCCAACTTGCATAGGTCCGATTCGAGGGTGTTACAGAGTGGTATCGAGCTCAGCTATTGCGATACCCACAAGTCCAGCTTGTAGGATAACCTAGCTAACGTCAAGTAGAGTGTCAAAACTATTTTGCAAAATCGGTTGGATAGTTACGATTAGGTCTGATTTTACTCCTTACCCCTCTGCTGTTCTCCTCTTACCTCTGCGCGTTTTGAATCTGCTCTCTTCTCTCTCTTCGAATCCAGGATTTCTCGTGGTTGGGTTTCCGTCGTACCTTTAGGGTTTCGCTTCCTCCTTTGATAACGGTGATGCTACATCCGGTGTTCATGCTGCTTGAGGAATCCGTCTACCGTGGTATCCTCCTTTGTTCTTTGTTTGTGCCTTCCGGTGTTTTCCGACGCGACGACATCATCTCCGCCAGATCCGATGCAGAGTCTGCATCACTCCTGTGTTTCCGAACCTCGTTCGTCGAGATCTTCAGTCTAATTCCGAGAGTTGATTGCATAATCCGCCTATTCGTGTGCAGAGTAATGGTTTGGGTGCGCGATGGACTGATCACCATCCGACTACTCTTATCATTCGCCCTTGTACATCGAATAAGTGGGTCCGCAATTTTACTCCGTCCACGGAAGCTAGAGGTGGCTTTATTTGCGATACCTCTGCCTTCACCCTTTTTGTTTCTCCGGAGTGTTCTCTCGTGATCATCGTGAACAACGACCCTTTGTTGGTGGTGTCGCCAATTTCAAGACGAAGCAGGAACCCTTGTTAGTGGTGTCGCGAGGATCTACACGAAACAAGAAGACGCAGATCGCCGACCCTTCCTTCCGGTACCATGAGGCGGATCTCGAGGGCGAGATCCCTTGTTAGTGGTGTCGAATTGTGGCATCCCGCAAAACCACTACTAGAAAATCGCGTTGAATTTGTGCATTGCATCGTCATAATCATGCATTGTTTGTTTGCATTATTTGAAAAGCCCAAAGTTTCTTATACAAAAACCCCTCTTTATTATAAAAGGCAAAACCCCGAAGGTATCGGATATTTATTTTCTCTAAAAACTATTTGCAAAGTGGTTCTGTTTTAATTATAACAGGACCAAACAAACACAAATAATAAAACAGCCCCCCCTAAATCCTAGTCCCACCAAATTCTATCCTACCCACCAACCGTAGACCGCCACCTCACCCTCTCACCCTTTTTCTACCCACCTGCCACCTCACCGATCCACCACCACGCTGCCTCCTCCCAGCCTCCTTTCTTCCCCCTCCGACTGCAGCTTCCTCTGCTTCCCTCCCCCCTCACCTCCACCGTCGCCGCCAGGACCTCCGCACGACGCCTCGCCTGGGCTGGCCCGCCTCAACCTCCACCGTCTCTTCTCCGCCGCCGAGCGACCTCTCCGCCTGCGGGCCGCCCGCTGGCCAAGCCTCCCGCCACCCCGAGCCGCCTGCACCGCCTGCCACCGCCTGCCCGCCTCAAGGCCGCCTCCTCCAGAGTTCCTCACCGCCCACCGCTTGCTGCCGCCTCGGCGACGCCGCCGCCGTCGCGCTAAAGCTCGCCACGGTGAGCCCTCCATCGCCAGGCCGCAGCCAACCCGACCCCGCCCGCCCCTCGTCTCGCCCAACGCTGCTGCCGCCCGTTATGGCGCCCAGCACTTCGCAGCGAGGGGATCCGCCGACGAAGCTGCACGCGCTGCCCGCTGGCCACCGTGTCCCGCCGGGACCTCGTCTACTTCCCGCAAGGACGACGAGCAGGTGGAGGCTTCCATGAACCAGGTCGCGGCAACCGAGATGCGCCACGATCGCCCTCCAAGCTGCTGCCTCGTCATCAACGTCGAGCTCAATGAGTCGACACCGACGAGGTCTACGCCAGACGCATGGCGGCTTCTCATCTGCGCCGCACGCTGATGAGTGTCTCCTCCTCTGGACATGACCTACCGCCTCCCACACAAGAGCTCGTGGCAAAGGATCTGCATGGAATGGACTGGCGCTTCCGCCACATCTTCAGAGACCCAACAAACGCCAAGTTCGTCAACATGGCAAGCCCGAACCCGAAGACCACACCTCGACACGCCAAGATTCGTCGAGAGCCCGGAACGCCAAGTGCTCCTTTCCGGACCCGAAGACCAACGGTTAAGTTCACCACCGACAAAAGACGGGCTACGAGATCTACTTCGCGGGCACATGCGACAAGAACTACCCCCGATCCGAAGACCGAACCCCGGAATTCGAGTCCGACACCGACAACTAAAACCGTGGAACCGACAAGATCGACCTCACCGACGCCATGATCTCCCTCACGTAATCCGAAGCGCGGACCCGCCAAGACCTCGCAACGGCAAGATCGACCCCGTGGGACCCGACAAGGTCTTCCGACGACAAGAACGACACCGCCGAAGGACCGATGCGCCCGACATCGAACAAGTCCGGCTTCCCGGAACGCCAAGATCCACCCCGCTATACGAGAACGCATCCGTCGAACCCCGAACCCCAGATCCGAACCTCGCCGATCCGTCGAACCCTGAGACCGACCCCAAACCCCGGACCCCCAAGATCGTCGAGAACCCTAAATGTGTGACCCCTTTCTCCCGAGCACTATTTTATGAATGTTAAACATAAAACCTGTTGCATATTAACTTGTCATTCATCCCGCATGCATATCATGTGGTTGGGGGCCTTTTGCCGATTCACCTAATAATTAAATATGGGGCCCATATGCGGGCAAATCTAGTCTCATATCGGCCTCATTTAAACTTGTGTAGCGAACCGGTATCTTATCTTGCCTTGCTAAACAACATTTAATATGCGGGGGAGCTAAATAACTTGCACCATCTAATTAATTGTCGGGACCCCAGTTCCACTTAACATGACCTAATTGCATCGCACCTTTGCCATGTCATGCATCATACATGCATCATGCCGTTCTTCTGCCGTTGTATTAAATATTGCATCCGGTGTTTCTTCTAGTGTTTTGCTTCTTCGCGGATAAGGCCGTTGAGTTGATGTGAGCTTCGCCCCGATCTTCGGATGAACTTTTCGGCAATGTTTTCAGGCGAGCATCTCCTCCTTTCTACCTATCTTACTTTATAGTCTTTACTCCCTCCTGTTGATCTATTGCTATCTGTGTTGCGATGCTTTAGTTTCCGTACCTGTGATATACCGTGCATCCCTATATTGCCTTGGACACACCCTATTACCTGTTGTTTGGTAGATAGTTGGACTTGCGCGTCGTAGTTGCTTGCCCAAGTGCTGATGTGTGTCATATGCCACGATTCTTGCGATGTATTTGTCGCATGTTGATGTTGGAGATGCTTCTAGTTTTACTTATCGTCACTTTAATTTCTGTTTAAACAACTAAAATTGAATAAGCAGAGGCATCGGTGGGTGATAGAAAATATTTGGTTTCCGAACGCCCACTTGTGTCCCGTAAGACCCGAGTACTTGATAATTCCTTGTTTTATCGCTTATCCACATCCGGGAGGTATATGGGACCCCGAGCCGAGAGCTTGATTCATTCTTATTTCTTGGGTCCACAAACTAGTTTGAGGTTTTATTTACGATCTGTACTTATGCCATGTTTTACCGCTTTATTTACGATTGCGCGATAGCTTAATCGCATCGCTTAGGATCGGGACACGATTCCGCGGTGTCGACAAGCCCCGCTTGGGGTTCCCAGTCGTTCACACCGTATACCCACCTTGAGTCCGCTCGAGCTAGCTTACTGCTATTGCGGGGTAGCTTGGGGTGGCCTGAAATATTTCTGAATCCTGATTGTTCAGTCGTGAAAGCCTCGTTGGTTTTGATTTGGTTTTTCCGAGGTTGATCGGCGTGTGTTGCTATTGGTGCACCCCGCCGGGTAAAACTTTCTCAAAGCCGTGTCCGCGGATATGGACGACTTGGAGCACGATTCTCGATCATAGACAAGCATAACTAAAGTTTACGCTATAAATTTGACTTATAATGACTAGTAATTAGCTTCACTATAATGGAATGGCTAATTAATACTGCCCACAATTGCTTGTTTGGTTGTCGCCATGCGACAATTGTACTGACTAGTAAGTATTGCAACTACAACGAAATGGCTGAATAAAAGTACCAACAACCGCTGGTTTTGGGTTTTTCTCATGCTATCTCAGTCGATTAGTAATTGTTGCAACTATAACGGAATGGTTAACTAAAAGTGCCCACCGCTTACTTTATCGACGATTATCTAAATCGACTAGTAAAGTGCCACAACTATAATCAATAAGTAAACCGCCAACTATGTGAGTTCCTCGGTTGACTTTCTCGACGGTCTCGAGGGGGAAACGCCAGGATGGGTTTGTTTGATGATAGTATCAGGTTGGATCCGAATAGGTCCTTCTTACCCCTCCGACACGCCATGTATCGAGTCTCTATAGGTTGTTTAGTGCATGCTTGCCGCCGCTCATCCACCATACCTATGTAGGCAGGACCAATTCTAGCCTCGCTGCATCTTGGCCTCGATCGACGCTCCTTCTTTTTCCTTTGCCCTTGTCGGCACCTTTGTTTAAGCAGGTTTTGAGATCGACGTCGTTAGTGGTTACCCTTCCGGCTTGGCCTGGGCAGGGTTATGGACGCCATTGGTTATTCTTCAGGGCTCTTAGCCCCATTTGCATCTTGTCCGTAGCTGGACGCTCTATCGTTTCAAGGTGATTTGGATCTTTGTATAATATATCTGTATTCTTGACTCTTTGAGTCGCTGTTATATATATCTGTTCTGTGGGTCCCATCGAGGACTGTTGTGTAATGTTATTACTTCGTTTTCCACCCGCACGAAAGTGCCTGGTGGGCACCTTTGAATCGTTTCTATGCGGGTTTGGTGAATTTTGCCTGAACTTGCATAGGTCCGATTCTGAGGGTGTTACAGCTTGCTACTCCCATAAGCCACGTAAAACATGCAACAACAAAGTAGAGGCGTCTAACTTGTTTTTGCAGGGAGTGTTTTCTGTGATATGGTATGGCCCAAGATATGATGTGTGTATTGTATGCAATGATCATGTTTTGTAATGTTTCACGACTTGCATGTCGATGAGTACACAATCGGCAGGAGCCATATGGTTGTCTTTATAATTGTGTATGACCTGTGTGTCAACTTCTTATACGCCATGTAATAGTTTCACTTTATCGCTAAGTAGTTAGCAATAGTTGTAGTTGCTATTCGTGGTGGAGGCAATCATGGTGGAGTGATGGAGATCATGCCGGCACGCACAAGATGGAGATCATTGCGCGAAGATTGGCTATACCATGTCACATAAAGTTATATGCATGTGATGTTTATCCCTTTTATGTATCTTATTATGCTTAGATCGCGACGGTAGCATTATAAGATGATTCCTCACTTAAAGATCAAGATAAAACTGTTTTCTCCCCATGTATGCACCGTTGCGAAAGTTCATCGCGTCCAAGCATCACGTGATGATCGGGTGCTATAGACTCTACGTTCACATACAACGGGTGCAAGCCGGTTTTGCACACGCGGAAATACTTGGGTTTGACTTGACGAGCCTAGCATGTACAAACATGGCCTCGGAACACATGAACCGAAAGGTTAGGCATGAGTCATATGAATGATATGATCGACACTTCGTTGTCCACCATTGAAGCCACATCTCTTCTCGTGAAGATCGGATTAGGTGTGGTGAATTTGGATCATGTTCACTAAACAACTTGAGGGATGTTGAATTTAGTGGGAGTTCATCTAGTAATTTGATTAAAAGTTGAACTAGTTATCATGAACATAGTCTAATTTGTACTTGCAAATATTGTAGATCAAATGGCTAAGTCCAACTTCAACTTCAATGTTTTTGCTGAGAAAGAAAAGCTTAGAAACAATGGGTCTAACTTCACCAACTGGTTCTGCAATCTGAGAATCATTCTCTCTGGCGGTCAAAAGGACTATGTACTTGAGAATGCGCTAGGTGACACCCCTGCTGTAGATGCACCGGCTGTTGAGAAAGCTGTCTATCAGTCGTGCAAAGATGATTATGGTGTGAATCGGACCTTCAAAATCGTTTTGAAGACTATCCCGGGCCCTTTGAGATTCTTGAGGAGCTGAAAAATATGTTTCAGACTCAGGCCCATTCTGAGAGATATGAGATCTCTGAGAAATTCTTTAACTGCAAGATGGAGGAAGGGAGTTCCGTTAGTGAGCATGCCATTAAGATGTCGCGCTACACTCAACGCCTTGAGCATGGACTGCAATATTCCAGAGGAGCTCAAGATTGACAGGGTTCTGCAATCACTCCCTCCCAGCTACAAAAGTTTTGTAGCGACTCATAATCAGATTGGTTCCACTGATACGATCACCGATCTCTTCGCAGTCAAGGCTGCGAGGTGGACATCAAAAAGGATAATCATGTGTTGATGGTCAACAAGCCCCCCACCTTCAAGAAAGGTAAGGGTGCAAAGAAGCCCTTCAAGAAAGGCGGCGGCAAGCGTTGCCCCTGCTGAGAAGAAGCTCAAGTCTGGACCCAAGCCGGACAATCGAAAGTGCTTCTATTGCAAGGACAAGGGTCATTGAAGAATCGTCCAAGTACTTAGCGGACAAGAAGGCTGGAACCATCAAAGGTATATTTGATATACATGTTATTGATGTTTTCCTTACTATCCCTTGTTGTAGTGCTCGGGTATTTGATCTCGGTTCGCCACTAATATTTGTAACTCGAAACAGGAGCTACGGAATAGACGGCGGCTTGCGAGGGATGAGGTGACGATGCGCGTTGGCAACAGATCAAGAGTTGATGTGATGGCCGTCGGCACGCTCTGCTTAGTTTTACCTTCGGGATTAGTTTTAAACCTTAATAAGTGTTATTATGTGCCTGCGTTGAGAATGAACATCATTTCTGGATCGTGTTTATTGCAAGACGGTTATTCATTTAAATCGAAGAATAATGGTTGTTCTATTTATATGAGTAACATCTTTTATGGTCATGCACATGTTGTGAATGGTTTATTTCTTCTAAATCTCGAAAGGGATGAAACACATATCCATAAGATTGAGGCTAAGAGATGCAAAGTAGATAGTGATAATACTACTTATTTGTGGCACTGTCATCTAGGTCATATTGGTGTAAAGCGCATGAAGAAACTCCATTCTGATGGACTTTTGGAGTCTCTTGATTTTAATCATTTGACACATGCGAACCATGCCTCATGGGCAAGATGATCAAAACTCCGTTCTCCGTTTTGATGGAGCGAGCAACGGACTTGTTGGAAATCATACATACCGATGTATGCGGACCGATGAGTGTTTCGACGCGCGGTGGATATCGCTATTTTCTCACTTTTACCGATGACTTAAGTAGATATGGGTATATCTATTTAATGAAACATAAATCTGAAACATTAGAAAAGTTCAAGGAATTTCAGAATGAAGTGGAGAACCATCGTAACAGAAAGATTAAGTTTCTACGATCCGATCGTGGAGGTGAATATTTGAGTTATGATTTTCTCACGCATCTTAAAGCAAGCAGAATCGTTTCAGAACTCACACCACCCGGAACACCACAGCGCAATGGTGTGTCTGAACGCCGGAATCGAACTCTATTAGATATGGTCCAATCAATGATGTCTCTTACTGATTTGCCATTATCATTTTTGGGTTATGCATTAGAAACCGCTGCATTCACTTTAAATAGGGCACCATCTATATCCGTTGAGACAACACTGTATGAACTATGGTTTGGTGCTAAATGTAAGTTGTCGTTTCTTAAAGTTTGGGGATGCGAAGCCTACGTCAAGAAGTTGATGCCGGACAAGCTCGAACCCAAAGCGGAGAAATGCGTCTTCATAGGATACCCTAAGGAAACTATTGGGTATACCTTCTATCACAGAACCGAAGGCAAAGTGTTTTTCGCAAAGAACGGTTCCTTTCTTGAGAAGGAGTTTCTCTCGAAAGAAGTGAGTGGGAGGAAAGTAGAGCTAGACGAGGTTGTTGAACCTTCTCTTGAATTGGAGAGTAGCGCACCAACAATAGAGGAAGCTAATGACAAGGATCATGAAGCTTCAGACGATGCTGCTACTGAACATCGCAGGTCGACAAGGTCGCGTGCCCCTCCTGAGTGGTACGGCAACCCTGTCTTGACTGTCTTGTTAGTAGAAGATAGTGAACCTACAAACTATGAGGAAGGGATGATGAGCCCAGACTCTGAGAAATGGCTAGAGGCCATCAAATCCGAATTGGGATCCATGAGCGAAAACCAAGTATGGACTTTGGTGGACCCTCCTAGCGACCGAAAGGCCGTTGAGTGCAAATGGATCTTCAAGAAGAAAACGGACGCGGATGGTAATGTTACCGTCTATAAAGCACGGCTTGTCGCGAAAGGTTTTCGACAAGTTCAAGGTGTTGACTACGATGAGACTTTCTCTCCCGTAGCGATGTTTAAGTCCATTCGGATTTTATTAGCAATTGCTGAGTTTCATGATTATGAAATATGTCAGATGGATGTCAAGAATGCGTTCCTCAATGGCAACATTGATGAAGAGTTGAATATGATGCAACCCGAAGGTTTTGTCGATCCTAAGGATGCTGATAAAGTGTGCAAACTTCAGCGTTCCATTTATGGACTGAAGCAAGCATCTCGGAGTTGGAACCTTCGTTTTGATCAAGTGATCAAGAACAAACTTTGGATTTGTTCCAAATTGCTACGAAGCTTGTATCTACAAGAAAATGAGTGGGAGCTCGGTGACATTTCTGGTACTATATGTGGATGACATATTGATTATTGGAAATGACATTAACATGCTTAACGATGTGAAGAGTTATTTAAACAAGTGTTTTTCAATGAAAGACCTAGGTGAAGCTGCTTATATATTGGGCATAAAAATCTATAGAGATAGACAAAGACGCCTGATAGCTTTAAGCCAGAGTACATACCTAGACAAAGTTCTGAAAAGGTTCAGAATGTATAAGGCAAAGAAAGGTTTAGTTCCTATGTTATCAGGTAAGATATTGAGCAAGGCACAGTGTCTAGCTACGGTAAATGATAGAGAAGCTATGAGCAAAGTGCCTTATGCCTCGGCCATAGGTTCTATCATGTATGCCATGCTGTGTACTAGACCGGATGTGTCCAATGCTCTTAGTTTGACGAGCAGATATCAAAGTGATCAAGGAGTGAAACACTAGACAGCCGTGAAGAACATCCTAAAGTACCTAAATAGGACTAAAGAAATGTTCTTAGTCTATGGGGTTGATGAACAGCTCGTCGTAAAAGGTTACGTCGACGCTAGCTTCGACACCGACAAGGATGATTCTAAATCTCATTGTGATACGCTTATATTTTGAATGGAGGAGTCGTGAGTTGGAGAACCCGCAAGCAAAGCGTGATCGCAGGATCTACAAGAGAAGCGGAATACATGGCTCAGAGAAGGCCAAGTGAAGGAGTTTGGATCAGAACTTCATCATCGAAGCTTGGCATGGTTCCAAGTGCATTGGACCCACTTGAGATATTGTGTGACAACACTGGCGCCATAACACTCGCTAAGGAACCAAGATATCATCTAAAGACCAAGCATATCAACCGCAAGTTTCATATAATCCAAGATTATATAGCAGATGGAGATCTGAAGATTAGCAAAGTACATACAGATCTGAATGTCGCAGATCCATTGACTAAACCTCTTCCACATGTAAAACATGATCAGCACCTTAGTGCCATGGGTGTGAGATTGTTGCCAAATGTAAACTAGATTATTGACTCTAGTGCAAGTGGGAGACTGTTGGAATTATGCCTTAGAGGCAATAATAAAGATGTTATTATTATAATTCTTGTTCATGATAATGTTTATATTCCATGCTAGAATTGTATTAAGCGGAAACTTTAATACTTGTGTGATTTGTGAACAACACCGTATCCCTAGTATGCCTCTATGGACTAGCTCATTGATTAATGATGGTTAAGGTTTCCTAACCATAGACATGAGTTGTCGATTAATAATGAGATCATATCATTGGGAGAATGATATGATGGACATACCCAAACTAAGAGGAGCAATTAGATCGTGTCATCGTGTTCATCTTTGCGAAGCTTTTCTTATGTCAAATATTGTATTCCTTAGACCATGAGATAATACAAATCCCTGGTATCGGAAGAAAGCTTTGAGGTCATCAAACGTCATCCTATGAGAGGGTGATCATAAAGGTGTCTTTAGGTGATCGGAAAGTACCTGTTGGGTTGTATGTATCGAGATGGGATTTTCCCTCCCAAGTCGGAGAGATATACTTCGGGCCCACTCGGTAATCGATATCAGCACCGCTTGCAAGCATGTGGTTAAGGAGTTAATCACAAAGTGATATCGGATTACGGAACGAGTAAAGTACTTGCTGTGAACGAGATTGAACTAGGTATGACGGTACCGACGATCAAATCTCGGGCAAGTAAAATATCGCGAGACAAAGGGAATATAAATATGGGATTGATTGAATCCTAGCATCGTGGTTCATCCGATATGATCATCTATGAATGTGCGGGAGTCAATATGGGTTTCCAGACCCCACTATTGATTATTGATAGAAGATCATGTCTGCATGTTCTCGAACCCGAAGGGTCACACATTTAACGTGTCTCGACGCTAGGATAGATTGGATAATTGGTTTATGAGTTTTTGTTCGGATTCTAGGATGGGATACGGGACATCACGAGAGGTTCCGGAATGGTCCAGAGAATAAGATTCATATAAGGCAATGCAGTTTTTGGAGTTCGGAATTGTTTCGGGTTAATCGGTATTGTACCGGAAGCTTCTAGAACCTTCCGGAGGGGGACCAACGTGGCCCCACCTGCCGGGAGGGGGAATGGGCCTATGAGGGAGTGCCCTGGCCGCATTGGGCTAGGGGCACAAGGCCCCATAGGGCCCAGTCGGCCAAACAAGGGGAAACCCTAATGGAGCTTCTAGAAGGAGTGGGGGGGACTTGCCCCCCACTCTTCCCCCCTTGGCCGCCCAGGCTGGCTTGGGAGGGGTTAGGCTGCGCCCACCCTCTATATAAATAGGGCTGGGCGCACCACCAACATACCTTCCCTCAAGCCTAGCCGCTGCCGCCTCCTCCTCTCTCCCTCCGGACTGCGTGTAGGCGAAGCCCTGCTGCAGAAACTCTCCACCACTTGCACCGCGCCGTCGCATTGTAGATCCAATCCGTCTCTCCACCATACTTGCTGGACCGAGGAAGGATGAGACGTCGAGGTTCCGCACGTGTGCATCTCTCAGAGGCATCGCCACTTGCGGTGTTAGATCGGAGCGGATCGCGAGGAGGAGAAGCGAGTACGACTACATCACCCACGTTCCGACGAACGTTCCGCTGTGCGAATCTTCAAGGGTATGAAGATCTCATCTAATCTCTCTCGTTGTTTGCATCTCCTAGATTAGATCTTGGCTTTCCCGTTCGCATCCGTAGAAACACTTTGATTTACTATGCTGCGAAACCCTTCATGCAAGTCGCGGACAACGCGGCCGAGTCGACCAGAGTGGTCACACACTGCCGCGCGTCGTATGACTACGCCTCCTCTGAGCTATCAATAATCCGCATGTGATGTATGTGCAAAGGTACGCCAACGCAGCTGCAGTGTGCAGGAAAGAGGAAGAAATGATTACCAATTAGCGGACGGCAGAGGCCCGTGATGAAGCTTTGAAGCGAGGATAAGTCGTTCTGCATCCCAACAACGAGTGTGTCAGACACTTTCCGCTCTTCAGCGGCAGACGTAACAGCAGCTTTCGCTCGCCCCTTCGCCGAGCTCGCCTCCGCCTTCGCCTCCTTGAGCTCACGCTCCAGATCAGCGATTCGCTTCTCGGCCGTACTCAAAGCAGATTGAGCCGCCGTCAGGTCACCCATCGGGACAAGTCCCCGGCGGACCTCCTCCACCTCGGCTGCAATTGCTTGGAGTCCCTTGTTCGTCTCCTGGACGGCAGCGAGTTCCTTCTCCATGTGACACTTTGCTGCAAGCTGATCGGCCGATTCGCGCTTCAGGCCCTGCACACAAACTAAACCGTTAACGACATTGAAAATCCTAAGTGCCCACCCGCTGAAATTCAGCGACTAGGCACTTAGGGACTGGACATTGAAAATCCTAAGTGCCCATCCGCTGAAATTCAGCGACTAGGCACTCGGGGACTGGACATTGAAAATCCTAAGTGCCCACCCGCTGAAATTCAGCGACTAGGCACTCGAGGACTGGACGCTACAAAAACATTAAGAATCCGACCACTGAAATTCGGTGGCCCGATCCTCGGGGACTGGACATACCTGGATGGCAGCGCCCAACATGCCATGAAGTTGCAGCGCGTCCACAGACGCAAGCACGACCGAAGTGTGGCTGCGACGCTGCTCGACCTCCGTCTCGGAGACCCCAGGCGTCCGGCTCGTTGGCGCCGTGCCACTCGTTGCGGCCGCCTTGGCCATGAAGCGAGGGAAAGTTGCAGCGGATGCTCGGCGCCACTAGGAGCCGGCTCGGCCACTTCGGGCGAGGCAACAGCCTCCTTGGTCTTCGAGGCCACTTTCGCCACAGTCGGAGGTTCGCTCGGAGCAACTGCCGTGTCATCAGAGACCGTGACGACGTCGACGCCTTTCGCCCTCTTGGCACCCTCGGCGGGAGCAGCGACTTCGTCGGTTTTCCTCTTCCGTGAGGGGTCCTCCTCGGTGACGACTGGCGGAACCTTGGCCACGGAAGGATGGCCGATCTTTTTCACTCTAGTTTTGTGAAACAACGATATGAATAAGACAGTCTGACTACAACGGAAGACAAGCAGATGAACAGGACTTACTTGGCGACTGGTATAAACCGCAGACCGGTGCGAATGCTGGCCAAACTTTCCAGCTCGGGCCCCAACTTCCGACTGAGGCCCGTCTCGAACACACCGTGTGCCCAAGACATAGAGGGCTTCTTCGAAGACGAGGCCGCGGCAGGATCCTCCGTGAAGACAGCTGCGGGGGCTTTCCTGGGAGGCGAAGCTGCTGCGGCTGGAGTAGCCCCCAACCCAGAGACCGAGGCGAATGGAGGTGGAAGCGATGCCAGAGGCACCTCGTCCAGGGGAGCGGTAGCATCCGGTGCTACGGTCGTGCGCGCCGCCTCGCCCTTAGCCGAGATGGTGGCGTCAGAACTGGTCGCAGATCGAGACGGAGACGTCTGCTTTGCCGGCTTCATCTTCTTCCTCGGCGGAGCCTTCACCTCTTTCTTCTTCTTGTTCGACGGCATGGCCTCACGATGTGAGGTGTGCTCGGGAAGTTCGTCGTCATCATCATCGTGAGGCTCGAGGCTTCTACTCACCTCGATCTCGCGCTGATGTTGCCCACGAGTCTTGCGAACTGTCGGGGCAGCGTCTTCCACAGGCTCGTCTTCTTCATCGTCATCATCATCACCCTCGTCGCTCCCGACGTCGCCTTTGGCGGGTGGCGACTCGCTCCGTCTGGGACGGATTTCGAAGTTCTCGTTGTCTGCGGTGGGAGCCACCTTCCACCACTTGGAACAACTACAATAAGCATGAGACAACGCCAAGACAACCGCTAATGCATCATCTGCGATCGCAGTGGTGGCGAAATGGCGATTCATCGTCGAGCTGGCCTGCGGTATAGGGGCGACCCCGCCTGGCCAGGTACACCGCCCGGGTAATTTTCTTCAGGCCAGGTGTAGTCGAAGATGCCATTCGGCGAAGGAATACTGCCGGATCGCCCTTACCGTATACTCAGACATGTAATGGTCGCGCGGCCAAGGGAACGAGCCGCCCGAACCAGCAGCTTGTAGAGTTTAATGGTCCGAGGCCCTTCTTCTTCAGATCATGGATGGTTTGTACATTTCGTCGACAACCATCCGCTGATCCAGCCGAGCTTGCCGACCGAGCCGACGCGTTCCGGTCGGCAGAGTACTGGAGCGCCACCGCGCCGTCTAGAGTCGACTCGGTGACGAGAACCAGGATTTCTTCCATTCGCTTGCCGCCTTGGCGGCAGCATCGTCGAAGAACGACGCCTTCGATCACCGGAATGTTAGGCCACCCGCAGCAAAGATCGGGTCGCTGATTCTTCGCGGCCGATCCTCCCATGGAATGCATCTTTCCACAAGGGAAGTAGGGCTGCAGTTCAGATAGCACTCGGAACGCCACGAAAATGGCGAGCTGCTCGATGCTATGCGGCCTAGGTCCGACGTTGATCCTGTAGGTGTAAACGCCTAAGAAGAGGGAAGTGGGAAACCCCAGCCCCGCTCGGTGGCTGGTGAAGCGATGAATTCTCCTCGCTGGTCCGAGTCACTTCTCCGCCACGGGATGCACCATCTGCCGCGCGCAGGATCGGCCTTCAAGGACGCCAGAGCGCCTGGTACTTGGATCTTCCCCATGGTTCGTGGAGGGGCCATTGGTTGGAAGTTCGGAGGTCGGGATCTCGATTGGTTCGATCGCGCGGAGTGGAAAAAGAGATGGGCAGATCGGAGGAAGGATAAGGAGTGTTTCCCGTCGCCGTCATTCTCCTTATATAGCGGTTGCTACCCGCCAATTTCGGGAGCCGCATTACGCGGTAATTACACAGAAGTTACCGTTGGATTACCCCAACGGCTAGTTTGACCCCAGTTGACGGTCCAACTTCATCCATTCGACTCGTTGCTCAGCGCGACTCGACGATTCGCCGACCCAATCACTATAACATTGAATGAGTATTCGCCGACCGTCACGAATGGCGACCGATTGGTCGCCGTTATTGCGACTAGAATAACTAGTTTTTCCTTTATTCAGAGTCCGCCGATTCGATCAAGGCCCGCATTGGACCCGTATACTCCAACTGCGCTTAACGCTGCGACCAATCAACGACCTCTGGGACTATCGATGGGGATATGCCTATCGGGGTATACCCAGAGGACGCTTCCATCGCCTGTGTGATGAGTGGGCCTCTGTGACGGCGATCGATTAAGATCCGGCATGGACTCAAGCGATGAAGTCAAGGCCCGAGCGTAGATAGGCCCAGTCGGATTAGGTTAAATAATCGCCAAAACCTTAACTGATTCGGTTGAGATCTGTAAACCCTAGGGAGGTGAGTCTATATAAACCTCCCTAGAGGACGCATAGAGGATACGTTCCATCATACACCCCAGCGACTCGGCCGCCGAGCCGAGCCCCATTGTACTCTCACCATAATACAATCTAGCAGAGTAGGTCTTTACCCTCCGGGGCCGAACTCGTAAACCCTTGTGTCTCAGCCCTCATCTCGCACCGCAGATGGCTGGCCTCCCTTGCCCCATGTTCTACTACTCGCTGCCGATTGCAGCATCTGCCGTGGTCATTCCCACGACACTCATTTTCAGTCCCACAAAAATGTTCTTTCTCAACAATATCTAAATAAGATAAATCAAGAGAGAAATCATAATATTTATCTTTAATATCTATGGGAGAGGTGGCAAACTTAGGATCAGAGGACAGTTTAGGCATAATAGTATGTCTAGCAAGGAGACTCTTAATAGCACTAGTACCATGTGTGTTTCGACACTCTTCAACAAATTCATCAGTGAACTCAATGTAAACATCATTAATATCATAACTCTCACTAGACTCAGGTGAGCTAACAGGTGTAACAGTGTCTTCACAAGGAGTTCCGGTATTTCCTAGACTAGCCATAGTAGCATCTAGAAAAGAACCTAATGAACCACTCAAATCAAGCACAGTAGAAGTAACTGAAGGGAATATGCCCTGAGAGGCAATAATAGAGTATTTATTATGTGTATTCCAAGTATATGATAGATGTTTATTTTGCATGCTATAATTTTATTAATACGGAAACGTTAATACATGTGTGTTTAATAAACAAACAGAAAGTTTCTAGTTATGCCTCTCTCATAAACTAGCTCGTTGATTAACAAGATGATCAAGGTTTCCTGATCATGGACATTGGATGTTGTTAATAACGGGATCACAACATTAGTGTAATGGTGTGATGAACATTCATCCGAAGTATAGCATTACGATAAAAGTCATTGAGTTTATATTGCTATAACAACTTACGAAGTGATCCTAATCCTTAGACCATGAGATAATGTCAATCACTAACACCGGAAGAGTTTCTTGATAACATCATACGTCACACCATAACAGGGTGATTATAAAGATGGATTCAGAACTAATAAAGTGTTATGTTGAGGACCATGGATCGAGAGTGGAATTTGTTCATCCCGATGACGGATAGATATACTCTGGGCCCTCTCGATGATATCACATTGGTTAGCTTGCAAGCAAGTGATTTGATCACTAGAATGTTATATCACGGGAACGAGAAAAGAGTGCATGTCAGTAACGAGATCAAACTAGGTATGGAGATACCGATGATCGAATCTCGGACATGTAATATATCGTGAAACAAAGGGATTAAGATACTAGCGTAAAAGGTTCCGACGATCACAAGAAAGTCATCGTTGAATGTGTGGGAGTCAGTATGGGTCTCTAGATCCCGCTTCTAATTATTGATCCGAGAGGGGTCTCGATCATGTCCGCATTATTCACTAACCGTAGGGTGACACACTTAAGAGACACCATCCAATTGGAGCAAAGTTTCATGCCGAAAGAATGAACAAGCATGAATTTATTTCACTAGATACCAAAACAGGTTTTTGGGTGAAATTGCAAAAAGTGGTTATGCATGTGAAATAGAATTCTAGCAAGGGGTTATTTGTGAATGTTTTCATTAAAGTAATTGACAAAATTCTGAATAAAATAAAAGAGTTTTATTTAATGAGAGTTTGCATTAAATTTGGTGGAAATTTAATGGCATGTTTGAGTGGATTTTTGAGTGGAGGGATTTGAATGGATTTTGTGAGTGGAGTGTACACCCACATGAATGAAGGAGGAGGGGCAGCCCCATGGCCGTGGCCACCCCTTGGGTGCCCCTCCTATAAAAGTCACCCCCTCTCCTCTCTCTCACTCACACCTCCTCGTGAAGGATCTCTCTCCCCCTCTAGAATTTATCCCCCATGGTCTCGTACTAGCGAGATACATGTTCCCGGTGGCTATTCGGCAAGAAAGAGTTATGCTTCCGCTGCATCGCTGGAGCAAGGAGGTGGAGGTTGCTCGGTGCCTCGAACGTGTGTGCGAGCACGGACGCGCTGCTGATTTGCGGCGCTAGGACTTCCTCTCGATCTTGAGATCGGCAAGAGATCGTCTACATCAACCACGAGTCGAACTCGTTAATCTTTGTTGGTCTTCAAGGGTATGTTCTCTACGGATATACATCCGCCCATTGTTTTTATCTAGTAGATAGATCTTGGTACATAGTTCCCATCATATGAAAATTTTTGTTTTCTATGCTGCGAACCCTACAGTGGTATCAGAGCCGGATCTGTGCGTAGATGCTTTACACGGGTAGTACACATATGAGTATGTGGGCGATGATGATCATGTTGTTGCTCCTTAGTTGTAATTTTGGATATTGGTGGCATAGTGGGATGAAGCGGCCCGGACAAACTTTACATGTCCTCTCACATGAGACCTGTTCCACGCTTGACATGCAACTAGTTTGCATAAGTGGCTAGCGGGTGTCTGTCTCTCCTACTATAGTCAATATCTATTTTGCAACGAGTTGTCAACAATTTGGTTATCCTCGTTGTGGTTCATGTTCGTAGGTAAGAACGGTTCTATCTCGAAAGCCCTAAGCCACGTAAAACTTGCAATGGATAAATTAGAGGCGTCTAGTTTAGATTGTTGCTGGGCTAGTGTTATGATATGGTGATGTTGTAAATAGAAGTATGAGATGATACTATTACAACACACATAGCGTGTAAACTCCATAGACCTTGGATTTACACATAAAGGTATGATAGTGATCATACCACGATGCACATGATAGAGATCATATGCGGGAACCATATTATTCCACTAATAAACATGTGATGTTTGATAGCATCTTATATTGCTTGTTTAGCGCTTTGTTAGCATAATAAGATGATCCCTCATATAAATATCAAGATAAGAATATGTTCTTCCTTTAGTATGCACCGATTATGTTTTCGTTGCTCCAAGACATCACGTGATGATCGGGTGTTCTTGGATCCACGACCATATTTTGGGTGTAAAACAGTTACACACGCGAATAATAAGGTTCTTACTTGGCGAGCCTAGCATGTACAGACATGGCCTCGAAACACGGACCGAAAGGTTAAGCATGAGTTATATAGTAGATATGATGCCCATTTGATGCTCGCCTTTGAAGCTATACCGACTCACGTGATGATCGGATTTGGTGTAGTGGATTTGGTTCATGTAATCACCAAAATGGCACGAGGGATGTCATTTTTGAGTGGGAGTTCATTCTTAATATGGATTAGTTGAACTCAATCTATCATAAACTTTGTCTAAACTTTACAAATTCTGTTGTAGATGGCACCACCTGCTTTTAATTTCAATGTGTTCATGGAGAAAGAGAAACTTGCAACGAACGGTAGCAACTTTACCGAATGGACCATGAATTTGAGGATTCTCCTCTCTGCTGCACAAAAGAAATATGTGCTAGAAGCGCCTCTAGGCCCCCCACCTTTTGAGGATGACCCTGACAAGGAGAAGAATGTCTATCGACTCACAGAGGACCACAACTTAGTTCATTGGCATATTGTATGGGCTAGAGCCGAACTTCAAAGCGCTTTGAAAACGGCAATGCATTTGATACAATGGGTGAGTTGAAAATGATTTTCACACACATGTCGCTGTAGAGAGCTACAATGCTGTAAAAGTTATTTAGCTGCATGATGGAAGAGCACAACTCAAGTGAGCATGTACTCAAGATGTCGGGTTACGCCGATAAGCTTGTGTCCTTGGGAATATCGATTCCCATTGACTTAGGCATCCATCGTGTTCCAGTACCGCCACCTAGCTATAAGAGCTTTGTGATGAACTATAATATGCAAGGAATGAAGAAGTCTTCCCCGAGCTTCGCCAATGCTTAAAACCGTAGAAGTGGAGATCAAAAGGAACATCAAGTGTTTATGATCAATAGGAACACCGGTTTCAAGAAAGACAAGAAGGAAAACGAAGGGAAGTAAGGGCGGCAATCCGCCTCCGTGCTCGAAAAGAAACCCCAAGTTGGACCTAAGTCCGATATCGAGTGCTACTATTGCAAGGATCACATCGAAGCGTTAATCGCCCCAAGTATTAGGCGCATAAGAAGGCCGTAAGGCAAACAAAGGTATATATGATATACATGTTATTGATGTGTACTTGACTAGTGCTTGCATTAGCACCGGGTATTTGATACCGTTCAAGCATAATATTTGTAACTCGAATCGTGGCTGAACAAGCAACCGCTAGCAAGGGGTGAGGTCAAGATGCGCGGCAATGGATCAAGCGTTGATGTGATCGCCATTTAACGCTACCTCTCCATTTGCCATCGGGATTAGTTATAAACTTGAATAATTGTTATCCGTGCCTGACCGAGCATGAACATTGTATCGGATCGTGTTTGATGCGGTGGTTATTCATTTAAACTGAGAACAATGGTTGTTATATTTATATGAATGAAATCTTTATGGTCATGCACCGATGATGAATGGTTTATTTCTATTAGATCTCGATGATAATGTTACACATATTCATAATGTTGATGCTAAAAGGATTAAACTTAATGATGATATATCCGATATATGTGGCAATCGCTGCCTAGGTCATATTGGCGTTAAACGCATGAAGAAGCTCCATTCGGATGGACTTTTGGAATCACTTGATTTTGAATCATTTGATACATGTGAGTCATGTCTTATGGGCAAGATGACTAGAACGCCGTTTTTCGGTTCAATGGAACGGGCGACAAATTTATTGGAAATCATACATTCTGATGTATGTGGTCCAATGAGTGTGTCGGCGCGAGGTGGATATTGTTATTTTGTTACTTTCACGGATGATTTGAGTAGATATGGTTATATCTACTTGATGAAACACAAGTCTGAAACCTTTGAAAAGTTCAAGGAATTTCAGAATGAAGTGGAAAATCATAGTAATAGAAAGATCAAATTTCTACGGTCCGACCATGGAGGTGAGTATCTAAGTTACGAGTTTAGCACTCACATGAAAGAGTGTGGAATTGTTTCACAACTCACACCTGCCGGAACACCACAGCAAAATGGTGTGTCGGAACGTCAGAATCGCATTTCTTTATTAGATATGGTTCGATTTATGATGTCTCCGACGGACTTGCCGTTGTCATTTTGGGGTTATGCACTAGAAACCGATTCACTTTAAATCGGCACCATCTAAATCCATTGAAAAGACATCAGATGAATTGTGGTTTGGAAACAAACCTAAGCTATCATTTCTTAAAGTTTGGTGATGCGATGTTTATGTGAAGAAACTTCAACCGGATAAACTCGAACCCAAAGCGGAAAATGCGCCTTCATAGGATACCCTAAGGAAACTATTGGGTATTCCTTCTATCATGATCCGAGGTCAAAGTTTTGTTGCCAAGAATGGATCCTTTCTAGAGAAAGAGTTTCGAAAAGGTGCGCAATGAAGGTAGAACTCAAGACGTTATTGAACCTTCTCTTCAAAGTATGGCGAGTAGCGCAGAACGGAAGTCGCTCGAGTTGGCTCCACCGCTGAAGAGGGAACTAATGATAATGATCATGAAACTCAAAAGAGAATACTACCAACCTCGCGGTCTAGCAGACGCGGCAGCCCCGAGTCAGACGGAAATCATGTCATGAATTTCATGGTTGATGAAAATGATGACCCTGTGACGTATGAAGAAGCGATGATGAGCCCGGATTCCAACAAATGGTTAGAAGCCATGAAATCCGAGATGGAATCCATGTATGAAAATCAAGTTTGGAACTTGGTGGAATTACCTCACGACCGAAAGGCCATGGAAAACAAATGGATTTTCAAACGGAAAACTGATGCTTATGGTAATGTGACCGTCTATAAAGCTCGACTTGTCACAAAGGGGTTTCGACAAATTCAAGGAGTTGACTACAATGAGACATTCTCTCCCGCAGCGATGCTAAAGTCAGTTAAGATTATGTTAGCAATTGTTGCATATTTCGATTATGAGATATGGCAGATGGATGTCAAAACCGAGTTTCTCAATGGTAATATTTAAGAAGAGTTGTATATGATACAACCAAAGGGTTTTGTCGATCCTAAGGATGCTAACAAGGTGTGCAAGATTCAGCGATCCATCTATGGATTGAAGCAAGCATCACGAAGTTGGAATCTCCGCTTTGATGAGGTGATCAAAGAGTTTGGATTTGTCCAAACTTATGGAGAATCTTGTATTTACAAGAAAGTGAGTGGGAGCAATGTGGCATTTATGATATTATATGTGGATGACATATTATTGATCAGAAATGATATAGATCTTTTAAACAGTGTTAAAAGTTATCTAAACAGCAAATTTTCAATGAAGTACCTAGGTGAAGCGTCATACATATTAGGCATAAAGATCTATAGAGATAGATCTAGGCGCCTAATAGGGCTATTGTTGGAGATATGCCCTAGAGGCAATAATAAATGTAGTTATTATTATATCTTTGTGTTTATGATAAATGTTTACATTCATGCTATAATAGTATTAACAAGGAAACATTAATACTTGTGTGATTTGTAAACGAAATTAGAGTCCCTGGTAAAGCCTCTTCATAATACTAGCTTGTTGGTTAATAAATGATTATGGTTTCCCTATCATGAACATTGAGATGTTATTAACAACAAGATCATATCGTTAGGAGAATGGTATGATGGACATACTCCTATAGATAAGCGTAGCATAAAGATCAAGTCATTTTAATAGTTCAATTGCTATATGCTTTCTGATACATAGTAACCTAATTCCTTCGACCATGAGATCATGCTTATCACCATCACTGGAAGAATGCATCGTTGATTTCAAACACCACACCGTAACTGGGTGGCTATAAAGGTGGCATTGAGTGTTCGGAAAGTATGGGTTGAGACACATGGATCAAGAGTGGGATTTGTCCATCCATATGACGGATAGATATACTCTGGGCCCTCTCGGTGGAATGTCATCCAATTAGCTTGCAAGCATGTGACTGGCTCACAAGGGATCACATATCACGGGAACGAGAAAAGAGTACTTATCGGTAACGAGGTTGAACTAGGTATGCAGAGATACCGACGATCAAAACCTCGGATAAGTAAACTATCGTGAGACAAAGGGAAATTGTTATCGTATGTAAGTGGTTCATTCGATCGCAAAGAAATCGTAGAAATATGTGGGAGCCATATGAATTTCCAGATTCCTCTATTGGTTATTGTTCGGAGAAGTGTCTCGATCATGTCCGCATAATTCACGAACCGTAGGGAGACACACTTAAGGATTCGATGTTGTTGAGTAATTATGGAATGATGAGTAAGAGCCCGAATGTTGTTCGGAGTCTCGGATGGGATCCGAGATATCACAAGGAGATCCGGAATGGTCTGGAGAATAATATTCATATAAGGAAAGTCCTGTTTCGAAGTTGGAGAATGATTCCGGTGTTTTCATCGGGAATGTTCTAGAAGGTTCCGGAAGGTCCCAAGACTGAGGGAAGGGTACATGAATGTGTCATAACAAGTTGGAATGGTTGCATCATGTACTAGGTGTCATCGCTGGGCAAAATAAAGGATAAATCAAATCCTAGTTTGAAAATTCAAACGCCAATTTGAAAAGTCAAACGACAGCTTTGCTTGGTGGAGGAGAGAGAACTACTTGGGAGGAGTTCCTCCCTCCACCCACCGCCAAGGAGGCCGACTTGGGGAGGACTCCTCCTGGCACGCCTCCCACCTATAAAAGGAGGGGCAGGGTGCCTCAGAGACCTACACCTTGCTCATTAAAAAAAACCCTAACCCTAGCCGCCGCCCTCCCGCAGCCGCTCTAGGGTTTGCCCTAGCCGGTGACTTGGGCTCCCTTGCCCCAGCCACCGCCCAGCCTCTCTCCTTGGTGCCTCTAAACCCTAGATCACTAAGGTCTCTCATAGTCCACCATACTCGCCTCCGCTTAAGGCGGCCTCCCGAGATCTCCCTCTACTTCAGACCACGCCGGGTCACGAATCACGAGGAGAGTGCTACAACCTCCGCTGTCACCGGAACAAGGGAGAGGTAGGTCTTCATCGAAACCGAACGCAGACCGATCATGGGAGCGCCGACGAACGCATACCGGAAGGATCATCTACACGATCTTGAGATCGGCAAGAGTACTACATCACCCACGTAAAATCTGCTCGTTAAACACTTTGGAATCTTTGAGGGTGAGTTATTCTATCGACTCGTTGCTACAATCTAGTAGATAGATCTTGGCTTGTTTGTTTGTATGCGTAGAAATTTTTGTTTTCCATGCTACAAACCCCTACAAAGGGTATCGAGCTGTTTATATGTAGATCTCTGCACGAGTAGAACACAATGGTCATTATGGGCGTGGTGCTTTATTATCAATTGCTTCTTGTGTACTTTGCATCTTGGTATGATGGGATGAAGCGGCCGGCTAACCTTACATGACATCGCTCATGAGACTTGCTCCACGCTAGATATGCAACTTGTATTGCATAAGTGGCTTTATGGGTGTCCGCTCTCTCCCATTATATTATAGATCCAATTTACAACGCACTTGATAGTTCAAACATCAACGTTGTGGTTCTTTTTTAAGTTAGATCGACACTTATTGAAAGCCCCAAACCACGTAAACATGCAAAGAAAATTAGAGGCGCCTAACTTTGTTTTGTGGTGTGTCGTGATGTGATATGGCCATGATTGTGATTATATTTGATATATGCAATGTTCCTTATTGTAAGTTGGCAACCGGTAGGAGCCATATGGTTGTCTTTAATTTGTTAAGACCCGCGTTCATTCAAGTAGTTGTAATAGTTGGAGCTGGTGGACGACAACCATGAAACGGCGCCATTGACCTTGACGCTATGCCGGTGATGATGGAGATCATGTTCGTGCTTGAAGATGGAGATTGGAAGCACAAGAAGATAGGCCATATCATATCACATATTATGAATTGCATGTGATGTTAATCCTTTATGCATCTTGTATTGCTTAGTTAACGACGGTAGCATTATAAGATGATCCCTCATGCACATAAATTTCAAGTTTTAAAGTGTTCATCCTTAGTAAGCATCGTTGCTAAAGCTTGTTGTTTCGAAGCACCACGTGATGATCGGGTGTGTTAGATTCTGCAAGTGTATACAACGTGAGAAAGCCAGATTTGCTCATGCGGAAGCTAAGGTTTGATCGTGAAGAGCCTAGCATGTACAGACATGGTCTCGGAACATAGATCACCGAAAGGTAAAACATGAATCATATAGAAGATATGATGAACATGTCGATTGTTCGCCATTGAAGCTACATCAACTCTCGTGATGATCGGTTTTGATGTGGTGGATTTGGTTCGTGTGATCACTAAAACAATGTGAGGGATATTGTTTTGAGTGGGAGTTCACCTAGATTAATTTAACTATTAATTAGAACTCAATTTGTCATAAACTTAGTCTAAACTATTGCAAATATGTTGTAGATCAATGGCCCCTACCATCAATTTTTATGCTCCTAGAGAAAGAAATGTTGAAAACAATGGAAGAAACTTCATGGATTGGTTCTCAATTTGAGGATTGTCCTCAATCGTAATTTGACCTATGTGGATGCACTGGTGACCCGCCTGATGCTACCGATGAAGTAAAGAATGTTTACCTTGCTCAGAAGAATCAGTACTCCACAACTCAGTGTGCTATCTTATATGGTTTGGAATCGGAGCTTCGGAAAAGGTTTGAGAACCATGACCCACATGATATTGTCCGTGAACTCAAATTGATATTTAAGACTCACACGACAGTTGAGAGTTATGAGGCTTCTGAAAAGTTCTTTAACTGCAAGATGAAAGAGGGCAGCTCCATCAGTGAGCATGTGCTTAAGATGTCTGGGCACGCAAACAAACTCCAAAGCTTGGGTATAGTGATTCCTAATGCTTTGGGGATTTACCGTGTCCTCAAATCACTGCCACCAAGTTACAAGAACTTTGTGATGAACTACAATATGCAAAGCATGAACAAGAAGTTTCCAGAACTCTTCTCCATGTTGAAATCTGCAGAAGTGGAGATCAATAAAGAGCACCAAGTGTGATGGTCAATAAGACCACCAAATTCAAGAAAGGCAAGTCTAAGCCAAAGGGAAACTTCAAGAAGGATGGTAAGAAAGTTGCCGCACCGGCGAAGAAGACCAAGGCTGGACCTAAGCCTGATACTGAGTGCTTTTACTGCATGGGAGAGGGTCACTGGAAGCGGAATTGCCCAAAGTACTTAGCGGATTTGAAGAACGGCAACATCAAAAAGAAAGGTATGTCCGATATACATTTTATTGATGTGTATCTCACTAGTACTCGTAGTAGTGCCTGGGTATTTGATACTGGTTCGGTTGCTCATATTTGTAACTCGAAACAGGTGCTGCGGAATAAACGGAAGCTAGCGAAGAACAAGGTGACGATGCGCGTTGGAAATGGATCAAAGGTTGATGTGATCGTTGTCGGCACGCTACCTCTTCATCTACCATCGGGATTAGTTTTATACTTAAATAATTTTTATTTGGTGCCTGCGTTAAGCATGAACATTATATCGAGATCTTGTTTATTGCTAGACGGTTACTTGTTTAAGTCCGAGAATAATGGTTGTTCGATTTATATGAGTAATATGTTTTATGCACATGCACCTTTGATAGATGGTCTATTCTTATTGAATCTCGATAGTGGAAATACACATATTAATAACATTGAAGCTAAACGTTTGAAATTGAGCGATAACTCGACCTATATGTGGCACTATCGTCTTGGTCACATTGGAGTGAAGCGTATGAAGAAACTCCATTCCGATGGACTTCTTGAATCACTTGATTTCGAATCACTTGAAAGATGTGAAGCATGTCTGATGAGTAAAATGACTAAGACTCAATTTTCTGGTATGATGGAGCGAGCTACGGACTTATTGGAAATCATACATACCGATGTGTGTGGTCCAATGAGTGTAGCATCGCGCGGTGGTTATCGTTATATTCTTACCTTCACGGATGACTTGAGTAGATATGGGTATATTTATTTCATGAAACATAAGTCCGAAACTTTCGAGAAGTTTAAGGAATTTCAAAGTGAGATTTCTATGTTCTGATCGTGGAGGTGAATATCTAAGTTACGAATTTGGCGAGCATTTAAAGAAATGCAG
Organism: Avena longiglumis; assembly: GCA_030063025.1. Lineage (NCBI taxonomy): Eukaryota > Viridiplantae > Streptophyta > Magnoliopsida > Poales > Poaceae > Avena > Avena longiglumis. The sequence continues at coordinate 97,311,231 of CP125978.1, forward strand.
AATACTTTCACAATTGACACCGCTGGGAACACCACAGCATAATGGTGTGTCCGAACGTCGTAATCGAACTCTCTTAGATATGGTTCGTTCTATGATGTCACTTACAGATTTATCGCTATCATTTTGGGGTTACGCATTAGAAACAGCCGCATTCACTTTAAATAGGGCACCATCTAAATCCGTTGAAACGACACCGTATGAATTATGGTTTGGGAAGAAACCTAAATTTTCGTTCCTTAAAGTTTGGGGGCTTATAGCTCCTATGCGACGTCTTTACATGGAATTGGAAGGAACACGACATCGTTGAAAAGAATAGCTCGCACGCGACACTTCTGAAGCGGCAAATAGCTCCCGTGCGACACTTCCACTTAACCCCACGAGACCGTCAACGAATTCAATCACCGAGCATGAGGGACCTTTCTCTCCACGCCACGTGAACTCACCGATGTCCACCTCATATCGTGGGACCCACCCCGTGGTTGAAGAGAGCCGCTGGCCCGATCCGTCTCCCCGCACCCGAGCACTCCCCGCCACCGCTCCAAAGATCTCATCCCTTCGCTTTTCTCCCATGAGCAAGGCGGCAACGCCATAGGGATGTCGAGCTCGCTTCCCACCGCCATGGCCTCGGTATGGTGCGGTGCCGATGAGGAGGTGCCTGATTGCCCTGCATCGCTGAAGCGGAGCTTGTCACATCCACCGACAAGAACGCAACATTGGTCGGGAATTTGTGAAGTGTGAGAGCAAGCCCGAGCCGAAAGGTGAGATCTGAGTGTTCGAGCGCCAATTTCTCGCTTTTCTTTCAAATTTCATGCATTTCATCGAATTTGGGATTTAGGGTTCATCTCGCGATTTCAAGAACTGCCAAAATGTGGGCATTTTGAGTGGCTTGATGAGTACATCGAGTTAATTGGGGTGGAGGTAGCATCCCGGAGATCAAAACCCGGTGGTGGAGCAATTGGGATGGCAACCCCATTTCCGGGTACTACGGTGGATGCGAAGTGAAGGCCGAGCTAAAGAAGATGAACAAGCAAGGCAAATCATCGAATTGAAGAAGGGGACAACTGATGGCCGGTTTTTATTGTTGTGTAATTTCTCTCGGATTAGTTTATCTCCTCGTTAGTCATTAGACAGCAGCAATGGTTCGAGTGATGCTTTGTAATGGATGTAATGGTCTATGTCTTTGGCTTGAATAAAATGCAACACAAATTCGGCTAATTTTGAGCTGCCTGCTTTCAAATCAGTGTTTCTTCAGTTTCCTGGCCACGTTGTTCCTTTTATCAGTGTGGGCGCCTGTGCATGGGGAGGGTTGAAAAGTAAAAAACAATTGACGAGGATTGAAAAGGCCAGCCCAAATATAACTTAGCCATGCCAAAATGGACGATCCAGGCCCAATAGTAACTATATGTTGATTGGGCAAAAAAAATGGTACTCACGTTACAATCTAAATAGGAACGTGGATCTGCAGATATCGTGCTCAAAGTTGCAATCTTTTTTTTGCAAAAGTAAATATATAAATGAAGTCCAAGGATATCCATTTAACTAACATAACTTGGGCGCCTTTAACTTATGTAAATATGTAAATGTCTTATTTGAAAATGAACCATGTGTTGTATGAACTTGTTTTTGTGTCTTTTGTTTTATACACTTGTAAATATATAAATATTGCACAGTATTATATGAACTTGTTTTTGTGTCTTTTGTTTTATACACTTGTAAATATATAAATATTGCACGAGTATTATATGAACTTGTTTTTGTGTCTTTTGTTTTATACACTTGTAAATATATAAATATTGCACAGTATTATATGAACTTGTTTTTGTCTTTTGTTTTATACACTTGTTGTTTTGGGTGTTTTGACAAATGACAATACAATAAAACACAGTACAATGAAACAAGGGATGGAATAGGCGCAATAATATTACAATAAAACATGATAACATTACTTATATTAGATAGGGGATCGATAACATTACAATAAAATAAAAGGTACAATAATATAGAAGGGGCGGAATAGGCGCCTGCCTAAACCCTGGCTAGCCTCAAACCCTAACCCCTACTCCATCGGCGGTGGAGGCGGTGCTGGCAGTCCGCATTCCACGCCGGCCACCTCTCCCGCCGGTCCCGCCTGCTCCTCCCGAAGGCCCGGCCATTGGCCTCCGTTGCTCCTCCTCCCGCCGTCTGCTTTTCTTCAAGGAGGCTGGGCCTCCTTCTCCCACTGGGCGGCAGCCTCCTGCCTTGCCTCCTTCGCCTTAGCCCAAGAGGGCTTGGAGGGAGGTCGCCGCCGGGAGGTTGGGGACGGGTTGTGGATGGGGCCCTGTCTCCCAGGCAGGCGGGACTTCTTCCTTCTTGCCACGCTTAGCGCGTGGCGCCCCGCTGCCTCCCACCACCGCTTGTGGTCCGGTGGTTGTCCTCGCCGCTTAGTTCGCTGTCGGAAGGGAGGCGGAAGGGGAGGCCATGGTCGGAGTGTTTGGGGGGCTGGGAGGAGGCAAAGGGACGGCTCGAGGTTGAAGAGATGAGGGAAAGATGAGATGAGGAGGCAAAGGCGTTGCCTATTTATCGAGGGCGGAGCGTGAAGGGCGTGGGAATCCAGCGTCGCGCTGGCGCAGACACCGAGACGAGACGCTGGCGCTGCGTTGCTCGCATGCATGATCAATGCGAAAGAGACGGAAGCGGGCAATGGGCGTGATCAATGCGAAGAGAGAAAAAATAGCTAGGATGCGACGCCTACCGCATGCATGCATGTGCATTAATGCGAAGAGAGAAAAACGCCCAAGGTAGTTGTTCATTGGCGAAAATAAAAGGAAAATAATTTGGCCTTGATTTACTTGTAATAAATGCAGGAATCTAGTACCAAGGTACTGCTCATTTTTACACACGCAAGAAAAATCGGTGGGAGTAATATTGACTTTTGTATGGCGATGAACCAGATGGAAGTAAATTTGATGAAGAAAGTTGTTCACGACACTTATTTAATGGGCAGCGCTGTTGCACGCAAAATAGCTAGATCGACGCTTAGGGGCAGCTGCATGCATGGTGCAGCCCGCCCAGACGCCGAGACGAGACGCTGCAAGGCTATGTGGGAAGCGGGCGTGATCAATGCGAAGAGAAAAAAATAGCTAGGATGCGACGATCAGAACCCCCGCACCGCCGCCTCCTGCATGCTGCATGCATGGTGCAGCCCGCCACTGCCAAGAAGCCACGCCGTCCAACGGTCTCGAGTGTGCCAACGCTGTACGTTATATTTATTACATATTTTAGATTTTGATATTTTTTCTGCTGGTCATAGTTTCATGCATACTCCCTCTGTCCACAAATAAGTGTACGTTTTCAAAATTTGTCCACAAAAAATGTACTTCTACCTTTCCAATGCACTTGGGCATCCACTATGTAGTCCATAAGGCTATCCACAAGCCAAAAAGTAGTCCATAAGACTAGTCATAGTGGGAGTAACTTAGGTAGTAACATGCATGTACATGCAATGCCAATTAGGCAAATTGGTGACATGGCATGACAATTAATGAAGAAAGAGAGAGAGGTAGTAACTTAGCTAGTTACCATAACATCACACATACCAAGATCATATGAGTCTACAACCTAATTAATTAGCTCTTGCATGACACCATACATATGTTATCACCCACTATGAAGGTAGTAACATCAACTAGTAACATGTGCAAGTTACTAGTCTTAGTTACTTAGCACTATGACCAGCCTAAGGCTATCCACAAGCCAAAATAACATAGATGTGGTATCATGCAAAGTCTCATTTATTACAATGAACCCGAGGGAGTAAGTTTGATTGGAGAAAGTTGTTACACGTAACTTATTTAATGCGACGAGGGAGTAAATACGCAACAGCTGGACGAAATAGCTAGATCTGCGACGCTTAGGGGCAGCATGCCCGCATGGTGCAGCCCGGCCAGCGCCTCGCATGCCACGCCGCATGCCACGCTGTTGCACGTAAAATGATGAAGCCAATCAGATTCGAATCATCCATCCCACGGATCGCCAAGAGCTAGCCACAAATCCTTCTAAGAGACGCCAACCAATCAAAGTTGCGAAGCCCTTCCACGGATCGCCCAGAGCCACCGGAATCCTTCTAGAAGACGCGATCGACGACAAAGGTCGCGCTTAGGTTAGATCTACAGTCCTCATTCGCCTTAGGGTTAGCGGGTTTAGGATGCAACGGGTTTCACAAGTTTGACCAAACATTCAAATGTGCATAACTAATTCAAAAAATCAAAAATACAAAACCTTCGTGATGGTGTCATGTTATGTCACATAGTTGTGAGGAAAATATCAAACTTGGTCTATTGATCATATTTCAAAAACCCTTCACAAAATGACCTATCTCCTCCGAGGTTTTCCGCTTCGGGTCAAATGACCAATGATATGGCTAGAATCAAGGCATAGTTTGTGATAATGTGCCCATATTTGGCATGCATGTCTATAATGGGATGACTAACAATGTTGTAGCATTAAAGTTTTCCTTTTCATACCAGAAAAATCATTTTCTATTTTCTCGAGTGCCGAAGAGGGGGATTTGTGAAGCAACCACCAAATTGAAGTTTCAAAATGGTAACATCCTATTTTTCAAAAATACTAGACCACCTAGAATGTACAATTTCCCAACCCGAGTATCTCAAACCTTTATTCCATCCCCGTGAAAAGATAAATCCGCCGAATCTATGGAAGTGGGTAAGATATGAACTATGTACATGATTCCATGTGATGATTTTTGTAAAAATAATTTTTAGGTTCACAGCATGCTATTTCATCAGAGATCCAATGCTAGTTTTGAGCCTCAGCCCCTAGCTAAGAATATTTATGAAAACCCTTCAAGTTTGACTACATTCAAATGTGCATAACTAATTAATTCAAAAAAAAATACAAAACCTTCGCATGGTGTCATGTTATGTGACATAGTTCTGAGGAAAAATATCTAACTTGGTTTTAGAAATGGTCGAAAAAAAACTTGCTTAGAAATGGGGTGGTTTACCCTAGCTTTGGAGCCCATTTCTACCCCATTTTGGGTGAGGGTGAGTTGTACTTCACAAAAGGGATCAGGGTGAGGATGAGTTGTATTGTACATATGAGAAAAACATTGGAAGCTCATACAAACATAGAAAAGTGACATAGCTACATATGTTGAAATTCAAATTTACCATCATATTTGAATTTTGTCCAAATTATCAACAAGTGACAAATTATTATAATAACAAATGTTTACAACAACAAGTGCCAAATTATTACAACAACAAGTGTCAAATGTTTACAACAATAACAAATGTTTACAATAACAAATGTCTATTTCTTTTGGCTCTTCTTACCCCTCGTTTTCTTCTCCTTCACAAGTTTCACACCACACAATAGGTTTATGCTCTTATTTTTCTTACCATTACCATCTGGCCTCCCCACGGCACGTCCAAGAGTCTCCTTCACCTCCTGCACCTCCTCAACAACCTCATGATCATGATCCAGAGCCTCATCAACATGGTCACTTTGCACCAGAGCCTTAACAACATGGTCACTTTGCACCAGAGCCTCAACAACTTGGTCGGTTTGCACGAGCCTCAACAAGCTCATTTTGCACGAGCCTCAACAACAGGCTCATTTTGCACCAGAGCCTCAACAACAGGCTCATTTTGCACTAGAGCCTCAACAACAGGCTCATTTTGCCCTCATTTTGCACCGAGCTTCCAAATCGAAACGGTGTGGCCCTAAAGCCTCAACAGTTTACATCATCCTCCAAAACAAGTTGATTGCACCTCAGAAGACCAAACATGATCCGTTAGTTCTCTTGTTTCTTTGGCCATTGATTCTTGCCTTTTCACTGGCCAGATTCGTCAACAACAAGAGGTGGGCCTTTTTCTCCACGCTTCCTCCCGAAAACAAGCAAGTTAGCTGGGGAGAAAATCATCAACAAGAAATGGGATAGATTTTGGATGAACATACTTTGGCTTTTCAGTGTATCTGACTTGGTAGAGCCAGCTCGGTGTCCAAGTTCTTCATAGAGTTTGCATCTATTCTTGTTACCTTTTGGGCCCTTTTTGGCTTGGCATCTTTCTTTTCATCTTTCTTTCCTTCTTCGCTCCCACCTTTCTCAAACCAAGCCTTGAATCTACTCGCTTGGGCCCCGCCACCTTTCTTTTCATCAAAGGAGGACACAAGGAGAACTGAATGTCCACTTCAGGCCATCGAGACCGATCTGTAAGTGCTGGAATTGGTGTTCCATATGCAGCCTTGAATTTTGCTAGAATAATACTCATGCAAATATGGGTGCATATTTAGCTTGTGTTTGGAGGCCAAGAAAAGTATGGCATGCTCACAAGGCTTCCCAGTGTGTTGCCACTCAAGGCATGTGCATTCATGCAATTGAGTGTCAACAACATGCCTCTGCCGCCTTTTGTATCTCGACTTCAGACCCCACAATGAGGATTTCTCAACACGCAAATGTGCAAGATTTCGCCTCCTGTGACCACCTTTGCACAACATCGAAGCTTATCTCCTTGAAGAACATCACCAAGACTTCTTCTCAATTCCCACAACCTCATGATCATGATCCTGATCCGTCAACCATGTCATGGAGGCAAGTCTTTTAACTCCTTCACTTTGTTGTTGAAACTTTCGCCAAATTATTGTTGATATGATCACATTTGATGACAGTGTTAAAACCAGACTGTACCATAAAAGAGAATGGTAGGTTTCCAACCATGTATAAAACTTGACCCTATCCTCCTCGAGCATGCCTTAATCTTCTCAAGGTGATATGAATGTGTCCTCGGTGTAAGATCTTGCTGGCCACATGCCCAAAATCATCTCCTCTGAATTTTTGATCAAATTCATCCACATATGGTCAAGCACTCCTCTGCTCAAAGATGAGGGAAAACAATCTTCACGCATTTTCTAAACCTTTATATGCATCTGTGCACCGCCAATGGAGAGATCGCCCTATGCATCTTTTCAACTGCATCATGAACCATGTCCATGATGCCTCCTCTCGATGAAACATGCCAATAGCTACAGGAACATCCAATTGTGTCCATCTAAAGCATTGCATGTCGCTAGTTGACCATTCCACTTTCCAGTCAAGAAAGATGAGTCTATACTCAAATATGGAGCAACCTGCTTTGAAGCCATCGATGCAAGGCTTTAAAGCCATGAAGAATTTAGAGAAGAAGACTTTCCCATCATTTGTTACCTCAAGATTCTATCTCCACAACACCGCCAGTGACCTCTTCTCTACTTCGCTTTGAAGTTATAAAGCATTCGAAAGGTATTTGCCCAATCACCATATAGCTCTTTCATTGCCCTTTGCTTTGCCTTCCATGTAGTATAATTCATTAATGGGGTCTGCTTTTCCAAGTCTATTTTCAGTCTCTTTGCGGTTGTTTGGTGTTGTGGCTAAAATGGGCTTGATCTTTTCTACAACCCATAATTGTGATGTCATCTTTGTAACTGCTTGAGAACTTGTAATGCAAGTATGAGGTTTTGGAATTTGATTCACTCTTATTGTCCTTCCATCGTTGGCGTCAGCGATATATACCACTTGCAAGGCTTGGCACCACCATCATAACCTATGCATTTTGCATAGAACTTCTTTATCAATCCACATAGTCTTGGTAGCAAACTCACGTTGATTGCATATGTCCTGAAACACATCCTGAATTCATCCATGCTTGGAAACAATCTCCCAACTTCAATAATCGGGTCCTCGGCTTTGTCATAAATTGTTACTAGCTCATCATCATGTGCATCATCTACATGAACTGCAGCATTTTCCAACAACTCTAGATCTATATCTCGCTTCATCTCTTAAATGGTTGTCACCATCATTTGCGCTTCATCCTCTTCTTCTCCTTGTCTCTCATCTATAGGAATGCCAAAAAGCTTTGCCATTTCAATGTCATCTATTGGTGCAATGACCAAATAAGTGCGGTCATGTATCTCAACCAATTCCAATCATGTTACAATCCTTTGTGCATTACCATCTGCAGCCTCCCTTGTGCATTAGCATCATCATCCTCCACATGCTAACACTTCCAACTCGTAAGTATAGGCATTACTTGCCTTTGTGCAGCCAATCATCCTCGACCATCTGAGTACCACTTCGAGGCCACATATCCAACCTCGAATCGGTTTCGATCAATGAGCTCTTCTAAAATGTAACAGTTTTGCTTGTCCAACGTTCGCTCATCGATTTCATCAACTATATGTTCCCTGTCTCAACCCTAACATTGTCACATTTGCAATCATCAAATCGCAACAAAGAAACTTCTTGCTCGCCCCCAAACCACACTATCCCCAATTTTTTCCACCATTTTCCTTATCGCCTCCTCCCATGTTTATTAGCTCTTGGGGATCAACATGTTCTAATTCCACCTCCCATTTAACAACCGTGTCTCTCTCAATGATCTGCGTGCGCCATCAACTAAAACAGCCCTAGAGGGAAAGAAATTGATGCGAAATCAAGGTTTGGCGCAACATCGTCTCCCTGTTTTTGGCGGCACCGTGAGCTAGCGGAATAACAGAGAGCTCAACCTTAGAGAAATTAAGTGCAGAGATACGGATATACCGATTAGAAGTCCCTCTCCATGCTCCATATCGTCCCTCGCCTGCTCAAAGCACACCTCGCCTCCACAATCTAGCATCAATGGGCACGCCAGATCTCGAATTGAGAAGAATGGGAGAGGAATTAGCTTTCAAATGGCACTCACCACCTTCGCTGCCGAACGAAAGCGCCGCCTAAATTAATTGCCGTCACGCCGCCGAGAACGATGGGTGAGGTCCGCGCCACCGTCGGGAAGCTACAGCCGGTTACGCTCGGTCGGAAGCGGTTGGTTTGACTGGCTGTCCCAACCAACCGGTTTGGCTTAACCCTAATATTGGAACAAAGTTAAATGTGTCCTTACGACCGTTTTAAGGCCCGTGTGGCCCTGGGATATTAGCTGCCTCACAACCATCGCATGCGAGCTATTCTTTTCAATGATGTCGCTTTCCTTCCAATTCCATGTAAAGACGTCGCATAGGAGCTATAAGCCCAAAGTTTGGGGTTGCGAAGCCTATGTAAAGAAGTTACAGCCGGACAAGCTTGAACCCAAAGCGGAAAAATGCGTCTTCATAGGATACCCAAAGGAAACTATTGGGTATACCTTCTATCATAGATCCGAAGGCAAAATGTTCGTTTCCAAGAATGGATCCTTTCTAGAGAAGGAATTTCTCTCGAAAGAAGTGACTGGAAGGAAAGTAGAACTCGACGAGGTTGTTGAACCTTCTCTCGAACTTGCGAGTAGCGCAACACCGGAAGAAGTTCCTGTGGAGCCTGCACCAATAAGAGAGGAAGCTAATGATGATGATCATGAAACTTCGGTTGAAGTTGCTACAGAGCCTCGCAGGTCAACGAGAACTCGTACCACTCCTGATTGGTATGATCCTGTTATGAGTGTCATGTTGGTGGACAACACCGATGACCCTGCGACATATGAGGAAGCGATGATGACCCCAGATTCTAATAAATGGCAAGAAGCCATGAAATCTGAGATTGGATCCATGTACGAAAACCAAGTATGGACTTTGGTGGACTTACCGGATGGCCGAAAGGCTGTCGAGAACAAATGGATTTTCAAGAAGAAAACAGATGCTGATGGTAATGTTACTATCTATAAAGCTCGACTTGGCGCAAAAGGGTTTCGACAAATTCAAGGAGTTGACTACGATGAGACTTTCTCACCAGTACCAAAGCTAAAGTCTGTGAGGATTTTGTTAGCAATCGCTGCATATTACGATTATGAGATATGGCAGATGGATGTCAAAACATCGTTCCTCAATGGAGACATTGATGAAGAGTTGTATATGATGCAACCCAAAGGTTTTGTCGATCCTAAAGATGCTAACAAGGTATGCAAAATTCAACGGTCCATATATGGATTGAAGCAAGCATCCCGAAGTTGGAATCAACGTTTTGATAAGGTAATCAAAAGTTTTGGTTTTATATAAACTTATGGAGAAGCCTGTATTTACAAGAAAGTGAGTGGGATCTCTGTAGCATTCTTAATACTATATGTAGATGACATATTGTTGATTGGGAATGATGTAGACCTTCTTAATAGTGTCAAGGAATATTTGAATAATAGTATTTCAATGAAAGATCTTGGCGAAGCAGCTTACATATTAGGCATAAAGATTTATAGAGATAGATCGAGACGCATAATATCATTGTCACAAAGTACATATTTGGACAAAGTTCTAAAGAGATTTGGAATGGAAGATAGCAAGAAAGGGTTCTTGCCCATGTTGCCCAATACGACCTTGAGTAAAACTCAAAGTCCAGCAACGGCAGAAGACAGAGAAAGGATGAGTAAGACTCTCTATGCCTCAGCCATAGGATCTCTAATGTATGCTATGCTATGTACTAGACCCGACATTGCATATGCTGTTAGTTTAACTAGCAGATATCAAAGTGATCCAGGAGTGGATCATTGGACAGCGGTCAAAAACATCCTTAAGTACTTGAGAAGAACTAAGGATATGGTTATTTCTTATGGAGGTGATGAACAACTCGTTGTTAATGGTTACACCGATGCTAGTTGGAACACTGATCCAGATGATTCTAAATCACAATCTGGATACGTATTTACTTTGAATGGTGCAGCAGTTAGTTGGAGGAGTGCAAAGCAAAGCGTTGTGGAGAGATCTTCAACTGAATCGGAATACATAGCTGCTTCGGAGGCTTCACAAGAGGCGATATGGATGAAGGAGTTCATTACAGAGCTCGGTGTGGTTCCAAGTGCGTTGGACCCAATGTCTATATACTGTGATAACATGGGAGCCATAGCCAATGCGCAATAACCAAGGTCACACAAGAAGCTGAAGCACATCAAGCTACGTTTTCACGCTATTCGAGAACATGTCCAAGATGGTGACATAAATATTTGCAAAGTACACACAGATATGAATGTGGCGGATCCGTTGACTAAACCTCTCCCGAGGGCAAAACATGACCAACACCAAACTGCCATGGGTGTTCGGTATATTACCATGTAATCTAGATTAGTTGACTCTAGTGCAAGTGGGAGACTGTTGGAGATATGCCCTAGAGGCAATAATAAATGTAGTTATTATTATATCTTTGTGTTTATTATAAATGTTTACATTCATGCTATAATAGTATTAACAAGGAAACATTAATACTTGTTTGATTTGTAAACGAAATTAGAGTCCCTGGTAAAGCCTCTTCATAATACTAGCTTGTTGGTTAATAAATGATTGTGGTTTCCCTATCATGAACATTGAGATGTTATTAACAACAAGATCATATCGTTAGGAGAATGGTATGATGGACATACTCCTATAGATAAGCGTAGCATAAAGATCAAGTCATTTTAATAGTTCAATTGCTATATGCTTTCTGATACATAGTAACCTAATTCCTTCGACCATGAGATCATGCTTATCACCATCACTGGAAGAATGCATCGTTGATTTCAAACACCACACCGTAACTGGGTGGCTATAAAGGTGGCATTGAGTGTTCGGAAAGTATGGGTTGAGACACATGGATCAAGAGTGGGATTTGTCCATCCATATGACGGATAGATATACTCTGGGCCCTCTCGGTGGAATGTCATCCAATTAGCTTGCAAGCATGTAACTGGCTCACAAGGGATCACATATCACGGGAACGAGAAAAGAGGACTTATCGGTAACGAGGTTGAACTAGGTATGCAGAGATACCGACGATCAAAACCTCGGATAAGTAAACTATCGTGAGACAAAGGGAAATTGGTATCGTATGTAAGTGGTTCATTCGATCGCAAAGTAATCGTAGAAATATGTGGGAGCCATATGAATTTCCAGATTCCTCTATTGGTTATTGTTCGGAGAAGTGTCTCGATCATGTCCGCATAATTCACGAACCGTAGGGAGACACACTTGAGGATTCAATGTTGTTGAGTAGTTATGGAATGATGAGTAAGAGACCGAATGTTGTTCGGAGTCTCGGATGGGATCCGGGAAATCACAAGGAATGGTCTGGAGAATAAGATTCATATAAGGAAATTCCTGTTTTGGAGTTGGAGAATGATTCCGGTGTTTTCATCGGGAATGTTCTAGAAGGTTCCGGAAGGTCCGGCACTCTGGAGGGGAAGGGTACATGAATGTGTCATAACAAGTTGGAATGGTTTCATCATGTACTAGGTGTCATCGCTGGGCAAAATAAAGGGATAAATCAAATCCTAGTTTGAAAAGTCAAACGCCAATTTGAAAAGTCAAACGGCAGTTTTGCTTGGTGGAGGGAGAGTAGGAAACCTACTTGGGGAGGAGTTCCTCTCCCTCCACCCGCCGGACAAGGAGGCCGACTTGGGGGAGGACTCTCCTCCCCTGGCCGGCGCCCTCCCACCTATAAAAGGAGGGGCAGGGGTGCCCCTGTAGACCTACACCTTGCTCCACAAAAACCCTAACCCTAGACGCCGTCCCTCCTGCAGCCGCCGCCCTAGGGTTTGCCCTAGCCGCCGACTTGGGTCTGTCCCCTTGCCCTAGCCGCCGGCCTAGCCCTCTCTCCTTGGTGCCTCTAAACCCTAGATCACCAAGATCTCTCTCATAGTCCACCATTGTCACATCCCAAGATTTTCCAAATCTTGTAATGTGAAAAATAAATGAATAAAATAAAACTTTGTTGATTTTCAGGGTGAGAAGAAACTTTTTGAATCAAATGGGAACCTTCAAACCTATTTTGATCAAGGTAAATCCTAAAGGGATTTAAAAAGTTAAACATTTAATAAAGGAAAATAAAAATATTTGGTTTCCAATAGGCTTTTTCCCATTTTAAATAAACACAAAAACTTATTTATTTATTTTAAAAATAAGTTTTCCAAATATTTTATATTCTCAAATAAAACCTACTGAAGTGTTTTTGGTTTTATTTTAGATTTCAAAATAAAGTTTTTAATAAAACAAATCCTATTTGATTTAATAACTAAGGTCCATTTTATTTAATTATTAATGGACCCTAAAATAAAATTGTTATTTTGTTTTAAACAAGTTTTCCAAATATCTTCTATTTCCAAATAAACCTACTGATTTGGTTTTGAAAATATTTGGATTTCTAATGGAGATTTTATTAAATAAATCAAACCCTATTTGATTAAATAACTAAAGGTCCATTTTATTTAATTAATGAATGGATCCTAAAAAGAATAAAAATATTATTTTTTTGGGATTTGGTTTATGTTGCTAAACAGAACCAAATTCAATTACAAGTGTGGTGATTGTTTGAATTGTTTGAATGTTTGTTTGTTGTTTGAATTGTGAATGGATTTTCAAAACAGAAAATAGATTTGGAAAAAGAAAAAGATTCAGACAGAAAAAAATATGAAACGGCCCAGCCCAACTATCCTAGCCCAGCAGCCCAGCTCCTCTTCCCCCCCGAAGCGTTTTCTTTCACCCAGCAACTCACCCACTCAGCGACTGATTACTGGCCCCCACCTCCACTCCCACTCTTTCGCTGACGAGCAGGCCCCACCGCCAGCTCACCTCGTCTTCAACCCACGACCTGTTCTTCCACCCCCTCTCTCCCGTTTCTGCATTGAATTCGCGGGCTTAATTCTCGATTAATGGCGCAATAACCCCGCCCTGCGACCATGCAAGATAAAGCGTCTTCCCCTCCTCTTCATTTCCCCTCTTGGCCTCTCGCCACTGTGCTGCTCGAATTCTCCCGAACCACCAGACTCCGCGAACTCCCGTTAAAATCCGCCAGCACCGCCAGCCATCGCTTCCAGAGCACACCGGCTTGCTCGCCATCATCTCCTGCACCGGTGCTTTCCTCTTGCTCACGGCTCGCAGCGGCGATCGCATCCTCGATCGAACAACGCCGCCGCTCCAACTCCGACGAGCCCCCACGGTAGTTTCCTGATCGCCTCTCCTTCTCCTTCACGCACACATCATCACCATGGTTTTGCGCGTCTGACCCTTCCTTCCATTTTTCCTAGCATGCACCGTAGCCCCGCCCCCAACGACGCCCGAGCGAACCCGACGCCAGAAGCTCCTCCGACGAGCAATCACCGTCGCCCCCGTGCACCCCCTGCTCTCCTACGACCACGTTGAGCGACAGAATACCACGGCGGACCCGGTGAGCATATCCGTTCCCTCCCTCGCTTCCTATTTCACCAGCGCCGCCACCGTCTGGCCGCTCCGCCGCCAGCCACGCTACCGCTTAGGGTCGAGTTCACAGCAGCCGTCCGATCCCGATCTGGTGGATAGGATAGAATCACTTAACAACGAAGGGGTACGCGTTCTGGGCCACGCGATCTGCTTAGATCCAACGGCTGCAGCTGTGCGATCCGAGCGAAACGGTACCGACGAATGAGAACAGGACGCGTGGCACCAGACGATTTAAAATAGATTTTGAAATCAGATTTAGATGCCATTTTGAAACCCTTGTAACTTTTAAACCACACGTCCAAATTTTGCAAACTTTATATCAATGGAATCAGTGAGACAAGCCCTATCCAACCATGCCTTTTGTTTAGCAAAAAGCTTCTGGGAAAATGTTTGTTTTTGCAGAAACATTTGTATGCTTGTTAAGGATGTGAAAATTGTTTAAAAATGATTTTGGGGATAAAATCTTTGGAAAATGGTGTGATTTGAACCTACTAACATTAGGAAACACTTTGTGGATTCAAAAATGAATTTGGTGAAACAAAATAATGATTCTTTGATTTAAAACCATTTCTAGTCAAATAGAAATGTGGTTTATTTATTAAAAATGATTTTGAAAGAAAACCTTTGGAAAATGTTTTGTTTTAAACTCTCTGACCCCAAACACCAAGTTGTATGGTTTGAAAACTTATTTGGTGAACCCTATAGATTAATGCCTTAGTAAAAACATTTTTACACCACATAAAATGATACTTTGTTTTCAAAATGGTTTATGAAGTGAAACCTTTTGCAAATGACTTTGCCACTTTACAAAATGACCAATAGGAGTTTACAAATGTTTATGACCCATTAGGAACCACTTTTTCAAATAAAACAAGCTTGGCATGCTTGCATGCATTATCTTAGTTCTATGATTTTATGTGATGTTTTGCTTGATTGGTAGATTGAGTTTGTGCCTTGCTTGATTGATTTGTAGTGACTTGAAGATTGTGATTGTTGCAAGGACAAGGAGTGAACTTATACCCTCTACCAAAAAGGCAAGTGATGCTTCATACTTTTTTCCCATTACTTTCACTATGCATTAGTGATTTTCTCTAAGTAAAACTTGCATGGAATTTTGCTAAGTATAAACCTTGCTATAGGAAAACCTAGTAGATGAATCCTTAGTAGGATTTTTCCTAAGTTAAGATTCCTACTACTATCAAGCTTAGCCTAGCTAATAGAAAACATGGGTGGAATATATATTCACACTATGGAAAAATTTCTAAGTCTGAGGACTTGTGTTTTGTTTAATAAAACAACTAAGTTAATGAATCACCTGGGTGGAATGGTAATTGCTTGGTGGATTTTGGTTGAGTGGTTCACAAGGCCCATGTCTATGGTTTACCTTGTGTATCTCACTTGTGGATGGCCACCCAGGAACAAAGATATTTGAGATGTCAAATGTTGAGAAGCTTCAAGTGCAACCACTTGGCATTATGGGCTCTGCCTGGATCATATAGGTTGCAAGAACTTAGCCATATGCACAGTTGGTGGTAGAGTTGATAGGTTGGAGCCCGTCCATTTTGGTCTAAGGGAAGGCTTCTGAAAGATCTTGTCTTGGTGAAACCAAGTCTTGTGGGGAAAGTGCAACACCTCTGTAGAGTGTAAAATCTAAGTACTTAGCCATGTCCCTGGTAAATGACAATTTGAGCATCAAGACATGGAAGCAATCAAGAATCTCATCATTCAAATTTCTAAGTTAAAAACTTGTGGTTTGAACAAGGGTTAAAGGATCTTCAACCTTTGATTGAGAAAAATGATTTTGTCAAAGCAAAAACTTAGTATTTTCAAATGTTAAGGAAAAATCTATTTTGAGCAATGCAAGCCTCAACTCCACTTAGCCAAATGCATATAGATGATAGACTCCACCATACTACCATAGTATCACTTGCCAATACAATTCAAATGTATTGACCCTTGTGGCTGTAACTTGTAATGTTGCAGGTTTGATTGTTTTTAGTGAAGATTGATTGATCAGGATTACAAAGTCTACAACCAACATGTCTGCCTGTGGAACTTTGAAGATGAAGGACTCCATGCTTATAGATATTCTGCTGCAATGTAATGTAATAGCCAAATGAGCTATGTAAGATGTAATAAATTATGTTATTCCCGGTTATAAAGTTGTATTATGACCTTTTTTTCTTGATATTACATCTTAACTGTGGATGCTAGATATTGATCCAGGGACTAGCATTGTAAACACAGGGGAATCCACCATATATTGTGTAAAGGTTGGGACACTCCCTCTACAGATGGTATCAGAGAATTGTGTTGCCTGTAGGATTTGTAAACCTAGGATTGGACAAAAACCCTTAGAAAAATAGGAGTTGTATTTGTTCCAAAACTATTTACAAACAATCTTGTAAACTCTTTCCTCAACCATTTTGGGTTCAACTCTACATCTCTTCTATTTCAACTTGATGGAAAAACCTACCCCATGATCAAAGACTATACCATGTGCAAAAGACTCCATCAACTCTAATGACTTCAACTTCTTCAACTCTAATGACTTCAACATCTTCAGCATATTCACCAAGGACTTCCAACTTGGATACCACTAAGGACTACAAGTGAGACAAGGAAATCTTTCTCAAGATCTGGAGACTAAGGAAATTCAAAATTAGAAGGAGTTCACTTCACTTGAAGTATTGTGACCAAAAGTTTTTCCAAGGAAACCAAGATCTCATGCAAGAAGAATCAACCAAGAAGGAAGGAAAGATCACAAGTGAACCATATAGATGGACCACCATATTTTAGTTAAGTCAAAAACCACCAACTTATGTGGTGTAACAAAAATATTTTGTTGCCTAAGTATGTGCTTGAACTTTGTTGTTTGGGTGAAATGTTTGGCCTGTAATTGCTTGCACATTGTTTGTGTGGATTGTGATGTGTGTGATTAGAAATATTTCCTTAGAAATATCTTGCCTATTCTAATCCTCATCCAACCCAAAAACAGATGACTACCCCAAGAGACTCCAACATCAAGGTTGATGACAACAACAACAACCAAGAGGACAATATGAGAGAACTCATAGCAAACCAAAACCAGTTGAGCCAAGAGACAACTCAGCTTTTAGCCAACAACAATGGGCTAGACCCAGCCATACAAAGTATTTTGAAACTTTAATCCCAATTGTTGCAAGGATTAGTTACTCAAATGATCAACATGGGAGAAAACCTTTCCCAAAGAGCTAATGACAACAAGGATGACAAAGATGTTAATCTTGAAGGAACCAAAGCTAGCAATATTTATGCAGACAAAGATCATGCATCCAAGGAACATGAAGATCAATGCCCTAATGGTAAAGAAGAAAGTCTTATCTCTACTGACTGCCCCAAGAAGAGAGAAAGATTTCCCACCTATGAAGAACATGAACTAGAAGAACTCCTAGCTTTGGAGAAACCCAAAAGGCAAAAGAAAGACAAAAGCCATGTGCAATGTCATAAATGTAAAGAAATGGGACACTACGCCAGTGACTGCCCAGAAAAGAAGAATAACCAAAGAAACAAACAAGAGGCAATGATATCAAAGGAAAAGAGAGATATCAGCCAAGTGACATGTTTCAAATGCAAGGAGCTAGGCCACTATGCAAACTTCTGTCTAGGAAAGATACATCAAGATTCCAAGAAGGCCAAGATGTAATTTAGTTGGAAAAATTTTAAGGGTGGTAGTACCCTAGATGCTTCTAAGCCAACTTGTAACCCTAGCCTCCCCAAATCTCGGGACGAGATTTATTTTAAGGGTGGTAGCCTGTCACATCCCAAGATTTTCCAAATCTTGTAATGTGAAAAATAAATGAATAAAATAAAACTTTCTTGATTTTCAGGGTGAGAAGAAACTTTTTGAATCAAATGGGAACCTTCAAACCTATTTTGATCAAGGTAAATCCTAAAGGGATTTAAAAAGTTAAACATTTAATAAAGGAAAATAAAAATATTTGGTTTTACTATTTTTGAAATCTTTTTATAAAAGATTTGGTTTTTTAAAGAAAAGATAGATTTATAAATGAAGATTATTTTATAGAGCCAAATTAAACCTTGGCCAAGTATTTGAAATAAAATGTTTTGTTTTGATTAAAAATAGTAAAGGTTTATTTAAATAAAATAATAAGGATTTAATATCCAATTTTATTTAAGTAAAGGCTTTTCCCCATTTTAAATAAACACAAAAACTTATTTATTTATTTTAAAAATAAGTTTTCCAAATATTTTATATTCTCAAATAAAACCTACTGAAGTGTTTTTGGTTTTATTTTAGATTTCAAAATAAAGTTTTTAATAAAATAAATCCTATTTGATTTAATAACTAAGGTCCATTTTATTTAATTATTAATGGACCCTAAAATAAAAGTGTTATTTTGTTTTAAACAAGTTTTCCAAATATCTTCTATTTCCAAATAAACCTACTGATTTGGTTTTGAAAATATTTGGATTTCTAATGGAGATTTTATTAAATAAATCAAACCCTATTTGATTAAATAACTAAAGGTCCATTTTATTTAATTAATGAATGGATCCTAAAAAGAATAAAAATATTATTTTATTTTGGGATTTGGTATATGTTGCTAAACAGAACCAAATTCAATTACAAGTGTGGTGATTGTTTGAATTGTTTGAATGTTTGTTTTGTTGTTTGAATTATGAATTGATTTTCAAAACAGAAAATAGATTTGGAAAAAGAAAAAGATTCAGACAGAAAAAAATATGAAACGGCCCAGCCCAACTATCCTAGCCCAGTAGCCCAACTCCTCTTTCCACCCCGAAGCGTTTTCTTTCACCCAGCAACTCACCCACTCAGCGACTGACTACTGGCCCCCACCTCCACTCCCTCTCTTTTGCTGACGAGCAGGCCCCACCGCCAGCTCACCTCGTCTTCAACCCACGACCTGTTCTTCCACCCCCTCTCTCCCGTTTCTGCGTTGAATTCGTGGGCTTAATTCTCGTTTAATGGAGCAATAACCCCGCCCTGCGACCACGCATGATAAAGCGTCTTCCCCTCCTCTTCATTTCCCCTCTCTCGCCCGGCTCTCTCGGCCACCAGTTTCGAATTCTCCCGAACCACCAGACTCCGAACTCCCGTTAAAATCCGCCACCACCGCCATTGCCTTCAGAGCACCTCGCTTGCTCGCCATCATCTCCTGCACCTGCCAAGTGCTTTCCTCTTGCTCATGGCGTGCTGCTGCGATCGCATCTCGATCGAACAACGCCGTCCGCTCCAACTCAGGAGCCCCACGGTAGTTTCACCGCCTCCTTCTCCTTCACGCACACATCATCACCATGGTTTTATGCGTCGACCCTTCCTTCCATTTTTCCTAGCATGCACCGTAGCCCGCCCCAACGACGCCGGCGAACCCGACGCTCCTCCGACGAGCAATCACCGCCGCCGTGCACCCCCGCCTCCCTCGACCACGTTGAGCACCGAATACCACGGCGGACCCGGTGAGCATATCCGTTCTCCTCGCTTCCTATTTCACCAGCGCCATGCCGTCAGCCGCCGCCACCGCCTAGCGCAGCCGCTGCTTAGGGTCGAGTTCAGTTGACCGTCCGATCCCGATCTGGTGGATAGGATAGAATCACTTAACAGCGAAGGGGTACGCGTTCTGGGCCACGCGATCTGATTAGATCCAACGGCTGCAGCTGTGCGATCCGAGCGAAACGGTACCGACGAATGAGAACAGGACGCGTGGCACCAGACGATTTAAAATAGATTTTGAAATCAAATTTAGATGCCATTTTGAAACCCTTGTAACTTTTAAACCACACGTCCAAATTTTGCAAACTTTATATCAATGGAATCAGTGAGACAAGCCCTAGCCAACCATGCCTTTTGTTTAGCAAAAAGCTTCTGGGAAAATGTTTGTTTTTGCAGAAACATTTGTATGCTTGTTAAGGATGTGAAAATTGTTTAAAAATTATTTTGGGGATAAAATCTTTGGCAAATGGTGTGATTTGAACCTACTAACATTAGGAAACACTTTGTGGATTCAAAAATGAATTTGGTGAAACAAAATAATGATTCTTTGATTTAAAACCATTTCTAGTCAAATAGAAATGTGGTTTATTTATTAAAAATGATTTTGAAAGAAAACCTTTGGAAAATGTTTTGTTTTAAACTCTCTGAACCCAAACACCAAGTTTTATGGTTTGAAAACTTATTTGTTGAACCCTATAGATTAATGCCTTAGTAAAAACATTTTTACACCACATAAAATGATACTTTGTTTTGAAAATGGTTTATGAAGTGAAACATTTTGCAAATGACTTTGCCACTTTACAAAATGACCAATAGATGTTTCCAAATGTTTATGACCCATTAGGAACCACTTTTTCAAATAAAACAAGCTTGGCATGCTTGCATGCATTATCTTAGTTCTATGATTTTATGTGATGTTTTGCTTGATTGGTAGATTGAGTTTGTGCCTTGCTTGATTGATTTGTAGTGACTTGAAGATTGTGATTGTTACAAGGACAAGGAGTGAACTTATACCCTCTACCAAAAAGGCAAGTGATGCTTCATACTTTTGCCCCATTACTTTCACTATGCATTAGTGATTTTCTCTAAGTAAAACTTGCATGGAATTTTGCTAAGTATAAACCTTGCTATAGGAAAACCTAGTAGATGAATCCTTAGTAGGATTTTTCCTAAGTTAAGATTCCTACTACTATCAAGCTTAGCCTAGCTAATAGAAAATATGGGTGGAATATATATTCACACTATGGAAAATTTTCTAAGTCTGAGGACTTGTGTTTTGTTTAATAAAACAACTAAGTTAATGAATCACCTGGGTGGAATGGTAATTGCTTGGTGGATTTTGGTTGAGTGGTTCACAAGGCCCATGTCTATGGTTTACCTTGTGTATCTCACTTGTGGATGGCCACCCAGGAACAAAGATATTTGAGATGTCAAATGTTGAGAAGCTTCAAGTGCAACCACTTGGCATTATGGGCTCTGCCTGGATCATATAGGTTGCAAGAACTTAGCCATATGCACAGTTGGTGGTAGAGTTGATAGGTTGGAGCCCGTCCATTTTGGTCTAAGGGAAGGCTTCTGAAAGATCTTGTCTTGGTGAAACCAAGTCTTGTGGGGAAAGTGCACCACCTCTGTAGAGTGTAAAATCTAAGTACTTAGCCATGTCCCTGGTAAATGACAATTTGAGCATCAAGACATGGAAGCAATCAAGAATCTCATCATTCAAATTTCTAAGTTAAAAACTTGTGGTTTGAACAAGGGTTAAAGGATCTTCAACCTTTGATTGAGAAAAATGATTTTGTCAAAGCAAAAACTTAGTATTTTCAAATGTTAAGGAAAAATCTATTTTGAGCAATGCAAGCCTCAACTCCACTTATCCAAATGCATATAGATGATAGACTCCACCATACTACCATAGTATCACTTGCCAATACAATTCAAATGTATTGACCCTTGTGGCTGTAACTTGTAATGTTGCAGGTTTGATTGTTTTTAGTGAAGATTGATTGATTAGGATTACGAAGTCTACAACCAACATGTCTGCCTGTGGAACTTTGAAGATGAAGTACTCCATGCTTATAGATATTCTGCTGCAATGTAATGTAATAGCCAAATGAGCTATGTAAGATGTAATAAATTATGTTATTCCCGGTTATAAAGTTGTATTATGACCTTTGTTTCTTGATATTACATCTTAATTGTGGATGCTAGCTATTGATACAGGGACTAGCATTGTAAACACAGGGGAATCCACCTTATATTGTGTAAAGATTGGGACACTCCCTCTACAACCATACTCGCTCCGGCTTAAGGCGAAGCCCTGCGATATCTCCCCTCTACTTCCGGTACCACGCCGTCGTGCTGCCGGAATCGCGAGGAGAGTGCTACAACCTCCGCTGCCTGCTGGAACAAGGGAGAGGGAGTTCTTCATCGAGTACCGAACGTGTGACCGACTGCGGGAGCGCTGCTGGAACGCAGAGACGGAAGGATCGTCTACACGATCTTGAGATCGGCAAGAGTACGACTACATCACCCACGAGAATATGCTCTCGTTAAACACTTTGGAATCTTAGAGGGTGAGTTATTCTATCGACTCGTTGCTACAATCTAGTAGATAGATCTTGGCTTGTTTGTATGCGGTAGAAATTTTTTGTTTTCCATGCTACGAACCCCTACAGCTATCGCAAAGTAGATACCTTGATAAGATTTTAAAGAAGTTTAAAATGGACGAAAGTAAGAAGGGGTTCTTACCTATGTTGCAAGGCAAGACATTGAGTAAGACTCAAAGTCCGCTTGAAGAAGAAAGAGAGATAATGGACAAAGTCCCCTATGCTTCGGCCATAGGCTCTATAATGTACGCCATGCTATGTACAAGACCGGATGTGGCACATGCTATTAGTTTGACTAATAGGTACCAATCGGATCTAGGTTCGAAACACTGGATAGCAGTCAAGAATATCCTTAAGTACTTACGAAGAACTAAGGATATGTTTCTTGTATACGGAGGTGAAGAAGAGCTCGTCGCTAAGTGTTATGTTGACGCTAGCTTTGACACCGATCCGGATGACTCTAAGTCTCAATCCGGATACGTATTTCTCATGAATGGCGGAGCGGTTAGTTGGAGGAGCTCCAAACAACCTGTGGTGGCGGGATCAACAACGGAGGCCGAATATGTTGCTGCTTCGGAAGCGGCTCATGAAGCAGTTTGGATGAAGGAGTTCATATCTGAACTAGGAGTGGTTGCAAACGCGTTGGACCCAATGGTGATCTATTGTGACAACAATGGTGCCATTGCCAATGCCAAAGAGCCAAGGTCTCACAAGCATTCCAAGCATATTAAGTGTCGGTTTCACTCCATCAGCGAGCATGTCAAGGATGGAGATATAAAGATTTGTAAAGTACACACGGATCTCAATGTAGCAGATCCGTTGACTAAAACTCTCCCTAGAGCAAAACATGATCAACACTAGAACTCAATGGGTGTTAGATTTATCACTATATAACTAGATTATTATCTCTAGTGCAAGTGGGAGACTGAAGGGAATATGCCCTGAGAGGCAATAATAAAGTGTTTATTATGTGTATTCCAAGTATATGATAGATGTTTATTTTGCATGCTATAATTGTATTAATACGGAAACATTAATACATGTGTGTTTAATAAACAAACAAAAAGTTCCTAGTTATGCCTCTCTCATAAACTAGCTTGTTGATTAACAAGATGATCAAGGTTTCCTAATCATGGACATTGGATGTTGTTAATAACGGGATCACAACATTAGTGTAATGGTTTGATGAACATTCATCCGAAGTATAGCATTACGATCAAAGTCATTGAGTTTATATTGCTATAACAACTTACGAAGTGATCCTAATCCTTAGACCATGAGATCATGTCAATCACTAACACCGGAAGAGTTTCTTGATAACATCAAACGTCACACCGTAACAGGGTGATTATAAAGATGGATTCAGAACTAATAAAGTGTTATGTTGAGGCCCATGGATCGAGAGTGGAATTTGTTCATCCCGATGACGGATAGATATACTCTGGGCCCTCTCGGTGATATCACATTGGTTAGCTTGCAAGCAAGTAATTTGATCACTAGAACGTTATATCACGGGAACGATAAAAGAGTGCATGTCAGTAATGAGATCAAACTAGGTATGTAGATACCGATGATCGAATCTCGGACATGTAATATATTGTGAAACAAATGGATTAAGATACTAGCGTAAAAGGTTCCGACGATCACAAGAAAGTCATCGTTGAATGTGTGGGAGTCAGTATGGGTCTCCAGATCCCGCTTCTTATTATTGATCCGAGAGGGGTATCGATCATGTCCGCATTATTCACGAACCGTAGGGTGACACACTTAAGAGACACCGACATCCAATTGGAGCAAAAGTTTCATGCCGAAAGAATGAACAAGCGCAGGAATTTATTTCACTAGATACCAAAATAGGTTTTCGGGTGAAATTGCATAAAGTGGTTATGCATGTGAAATAGAATTCTAGCAAGGGGTTATTTGTGAATGTTTGTCATTAAAGTAATTGACAAAATTCTGAATAAAATAAAAGAGTTTTATTTAATGAGAGTTTGCATTAAATTTGGTGGAAATTTAATGGCATGTTTGAGTGGGATTTTGAGTGGAGGGATTTGAATGGATTTTTGTGAGTGGAGTGTCCACCCACATGAATGAAGGAGGGGAGGGGGCAGCCCCCATGGCCGGCGGACACCCCCTTGGGTGCCCCCCTCCTCCTATAAAAGGCACCCCCTCTCCTCTCTCTCACTCACACCTCCTCGTAAAGGATCTCTCTCCCCCTATAGAATTTATCCCCCATGGTCTCGGACTAGCGAGATACATGTTCCCGGTGGCTATTCGGCAAGAAAGAGTTGCGCTTCCGCTGCATCGCTGGAGCGAGGAGGCAGAGGTTGCTCGGTGCCTCGAACGTGTGTGCGAGCACGGATGCGCTGCTGATTTGTGGCGCTAGGACTTGCTCTCGATCTTGAGATCGGCAAGAGATCGTCTACATCAACCACGAGTTGAACTCGTTAAGATTTGTAGGTCTTCAAGGGTATGTTCTCTACGGATATACATCCGCCCGTTGTTTGTATCTAGTAGATAGATCTTGGTACATAGTTCCCATCGTAGGAAATTTTTTGTTTTCTATGTTGCGAACCCTACAGTAACATCATGAGCATCAAAACCAGTTTCAGATTCAGCAGTAGTAGCAGTGTGGGTAGCATGAGTATGTGGTGGTGGTGTGACAAGCTTACTTATAACAGACGGTGAATCAAGAGCAACAGAGGTGTTTAGGACTGTACCTCTTCTTATAGTGTATGGTAAAATAGGGAAATTTCCATCACGAGACTTCCCCATGATGAAAGGAGTAGCAGTGAACAATAGTAGATCCAAGTGAACTTACAAATAAAGCTATGCTCCCAGGAAATGGCGCCAGAAAATAGTCTTGATGACCCACAAGTATAGGGGATCGCAACGGTCTTCGTGGGTAGTATTACCCAATTTATTGATTCGATACAAGGGGAGCCAAAGAATACTTGCAAGCCTTAACAATTTATTGGTAGTAGCAGCAGCAAAGCAACAGCAACAGTAAAACATGAGGAATAGTAACAGTAATGATAAAAGTAGGATTCGAGTGCGGTAGGCATAGGGATGGATGGACGGGTGTTGCATGGACGAGTCTAAACATGTAACTTCAAGATCTAGGGCATTGCAGATAAATAATAATAAGCATCCAAGTACTAAACAATCCTAGGCATGTGCTCCAAATATAGTCATATGTGCTTGCAATGAGAACTTGCATAACATCTTCTGTCCGGTCAGCCCGTGGCAGCGGGGCCTCTAGGGAACTACTGGCAATTAAGGTGCTCCTTTTAATAGAGCACCGGAGCAAAGCATTAACACTCCATGAACACAGGGGATCCTCACACCACAGCCATCCCCTCCAGTTGTCCCAATTATTGTCACTTTGGGGCCTTTAGATCCGGACAATGATATGTGAACACAACTTGCAGATAAGACCACAAACAATACTATCATAATGATTCAATAATGTAACATCCCAGTATATAGGATCCGTCGAAGGGTAGATTTAGGAATATGAATTTTTGCATGCATTCATTTGTGAAATTGTGGGTAAAATTTTTGCCAAATAAAAACCTTGAGTGATCAAAGTTTCTTTCTTACTTTGAGAATAGTTTTAGTCTTAAAGGAGGATTGCTATAAACTTTGATATGATCTTAAAGGAATTAGGTGTGTTTTGAAATGAGTTTGGATTTTAAAACTTAAGTGTTTTATAATTTAAAAGATTTTTATATAAGATTTGAATCTTAATATAATTAAGAGAAATTTTTTGTAACTTAAATCTTATCAAAAGAATATTGTATATGAAATTCATTTCAAATACATAAACAACTACAAAGAATGAACTTATTCAAATTATTCCAAACTTCACAATTTACACAAGAGTAAAGAATAAGAATATTCCTTATTAATAAATATATAATCTTTATTACAAATGAACCAAATAAAGATTACTAGAATTATATAAGAAAAATTACAAAGGAATAAGAAAATTACAATTGTTTATCTACTAACAATCCTATATCTAAAATCTTCATCCTTATCTTTGTACCTGCAAAACAAAGATTAAATAGAAAACAAAATAAGAATAGTGTTAGTAAATTTCTCTCAGATATGTCAGTGAGGTGCACATGACAAACTCATCATTGAGAAATATCAAAAAGGGGCAAGTTTCACTAATATGAAAGATTTCATATTTCATAAATTCAAAGCCAGAATTCAAATGATAGCCGAAAGGGACCAATTCACCAGCCAGGTAAAAGTAGTTTGGTAATAGTAAGTTCAAACTTTCTGAACTTATCCACATGTGCATGGCAGGCACACAAGCTGCACACACACAAGCATGCAAAGGGTGTGCTGTCGATCCCACAAGCACAGCCAGATACCACAAAACCACAGCACAACCATGGGGAAAGCACTAGTGCATCTCTCCACTACACAACACACAAGCACAGCTAGGGTGAACACCAGCCAAACCAAGAACAGCAGCCAAAACCAATCACCCAGATCAACCCAAACATCACCAGGATGGTGACATAAGGAGGGGGATGGATCTGGTGGACAACAAGGTGTTGGGAATGTGCCCTAGAGGCAATCATGTATGATGATATTTCCCATTGTATTCATAAAGTTATTAAGTAGTCCTTGTATAAACATCTAATGTGTATCATTGAATATGTGATTCAGTTGTGGAACTATGCATTCATGTTGTTTGTACTAAATATCCTTGGTCATTGAGGTTGTGCTGGACACACAACTTAGACCAATGTGAAAGTTGGCTTGATGACTCGGTTCCACTTGTCATGGGCATGGAGATGCTATTCCAACTTACACAGACTAGGCTAAAGTGTTTAGCGAGTCGGATTGACCCATATTGAGGTACAACGAACTAAGTTGTCATTTGTATATCTCAATCAATGTAATCCTTAGACCTGAGGTTGTTGCATAGTCCGAGTTGAGGATCACCGACTTAGGTTACAAACGCTGATCCGAATCGGCAGTTATAAAGGCGGGTTGTCGACCGAGAATCAAGCTGCATGTGAATAACTAAGATGGGATTTTGCCCTCCACTCGGAGAGATATTCTCTGGGCCCTCTCGTGAGATATGATTCGAAAGCATGGACATGCACGACTCGGCTATGTTAACCGTGTTAGCAGGCGATCGACTAAGAGTTAGTCGGGTGAATCACTTATCTCGGATCGAGAAGAGAGTCGGACTATTTAAGGGATGACATATATTCGCCTATAGTCTGACAAGGTATATCGTGAGGCAAAAGGGACTCGGACGTAAGTCGCATTGGAAAGGCAAGTCGTCATGACTCTTTGGTACTTGGGAGTCGGCACGTTCTGCTAGGAGCCACTACCGACTGATCGATTGTGAGTCGGACTCCAATCGTGTCCAAGTAGCCATGAGCCTGTGGGGTCACACACTTAAGAGCGGGAGCAAGTTCGGATTGGATCTGAACATATAATCTGGTTGGACCTAAACCGATTAGGACGAGTTAGTGAGTTGGACTCACGGTGACTAGTGTTATATGGGCTTTAGTGAATGGGTCGCAGCAGAGCCCACGTTCACTCCCTATATATAGTGGAGCAGAACCCGTAAAGGTTAATCGTTGTTCGGTTAGGTCATTCCATGTGTTGAAACCCTAGCTCCTAAAGAGTCCGCCGCCAGTAACGAACCTAGCGATTGGCCGGCGCTCCTCCTTATGCGATGTGGATACCAGCAGAGGTGTGGCGATCAGCACCGGACGATCGGATCGTGAGGACTGATCGCATCAACCGCGCTTCATCAAGAATCCGCAACCACGTGTCTAGTGGTAAACCTCGTGGCCTTCTACCAGCTAGATCTTGGGATCACCACGTTAGAGGAAAATTTTATTTTATCTCTGCGTGGCCCAACAAAGGTATCGAGCGATAGCTTCGGTTTTAGGCTCGAGATCTCGCATATATGATATGTAGGCTATAGATGAGATCTATGTGCTGTTTTGGTGGTCGATCTATGAGATAGATCGGTTTTGTATGAAGTTGATTGGATCAATCGTACTCGGGAATGGTAGATCTGATTTCCGTGATCATACTTTGAGGTCGGAACGACATACCCCTGGTCGGCTTCCGCCATCGGGTAGACCGTGACACGAAATCCGAAGCGGTGATCGAAGATCAAAAGTTTGATCGAATCGAACGATGGTCGAATCCATGTTCGGATCGTAGATGAGATCTACGTTTTGGAAAATCGAACGGGACCGCCGCCGCTCGTCAGAAGCGCCTTAGATGTCGCTGCGAGTTTCACAACGCGATAGATATTGTATATATGCATAACTTGTTTTTGCGGAAGTTGTGAATGGTATGGTTCATGTGCATGTGATGTATGTGTAATCCATACGTGATCTGCGAATCACGGTTTTTGTCACCTACCGGAGCCTAGGTGTCATTTTATTGTATAACGACTGCGTCGGATTCTCTATGTAATTTACTTTACTAAGCTAGTGTAGCTGTTTGGAGAACCCGGAAGGCATGCAAGGCGTTGTACATGTCGGCGACATGGAGTAAGACTACAAGTGACAAGAGTTGGCACGAGTCGTATTACGTGCTTTGTGGAGATGGAGATCGCCATGAAGAGAGCCATACCATTTCACATTATAATTGCTTTATTTTGTGTTATTGTTATGTCTCGCTTTTACCTCTATTAGATAGTCGGTAAAATTTAATCCCTCAAAGAAGGTCTAGTCGGTTTTCCGCCAAGTGTTTGCACCATCACAAGTCGGACATTTTGGTAGTGGGCTCACAAAATTGAGGTGCTGCCAATTCTTTCCGACTAGGTGGGTTCGAGTCGAACTCTTCTGCAGAAACACTTGGTAAGCTAGACGGTCTATCACAACGGTTGTGGGACTCGGGAAAGGTCGGATGGGAGCCGGGCATGTGATGCCACCCGTCCAACATGAGTCGCATGAGATGCGATTGACAAGGAGTTGTCTAGATCACTTGGCGGCTAGCGGTGA
Source organism: Avena longiglumis (assembly GCA_030063025.1). Lineage (NCBI taxonomy): Eukaryota > Viridiplantae > Streptophyta > Magnoliopsida > Poales > Poaceae > Avena > Avena longiglumis. The sequence goes on from CP125978.1 coordinate 97,340,513, forward strand.
TGCTAAATCTCACTAGCCGACTTGATTATTTAGGATCCTGAATCACTAAGTAACCATCAGAGGGGTGTTGGTTCTAGTGGGAGCATAAAATATTAAAATGTTTAATATGCTTGATCTTTTATGAATACATGTCTTAAGTGTTTTTGCATATTTTCTGTTGTAGATCATGGCACCAAGTAGCATCACTCAGATATCCGGTTTTTATGTTGAGAACCATTCTTGAGAAAGATAAACTGAACGACACTAATTTTACCAACTGGTATCGAATCTGAGAATTGTTCTCAAACAAGAAAAGAAGGACCATGTCCTAGACAACCCACTTCCAGATGAGCCGAATGAGAATGCGACCAATGCCTACCGTCGCAGCCACCAATGCCTACCGTCGGGCTAAAGATGATTCCACGGATATTAGCTGTCTTATGCTTGCTCACATGGAACCGGACTTGCAAAAGCAGTTCGAGCATGTTGAGGCCTACGATATGATCGAAAGCCTCAAAAGTATGTTCCGTGCTCAAAGAAGACCGAGGTATCAAGTCTCTCAGGCTTTGCCGAGTTGCAAGCTTAGGGATGGTGATCCACTGAGTCCGCATGTGATCAAATGGTTGGTTACGTGCAGTCTCTGGAAAGGCTTGGCTACCCCATAAGCGAAGAGTTCGCTACGGATATAATTCTGAACTCTCTTCCTAGTGCATATGGGCAGTTCATTTGAACTACCACATGCATGGTATGGATAAGAAGCTCACCGAATTGCATGGGATGCTCAAGGTAGAGGCGGATCTCAAGAAGGGCACCAGTCAAGTGTTGATGGTGCGAATAAGGCTAAGTTCAAGAAGAGTTCTTGGACTAAGAAGAAGGCTAAGTCGAGGAAAGCAGGCTCGGGACCTGTCCCAAGCGCTTCCTCGGGACTAAGCCATCTCCTTCACCGGATCCACTTGCTTGTACTGCAAGGCGGATGGCCACTGGAAGAGGAACTGCAGCAAGTACTTGGCCGACAAAGCCAAGAGTGGAGGTATGACTTCCGACTCTGGTACACTTGTTTGCAATGTTATAGACATATATCTTGCTGATGCACCTAATATTTCTTGGGTATATGATACCGGATCAGTTATTCACATACGCAACTCGTTGTGGACTGTAAGAACTAGGGGCGTAAAGAGGCGAGGTTGATATTCGAGTCGGCAACAAAGCAAGAGTTGCTGCGTTGGAAGTCGGCACGATGCAACTTCATTTACCTTCCGGATTCATTATGGAACTAAATAATTGTTATTATGTTCCAGTGCTCAGTCGAAACATTATTTCTGCTTCATGTTTGATGAGGCAAGGCTATGAGTCGAATATCAAGAATAATGGTTGTTCTTTGTATTTGAATGATATGTTTCACGGCTTTGCACCCGTCCAGGACGGGTTATTTATTTTGAATCTTGATGGTGAGTCGGTTTATAACATAAATGTTAAAAGGTTGAAACCAAATGATCTGAATATGACTTACTTTTGGCACTTTCGGCTTGGTCATATAAGTTGGAAACGCATGAAGAAGCTCCATGATGATGGACTCCTAACCCGTTCGACTTAGAGTCGCTCGAGACATGCTAATCTTGCCTACTCGGCAAAATGACCAAGACACCTTTTGCAAAGAGTTGCGAAAGGCGTCCGACTTGTTGGGACTAGTACATAGTGATGTATGTGGACCAATGAGCACGACGAGGGGTGGTTATGAGTACTTCATTACCTTCACGATGATTTGAGTAGGTATGGATATATCTACTTGATGAAACATAAGTCGGAAGCCTTTGAAAAGTTCAAAGAATTCCGAATGAAGCACATAATCAACTCGGCAAGAAAATAAAGTTTCTTCGCCGGACCGAGGAGGCGAGTACATGAGCCATGAGTTTGATGACCATCGAAAAGTTGTGGAATAGTTCCTCAACTTACTCCGCCAGAACGCATACAAAGGAATGGTGTTTGAAAGGCGGAATAGGACCTTGTTGGACATGGTACGATCAATGATGAGTCGGAGATCCGCCTTTATCATTTTGGGGTTATTGTCTAGAAACAATGGCGTTCACACTAAACAAAGTACCATCAAAATCGGTAGAGAAGACACCGCATGAGATGTGGACAGCAAAAGCCGAGTTTGTCTTTTCTTAAGATTTGGGGTTGTGAAGCTTTTGTCAAGCGACTTCGGACAAGCTTACGGCCAAGTCGGATAAATGTATTTTCGTGGGTATCCGAGGAAACCTTGGGTTACTACTTCAACCGAGAAGAGGGCAAAGTGTTTGTCGCCGAACGGTGTCTTCCTTGAGAAAGAGTTTCACCGGGAGTAAGTGGGAGCACTGCAACTCAAGAAATTCGAGAGGAATCGGCTAATAGCGAATCGGCAAAAACCTTGGAGGTTGAGCCGATCGTGGCCGAGCCGACAAAGACTGTACTACGAAGATCGGCAAGATTACGAAGTGTTCGTGATGTGTTATCTTGTTAGATGGTGATGAGCCGCAAATTATTCGGAAGCGATGGTGGGATCTGATTCCGATTCATGGCTTGGAGCCATGAGATCCGAGATAAAGTCCATGGATGAAAATCAAGTTTGGAACTTGGTTGATCTGCCAGACGGTGCAAGACCCGTCGAGTGCAAATGGGTCTTTAAGAAGAAAACTGATATGGATGGAAATGTTTCAATCTATAAAGCACGCCTTGTCACGAAGGGGTTCCGACAAGTTCAAGGAGTTGATTACGACGAGACTTTCGCCGAGCGATGCTTAAATCAGTTCGGATCATGTTAGCTATAGCGGCCTATTTCGACTATGAGATATGGCAGATGGATGTCAAAACGGCTTTCCTTAACGGAAATTTAACCGAGGACGCATATATGATACAGCCCGAGGGTTTTGTCGATCCGTCTAATGCTGACAAGGTATGCAAACTTCAGAAATACATTTATGGGTTGAAGCAAGCATCTCAGAGTTGGAATATTCGCTTTGATGAGGTAGTCAAATCGTTTGGCTTCATCAAGAGTGATCATGATTCTTGTTTGTACAAGAAGTTTAGTGGGAACAAAGTAAATTTTCTAATCTTATATGTGGATGACATATTACTGATTGGAAATGATGTCCAGATGTTGCAAGAAACCAAGGAATCATTGGAAAGGAGTTTCTCAATGAAAGACTTGGGTGAGGCAACATACATCCTCGGAATCCGGATCTATAGAGATAGATCAAGGAGGCTCATTGGATTGAATCAGAGTACTTATTTGTACAAAGTGTTGAAAAAGTTCAACATGGAATCGTCTAAGAAGGGGTTCTTATCGATGTCCCATGGTGTAAAACTTAGCAAGACTCAGTGTCCTTCGACAACTGATGAGCGAAGTCGGATGAGTGCGATTCCATATGCTTCTGCAGTTGGATCAATCATGTACGCCATGATTTGTACTAGGCCGGATGTTTCCTATGCTCTAAGTGTTGTGAGCAGATACCAGGCTAATCCTCGAGAGATCCATCGATGACTAAAAATATCCTAAAGTACTTGAGAAGGACTAAGGATATGTTCTTGGTTTATGGTGGTGAAGATGAACTCGGTGTAAAGGGTTACACGGATGCGAGTTATCTCACCGACTCGATGATTCTCGCCGCAATCCGGATACGTGTTTATTATAAGCGGAGGTGCCGTGAGCTGGAAAAGTTCCAAGCAAGAGACCGTATTCCGCGTCACAACAGAGGTTGAGTATATTGTCCGCCTCGGAGGCAAAGAAGGAAGCTGTTTGGATGAGGAATTTCCTCATGGATCTTGGTGTGGTTCAGGGCTCGTCCAATCCGTTGGACGTGTATTGTGACAACAATGGTGCTATTGCACAAGCCAAGGAACCTAGACAACACCAGAAGAACAAGCACATACTCATGCGGTATCACCTAATTCGCCAGTTCGTGGATCAGGGTGATATCAAGTTATGCAAGGTACACACGGATGCAAATATTGCGGATCCGTTGACAAATCCGTTACCCCAGCCGAAGCATGAGGCGCACCTGAGAGCCATGGGCATTAGATGCTTAGACATATGATGTCGGAAGATTGACTCTAGTGCAAGTGGGAGACTGTTGGGAATATGCCCTAGAGGCAATCATGTATGATGATATTTCCCATTGTATTCATAAAGTTATTAAGTAGTCCTTGTATAAACATCTGATGTGTATCATTGAATATGTGATTCAGTTGTGGAACTATGCATTCATGTTGTTTGTACTAAATATCCTTGGTCATTGAGGTTGTCTTTGGACACACAACTTAGACCAATGTGAAAGTTGGCTTGATGACTCGGTTCCACTTGTCATGGGCATGGAGATGCTATTCCAACTTACACAGACTAGGCTAAAGAGTTTAGCGAGTCGGATTGACCCATACTGAGGTACAACGAACTAAGCTGTCATTTGTATATCTCAATCAATGTAATCCTTAGACCTGAGGTTGTTGCATAGTCCTAGTTGAGGATCACCGACTTAGGTTCTGTCAAACGTTGATCCGTGAATCGCGCTTATAAAGGCGGTTCTCGACCGAGAATCAAAATTGCGTGATGTGAATAACTAAGATGGGATTTTGCCCCTCCACTCGGAGAGATATTCTCTGGGCCCTCTCGTGAGATATGATTCGGAAAGCATGGCCATGCACGACTCGGTTAAGTGTTAACCGAGGCGATCGACTAAGAGTTAGTCGAGTGAGTCACTTATCTCGGATCGAGAAGAGAGTCGGACTATTTAAGGGATGACATATATTTGCCTATAGTCTGACAAGGTATATCGTGCGGCAAAAGGGACTCGGACGTAAGTCGCATTGGAAAGGCAAGTCATCATGACTCTTTGGTACTTGGGAGTCGGCACGTTCTGCTAGGAGCCGCTACCGACTGATCGATTGTGAGTCGGACTCCAATCGTGTCCAAGTAGCCATGAGCCTATGGGGTCACACACTTAAGAGCGGGAGCAAGTTCGGATTGGATCTGAACATATAATCTGGTTGGGTTGGACCTAAACCGGATTAGGACTGAGTTAGTGAGTTGGACTCACGGTGACTAGTGTTATATGGGCTTTAGTGAATGGGTCGCGGCAGAGCCCACGTTCACTCCTATATATAGTGGAACATAGTAACCCGTAAAGGTTAATCGTTGTTCGTTAGGTCATTCCATGTGTTGGAAACCCTAGCTCCACAGCAGTCCAAATTACCGAAACCTAGCAGTCACGCCGACGCCTCCTTGTAATGCGTGGATACCCCGGAGGTGTCAGGCGATCGCACCGGACGATCGGATCGTGAGGACTGCACTGCATCAACTGACGCGCTTCATCAGTAATCCGCAACCGCGCGTCTAGTGGTAAACCTCGTGGCCTTCTACCTCAGCTAGATCTTGGGATCACCACGTTAGAGGAAAATTTTATTTTATCTCTGCGTGGCCCAACACAAGGTCAAGCTCAGGAGCTAGGAGGAACAGGCAAGCTCAGGAGCCCAGCAACAACAGATCAAGATCAAGATCAAGATCAAGATCAAGATCATCATCAATCTACTACATCCACATCAGAATCTGTGGTGAGCCTCATAAAACCATCACATGATTTCATCATATTATCTAAATAAAAGCATGTGTTGTTTTATGAGATAATCTCTCAATAATCACCCAATAGGAGTGCATCTATCCTAGAGATTTCAAGTATAAGAATAAGAAATCAAGCTCAAACCACGAACACTAAACCCTCAGACCAGCCTCACTAGGTTCAGTGTTATTTTTGCAACTGAGATCATTTTCATTTGATCTTATCAGATCAGGGCACATCTCTCAGAGAGAGTAGCACCTCTAAACCTATAAGCTTCAAACAAATTATTGCCCAGCTAACTAGGAATTACATCCTAGAGCCTCAGACCAACATCATAGGCAGGAAAGTTAATAAAAACTTCCATGTCATCTTATCAGTTTTAATCACAAGCATAATCAAGCTAAGTCAGAAATAAAAACCAAATCACTTGTGTACCAGAATACAATGGTATCACAAGGACAAGTTCTTAATGGGCTAAAACCAATCTTTACTTAGCCTTCACAGATAAAAGGGGACAAATCAATGAATATCATTTTCCTGAAGCCAAGTGCCAGGAATCAACCTTAAATTCATCTATACATCCACATAAATCATTACAGGTAATTATTTGATTCAGTAAGTATAATCTCATACAAGCCAGTATTATAATTGTAGTAAGCAACTACTGAGAAAAGCTACTGTCAGCATAATCATTCTGACAGTAGAGTAAACTTCTCAAACCAACAACAAAATCCAATCAAGGATTTCATTGAAACACTAGCATAGATCATGGTGGATTACCACTAGAATTATTCTGACAAGCAATTAGCATCAACAAAACTACTATCAATCATCAACCACAGCAGACAATCCTTTTCCATGATCAAATATGATCAACACTAGATCTAAAGCATCATAGATATGACCAACAGGGGGTTATGAATCTTAATCAGATCAAGAACCCTAATCCAGAGATGAACTCAACTAGCACATAGTCACTCGGCAGGAAAGCCACTAGATACACACAGAAATAATCATGGCAGAAGTAGGGACAAACACCACCACGACAACTTACCCGAGGTCCTCGCTGACGAATCGAAGAGAAAGCAGAGGGGCCGACGAACCGCGGCACAGGGGAGCACCAGGAGCTCAGACCACACTGCCACGGCGTGCAAGACAAGACGAGACCAGCACACCACCGCAGGCGGGATCGCAGCGGTGGCGACAGCACCTTTCCGAACCCTTGGGTTCGGGAATAGGGTGGACCTGACCACGGGGAAGCCTCGGAGTCAAATCCAAGTGGATAAAACGAACAAGCATCGTCGACAACCCCAACTCGCACCACGGCGGCGGCCAGAACGGCCAACGGCGGCAGGAATCGACGGTGGCGGCATCGCCGGCCACGGAGTCAAGGCAGGGGAGGAGGAGATAAGGTCGAGAGAGAAAGGGAGACAGAGTGGGCTTGATGGGCCAAAACCCTTCGGGGTACTCATTTGACTTTGCCCTATTGGGCCACCCTGGCCCAATAAGTCCAAGGGGCCAGCCCAAGTTATTTCATAAAAAAATTTATCAATTAAAAAAGACCAAAATACCCCTGACCTCAATAGAATTATAGAAAATAAAATAAAAAGTCCAAAAAATTATAAATAAAATATTTTTGGATTCACAATAATCCACTATGTTCTAATAAAATAAAATATAAAGTTTTGAACACTTAAACTTCAATAAGAATTTTGTAATTTATATATTCCATATGGAATTTTACAAAATTATTGAAAAGTGATAAAAATAAATAAAAATCACTACCATTATTTATTAATATTATAGTATTTTTGAAAAATACTAAATAAATATTTAGTAATAAAAAATAATTCATATTTCTATAAGGATAAATGTTTATAATATAAATAAAATACCAAAAATCTTAGAAAAATAAGAATTCTAATTTAAAATATAATCATGTATTATTATTTCATTTAATTAAATATTTATCATTTATTAAATAATTATTGAGTAATAAGCATTATAAAAATCATATCTTGTTATTTATAAATCACCAAAAATACATGTAATATACCAAAATGATCACAAAAATAACATTTACATATTAAGAATCCAATATTCTACTTGTGAGTTAAATAAAAATTCAAATATTTTAACAACTCAAATACAAACTTATTAATAATTCATATAAAGATAAATAAAACTTATTACTATTTCTAAAAGAGTAAAATAAATCTAACAAATAGCATTAGTCTCAAATATTAATAATCTAATGTCATAATGATTTAAACATTATAAATGTTCCTATTTTAGAAAGATATACAACCTTAAATAAAGATTATCTCTAAAAAGAATTCCATTAATAATAAAGTCCTTAAAGAACAACTTGTGAACAATCAAATCTTCTCTAAACCATATTAATCACCAAATTATAAAAACTACTAGAACACTATATAAATCCACAAGTAGTCAAGTAATACTATGTTGGGTTTATAAACTATACTCACTCATCTATAAAGGGTAAATGATACTACTCTATCTAGAAATAAGAAACCATTATCCCAAGTAAAAGAATAACCATTCTTAAATAACTCAGAGAACACTTTTCAGATATATAAGATACTAATGTATAAGTACTATACTTTTAAAACTATTTGTATTTTAAAGTTAACTTTAGTTCCCAAGAATCTAAATATAACACCATACACCTTACTACATGTTTTATAGTTAACTTTGGTCTGAAGTAGTTAATCTATAAAGAAACTCAAGCCCAACCATTTGATCAAAACAAATAACATCAACCACCACTAATTAACTACAAGAGTTTGTTTAGACTTCGAAAGAGAAACCTTTTCTTCGAAGGTTATCCTTTTTGCCACTTTAAATAAGAAATCTTGTATAAGTAGTCCTAACTAGTATGTCATAAGAATGTATATTTTACTTCTACAAATGTGATGTCTACAACCACTCCTAAACTCTAATAAAAATACAACTATGAAACCTATTTAAAAGGACCACACATTCCAAAGTAACCACTTTAGGAATCTAAACCCTAGAACAACGCTATTCCCAGGATCTGTGCTTAGAACGTGCATCACATTACTTATGCATAAAAGCACACTGCTTCTTTAAACATTAGTCCTTACCGGACCAATGATGCTGATTTCAGATTTTGGATCTTATACATTGACTCGAAGATCATGAGTGCATAATCTTGCAATCACAAAAGGCAAGTTCACACTTGCTCATGTCCTTTGTTTATTTTCCGTAAAGTATTTTACAAATCCAGTGTTGTTTTCACCTGCATTTGAAAAGGGTCCGAAAACACTATTTTCAATAATAACAAGAACTATTGATTACTGATCCAGGGTGATCAGCTAATCTATTAAATCTGATAGTTGGGATACCACTGTTCAAAACTCTATCACCTAGGACTTAACAACCAATGTCGCCAGTGATTCTTGCGCCGTATATTACGCATTGACCATGAGATTTGGAATGGGACGAAGAAGTCAGCTGTATCTTCTTCCTCTCGCATGAAGCCAGATGTGCAGGTCGTGGCTGTTATCCTCGTAGCGTGCATTTTAATTGGTAATTCGTAGACGATATGCAGCATATGGGTGGGAACCCTCAACGTCCCATGATAGTTCTGACATCTAACGGTTTGTACAAACCATTGCTGTAATTCATTATGTGGGCATGGTGTACACCAAGGAGGCATGCAGGGTCGCGAAGGGGGCAGTGATTGGCTTGGATCATCTTCTGGGCCCCATATCATGGAATTTTGACGGAATAAGCTGCGGTTGTGCAACAAAGATGATCTCTCATGGGTAAAGTGACGCACCTCTTGAGTGTAAGAACTGTAACTTGTTACTCCTGTACGGGAAGGAGCATGAACGCGGAAAGAACCCATGAAGGTTACGTAAACCCGTGAAGGCTGATGGACATAGATTTTCAGAATAAAAGCAACCTTTGAAGAAATGTTTATGAAAAATTGCATTGCCTATGACCTACGGTCTGTGGCTGTAGATATAGTGCATCAAACACTCCTTTTCTAGTGAATTTGCTGAGTACGCTCGTACTCAAAGTATATTCTTAACCCTTGCTAGATTCTGAAGCCATTAGAACGATATCTACATCAAGATATGCTCCAGGACTTATCAATACCAGCTAAAGCTCTTCAATGAAGAAATGGAAGTCAACATATATCTCAACTTAAGTGAAGACGAAAGTTACCAATTAGATAGGAATATTATCTCTAGACAAAGAACCTATTTCTGTAGAGCGTTGCAATAGCAGCAATGCCAACCTCTTAGTCTAAATATTAGCTTAATAGTATGATCGTTCTGGCGTTGTTTAACTTTGATTCTTCTCCGTAATAAGTTCTTTCTCTCTCTTTAACCTAGAATGTTCTTTAGATCTTATGTAAAGAGTGAGTTGTAACCTTTAAGCCATGTATTGGACCCGCTATGTTTCTATTGTGCCATTCTGAGGGATATAATACTAGTGAACGGTGTTTCATTGGTGTTATGTCAACGACTATAGTATACTACATCATGCAGTGGTATGATGGGTCACCGCAAATAATAAGTTCAGATCTGAGATCATGGCACTCGGGCCCTAGTGACAAGCATTAAGCACAACAAGTTGCAACAAAGTCAAATAGCACTAACAGATACCAGGCACTACGCCCTAACAAATCTTATTCGATTACATGATAGAACTCATCCAATCCCTAACATCACCAAGCCTACAGCGGGGGATTACTCACTCATGGATGAGGGAAACATCGGTGGTTGATGGAGATGTTTTGGTGATGACGACGGCGATGATCCTCTCCAAATCCCCCGTCCCAGCAGGGTGCCAGAACGGAGTTTCTAGATCCGAATCTTGGTTTCTAGTGGCGGCGGCGGAGCGGAACTCTTTCTGAAAAACTATCGACCCCCCTCCCCCTGGTTTTTAGGTCAAGAGGCCACTTATAGGCGCAGAAGGAGGCCGAGGGGGTGCCTGGGGTGGCTGCACGGCCAGATGTGGGCCCGCGCCTGGCAGGGGTATGGTGTCAATACCCGGATTTTTAATCCCAGATGCCTGTTATGCCATACATCGCAATCCCAGGATTACCATTTTTGCGAGACATAACAGGATTTGGATATGACAGTACATAATCCATTACAAACCATACATAAGGTCTTACACAAATAAGGATCTTCTGATCCAGTTCTTAATACAACTCAAACAGCGGAATAACGTAATAGTAACGATAGCGTAGGAGAAGCTCCATCATCGGGGTCACAGGCAATGCTGACGATGGGAGATGATCCTAGTTGTCATATCCTTCCCGCGGTCCATCATCCTAGTACTCCTCTTCATAGTCTAGCCACGGGAATAGCCAGGGACAAAGCCATGAGTACTCTTTAAGTACTCGCAAACTAATACTAACAGTTAAGGGGGGTTTTGTAGTAGGACACTAAGCTCTAGGGTTATTTTGCAAAAAGCCAGATTTACCTCTACTAAGTTTAGAAGCAAAGAAAGCTAGTTGAAGTTTTTAACACCTAAATGGGAACTTGAATTTCATATCACAACCCTGTTGTGGTCAAGTCAAAGTCTCAATTCATTTCACAAGTCATTTTGAAAACATCTGATGGGGGAACAGTATGGCCACTCCAACTGTCCATAACCGCGGACGCGGCTATTCGAATAGTTTGACACTCTGTAAAGATTGTACACTTTCACCACAACATTCGATACATCCGTCAGGAACAAATCCTAAATTCACCATACTCAGTATGCGGATAATCAATCCTAACCTTTCCATTACACGCCCTAGTATAGGCACCTCTCCTGTGAGTTTGGCCTCCCAACCATGACCAACTGTCATCTTGGGTACTACACAGGTGGACAATCTTCACAAGGTATCCTCAGCTCAGACCTTGGCCGTGAGGGAACCCATACTAAGGTATATAAATTTCCAGTCAAGCCCTACCCAATTTTTGGGTATTGTGGTTATACGGTAAAATTGGAATGGTATCGCATCCAGACAACCATCAGTTTTATAAAGGGCTAAGGCTCATGCCTCAACATTTCCATCATCAAAATCATCTGGTGTTCGAGAACACATGTCAAAACATCTCAGTAGAATGACTCATCATTCTAAGGTTTTCATAACTAGTTTCACCAAGTATTCCCATCTAAAGTTGATCAAATTTTATGCTTAGCACTAGCATCTACAAGTGGTGGTAAGTACTAATGAGGGGTGGTAAACAAGTGGGGAGTTGCTAAGTTCAATCTCATGCCTTAGGATGACATCAAGATTATCTATCTTAGGCCAAATTTAATGCTCTTTATGCAACCTTCCATTATCTTCCTAGTATCTACAAGTCACTTAAGTAAACTCTAAGAGATAGCTTGGATAAAGAAATAAAGTATAAAGCTTGCAAGTAAAACTAGGATTGGGTTATCGAGTGGGTATGATCACATATGCTTAAGGCATATAGTTGGCATGGTAACAAGCAAGTATTAGCTTGCATAAGTAGGGTATCTTTCAAGGGTTAACTTGCTAAGTTAATAGCTTGCACATCCAACTAGTAGTATTAGGCTTGCCTTGTGCAGAGCAGTGGTTGAAGTTCTCCTCAGCTTCTTCCTCGTAGTATCCTCCTTCCTCCTCGTATCCTTGGTCGGTACTAGCGTCTATAAATAAATACGAGATACACAATCACCAAACAATACTTAACTATTTTCAATCATCACACAAAAGTGTACTATAGATGATCTAGCATCATCACTAACATTACAAGATTAAAGCTTTTGTCTTATTTATTTTATTTTTAGAAAAGTAATTTCTACTCATTGAAAAACTACTTAAGGTTTAATATTCTCTTACTCAAACATGGGATGATGTTGACACATGTCATCACCACATATTTCAGTACATGGGAATGTGATTTAAAGTGGTGTCACAATTTAATAAGGGTTAACCTTTTTATTTTAAATAAATAAAATGACTAGAAATGCCTATGTGGCATTCTTTTATTACTTGAACATTATTTCTGTAGTGAAACCCATATGTTTTTATATATTCTGAAAGGTATGATCAAATGTGATTTTTGAGAGTTGGAATCAACTCAAAATATCTTATGGTTGAAATTTGAAAAATGTTTGAATGCAGAAAAGCTTCTGACTTGTTATTTTTACCAAGGTTGATCTACAGATCCAAATGATTTGAATCCAATGGGCTTGGATTAAGATTTTCAGTACCTTTCTAACAAAATTGGTTTCATGCAATTTGGTTCATTAAATCGAGTTGGGTTGATTTTTGAAACTAGGTACAGAACTAGGTTTGAATTAAAAAGGAAAAGTCTAAATTCAAACTGTTGGGTCGCGCGGGAGAGGTTAATGGGCCGGCCCAGTGTCACTCCATGGCTGGGCTTGACCGGGGGTTCCACCAGTCGTTGGCTCATAACGCCGGTGATGCAGGCTGTGTGGTTCGTTGGATTAGAAGGGCGATCGATGGCTGAGGGTCGTCGTCGACGATGAACATGTCACCGGTGAGCTCGAACCCTAGCGGCTCAGTGGGGGTGCATAGTGGGCATACCAGGGCTACAGCGATGACGGCGAGGCGGGCAAACGAACGAGTGGTCGACGACGATCTCAGGGATGGTCGAGCCAGCTCCGTGGGTGGTCGAAATCAACGCCCCCCTTCTTCTCCAAGGGCGGCCTGCTCCGGCGCAATTCCGGCAAGTTGCTGCTCCTCGTGCTCCGGCTCGAGGGTGGAACGATCAGTGAGGTGAGGGGACTGGAATTGTGTGCTTCAAAAGGCTGGGGGTGGCCTCCTTTTATAGGCTCGACGGCGAGACCGAGAGGGATAGGCAGGCGATGGTGACGACATGGATACGGGCGGCTAGCGGCATGGCTGAGGTTGGTGCTCGACGGGCGGTCTCCTGGCGATGCTCTAGAGCTTAAATGCGTGCATAGGGGCGGTGGAAATCGGTCGGGAACGTGCGGTGCTCTGCGCGGCAGAGGCGGCGAACTCCACGGCGAGCGGTGGCTACGGGGTACGGGGCGGTGAACGGAGTTGTCTGGCATGTTCCTGGGATCATGGCGAAACGGTGGGCACGGGTTGCGGTCGAGGGGCGGTGTGTTCACGCGTGCCGGGTGCGGCGCTCTGGGGCGGGCTCGGCATGTTGTAGTGGCACTGGGCGCGCAGCATTCCTGGTGGTCCACGGCTTGCACTGGGTTGGGGAGGGGACAGTGGGCGGCGGTGAGGTGCTGGCTACCTCCCAGACAAGGTGCGCAAGGCTAGGGTGGCTGCTATCTGGCCGACGACAATGGGGTGGCATGGTGAGGCTCGGCCTGCTCACCATTGATGGCAAGGCAAGCTCACAGTGGTGCTTGATGATTACAATTGAGCTAGATGATCTACTAAAGACTAGTTGCAACCAGAGAGGGAACAAGTTAGGCCAAATTTACTACACACTATAGTGTTTGTGATTTGTTTGATTTGAATCTGCAAGGTGTTTGATGAAATGGCCGCAAGAACTTGAATTTTGAATTTTGAAAAGATTTTTGGTGGGTGTGCTAGGCATGTGCTGGGGATTCTGTGGGTGCTTGGGTTTTGAAAATTGAGCTTGTTTGAGTGGTTTTTGAAATATGGGGATCTTCCCATATGAGATAGATTCAATTTAAACTGTCCTTTAAACTTAGCATTTGAATGTTTTTGGAAGACCACAAAGTGGGCCTTGGTACCTCATTATGAGTACTAACAAGGGGTGCAAAGATCCACCAATATTTTTGTTAAGTTTTGAGTGCTTGGAATAGCCAAAGTAGGCATGATAGTTAATTTGGCCAAAGTGACCATTCACTTCATTTGTTTATTTTGAGTTGTTTGTCTTTGGGAAAAGTTTGGGAATTGTTTAGATGATGTTTATTTCACCTAAGAATCCTTTTACAAGCAAGGAAACACAGAATCATGGCAATTCAAAAGAATCCAAATTTTGAATACACACATATGAATGCTTTCATATTTTTAGTTGGGAAAGTTTTTGTTAACCCTAATTTTGATGACTAGAGTTTGATGATCCAAGCTTAATATTGTTGGGATGTTACAAACCTTCCCCCCTTAAATAAAATCTCGTCCCGAGATTTGAGAAAGGACGAAAAAAGATTACCTAGGATTTGAAGAGATCGGGAAACTCTGTCCTAATGTGATCTTCGCGCTCCCAGGTAGCTTCTTCTTCCGTGTGGTTGCTCCACTGAATCTTGAGAAACTTGATGCTTCGGGTTCTGGTAGTTCTGAAAGCTTCTTCCAAAATACAGATGGGTACTTCGGGATAGGTCAGGTCATCGTTGATCTTTATGGTCCGATGATCAATGTTCTTGAACACTTCAGTCTTTTCCGAAACTTCGAGGCACTTGCGAAGTAATGAGATATGGAACACATTGTGCACAGCTGACATCTCTTCGGGCAGTTCCAATTGATACGACACTTCTCCTCGACGGTTCAGAATCTTGAAGGGTCCGATATATCTGGGGGCTAACTTTCCCTTGAGCTCGAAACGCTGCATTCCTTTCAATGGCGACACTTTCAAATACACAAAATATCCGATGTTAAAAGCGAGGTCTCGACGTCTCTTGTCGGTGTAACTCTTCTGTCTTGACTGAGCCGTCTTGAGGTGCTCACGAATCTTGTGAACTTTCTCTTCTGCTTCTCGTAGGATGTCGGGTCCGAAAATCTTACTCTCTCCTACTTCCGACCAGTTCAAAGGGGTGCGACACTTCCTTCCATACATGAATTCAAATGGGGCCATTTGCAAACTAGCTTGATAATTGTTGTCTTCCCATTTGGATCCATACTCTAACACGCATGCTCTCAACATGTCTTTGAGTATTTGATTTACTCGCTCTGTTTGTCCATCAGTCTGAGGGTGATAAGCTGTGCTGAAATCTACTCGGGCTCCTAAACCTTCTTGGACTTTCTTCCAGAATCTCGAGGTAAACTGGGTTCCTCGATCAGATACGATGTTCTTGGGTACTCCGTGCAAACTGACGATTCTAGCGATGTATAACTCCGCTAGTTTTGAACTCTGATGTGTGGTCTTGACTGGTAAGAAATGGACTACTTTGGACAATCTGTCACATCCCAAAATTTTCCAAATTTTGTAATGTGAAAAAATAAATAAACAAAATAAATAATTGTTGAAATTTAGGGTGAAAAGAAACTTTTTGTTTCTAAATGCAAACTTAAAATCCCATCTTGAACAAACTTGAGTAAAGTTTGAATCCAACTAAATTCAAATCAAGTGAAATGCATTCTTTATAAATGCATCTTGGAATTTAAACATTTGGAAAATAAACCAAAACCCTAAAACCCTAATGGAAGAAAAACATTTCCAAGTTATCTCTAAGCCTATGGATTTTATCCATATAAAACTTTTGTCAACAAACATTTACAAATGATTAAGAATGACAAATAGAAATATTATGAAACCATAGAAATTGATTTCAATCAATTTGGAACCAAAGATAAAATCTTATGAAATTAATAAGATAAGGAAATTGAATTTCCAAAGCTAATAAAGCAACTATCAAGAAATCCACAACAAATGGTGAGCAATTAATCCTAAATACATTTAAAAAGATAAATAAATATTAAATAAGATTTTACAAATTGGAATCACCAATGTTTGGATCTCTAAATAAAAAGAATGGGTTTTATAAGTTAAAGAAAGAAATATTAAATGAGGAACATTTAAAGACCAAATTAAAACTTGGCCAAGACCATAAGAAAATGGAATGAATATAATCCAAATCCAAATAAAATAATGGTTAAGGAATTTTCAAATTAATTAAGAGGGCATTAACCAAATCCTATTCTATTTTGAATAAAGACAAAATCCCTAATGGAATTGATTAATTAAATCAGGGAAAAATAATTGGAATATACCCAAGAGAGATAAAAGTTATTTAATTAACTTAAATAAAAGATTCATTTAAATAAAGTTTTATGGAATTGAAACCCAAATTTAATTTCAGTGGAATAAAGACAAATACCCCAATTTTAAATGATTAATAAATCATATTAAAAATATTCCAAATAATTCAAGGTAAACTACTTGACACCCAAAATAAACAAATAAAACCTACTGAAAAGATTTGGAAAGATTTAGATTTCAAATGGAGTTTGAAAAACATTATTAAATCTTATTTGACTTAATACAAGGGCCTATCTTAATTAATTAATATTCCCTAAAAATAATAAATATATTATTCTAAATTTTACTTTAGAATGTATTATTAATCAGTAGTAAAATCTACACAAAGTTTGGCAAAGGTTTGAATTCAAATGAGTATTTGAATTGTTTAAACAAAATCAAAACCGATAAATAGGAAAAGAAAAAGAAAAACAATCAGTACAAAAAAATGAAGCAAAGCTAACTAGCCCAGCAGGCCCAACCTAGCCCAGCACCAGCCCATCTCCCCCTCCCGCGAGAAAACGGTTCGCACCAGAGTTTCAACCCGCGGAGCCACTGACATCTGGACCCCACTGCCCCTTTTCCTTTCTCGCTGACGAAGCAGTCCCGCTTGTCAGTCGTCTTCTCCACCCCGCGCGCTGACCTCACCCCTCTCCCCGGTCGTTTCTGGCCGATTTCAATCGCGTTAATTCGCGTTAACGCAGCAATCAACCTCTCTTGCGACCACGCGTACTTAATCACCTACTCCCCCTCTCCGTTTCCCCCCAGGAACCACCTACTCCCTGCCCCCAGGCTGCTTCTATTTTGGCTCGCACCGCCGCGGACTCCGACGAGCTCTTCGAGCAATTTCGGCCACACCTCGCCGCGCCTCGCCCCCTCGACCACACAAGCGTGTTCCCCAGACCCCTGCGCACCTTCTGGTACTCTTAGCTCGCTCGCGCTCGCTTTGCAACCTCGACTGCGTCTTCGACAAAGCAGCGCCGCCGTCTGTCTTCTCTCCGACGAGCTCCCTCGGTATGTACTGACCGTCCCCTTCCCTCTAGTTGACACGCGAAGGATCCCCAGCACCGTGCGCATCTAACTACACCTCAGTTTTGTCTTAGCGCGCACCGTGGCATCGTCTCCAACAAACGACTGACGCACCCGACGACAGACACATCTCCGGCGAGGAATTCCGACTAACCCCGTGCGCCCCTCAACAAACATCAAGCACGTTGAGCTTCAGCATCACTCCGCGAACCTGGTGAGACACCTCATCCTCTCCCTTGCTTCCTGTAGCCGCCGCAGCGCCGCTAGCAGAGCATCGTCGTCGTGCCGCCAGTTATTGGCAAAGAAGTGGGAGCCGTCCGATCTAGATCCGAGTGACGCGATAGAACCTAAGCGAAGAGGTATCCTACGATCTGTGCCATGCGATTAAGTTAGATCCTGCGGCCAGAGCTGATCGATCCACGCGAACTGTTTTTGTCCAATAGGAAGCAGCCACGTGGCTCAGAGTTTGTTATAAAAACAGAAATTGATCTATTAGATGTTCAATTTTGTAAAATTCATAACTTTCAAACCACACATCCAAATTTTGCAAATTTTATATCAATGGAATCAGCAAGACAAGTACTTTCCAAACATGCACTTTGTTTAGTAAATTTCTTCTGATAAAATAGTTGTTTTTGCAGAAACTTGTGTAGGCTTATTTAGAACATAAAACTATTCTAAAATTGTTTTTGTGATAAAACCTTTGGGCAAATGGATTGTTTGAACCTAATGAACATCTAAACCAACTTGTGGTTTCAAAAACATATTTTGTGAAGCAAAAGAATAAATCTTTAATTTAGAACATTTCTAGTCAAATAAAGAAAATGTTTATTTATTAAAAATACTTTTTGGAGAAAACCTTTGGGAAATGTTTTGGAATAAACTCTCTGACCCCAAACACTAAGTTTTAGAATTAAAAATGTATTTGGTGAACCCTATAAAGATTATTACTTTGCTAAAGGCAATTTCAACCACATAAAATATTGATTTGGTTTAAAAATGATTTATAAGTAAAATCTTTTGCAAATGGTTTTTCCACTTATATAAAATGACCTATATGTGTTTTAGAATGTTTATAACCTATTAGAAACCAATTTTCCAAATAAAACAATCTTTGGCATACTTGCATGTATTGCTTTTTTTTATTATTTTATGTGATGTTTGCTTGAATGGTAGATTGAAATATTGCTTGCTTGATTGAATTGTAGTGGAATTTGAAGAGTGTGATCATTGAAAGATCAAGGATTGAACTTATATTCTCTACCAAAAAGGCAAGTGATGCTCCATACTTTTGTCCCATTATTTTCACTATGCATTAGTGATATTTCTAAGTAGGACTTGCATGGAATTTTTGCTAAGTGTAAACTATGCCATGGGAAATCCTAGTAGATGAAACCTTAGTGAAATTTCCTAAGTTAAGATTCCTACAACTATCCTGCTTAGCTTAGCTAGTAGAAAACAAGGGTGGAATATATTCACACTATGGAATATTTCTAAGCCAAGGACTTATGTTTTGTTTAATAAAACAACTAAGTGAATGAATCACCTGGGTGGAATGGAAGGAATGGTTTGTGTTGAGTGGTTATACAAGGCCCATTTCTATGATTTACCTTGTGTATCTCACTTGTGGATGGCCACCCAGGAACAAAGAGATTTGAGATGTCAAATGTTGAGAAGCTTCAAGTGTAGCCACTTGGCATTATGGGCTCTGCCTGGATCATATAGGTTGCAATAACTTAGCCAAATGGATAGTTGGTGGTAGGGTTTTGATAGGTTGGAGCGCATCCATTCTGGTCTAAGGGAAGGTTTCTGAAAGATCTTGTCTTGCTGAAACCAAGTCTTGTGGGGAAAGTGCACCACCTCTGCAGAGTGTAAAATCTAAGTACTTAGCCATGTCCCTGGTAAAGGAAAATTTGAGCATCAATACATGGAAGCTATCAAGAATCTCCTCATCCCAATTTCTAAGTTAAAACTTTGTGGTTGAACAAGGGTTAAATGATCACCAATTTCTATTGGTAGATGCCTTGGGTGATTTTTGACAAACAAAAACTTAGTGTTTTTCAAAAGATAAGGAAAATCTATTTTGAGCAAAGCAAGCCTAAGCTCCACTTATCCAAATGCATATAGATGATAGACTCCACTATACTACCATAGTATCACTTGCCAATACAATTCAAATGTATTGACCCTTGTGGCTGTAACTTATTATGTTGCAGGTTTGTTTGATGTTAGTGAAGTTTATTGATTAGGATTACAAGTCTACAACCAACATGACTGCCTGTGGCACTTTGAAGATGAAGTACCCCATGCTATAGTTATATTCTGCTGCATTATAATGAGATAGCCACATGAGCTATGTAAGATGTAATAAATTATTTTATTCCTGGTTATAAAGTTGCATTATGACCTTTGTTTCTTGATATTACATCTTAACTGTGGATGCTAGCTATTGATCCAGGGACTATCATTGTAAACACAGGGATCTCTACCTTATTGAAGGTTGGGACCTCTACACAATCTGTCAACTATGACCCAGATAGAGTCATTTCCCCTACTAGAAGTAGGCAATCCGGTGATAAAGTCCATTCCAACGGAATCCCATTTCCATTCCGGAATTTGCAGGGGTTGCAAAAATCCTGCGGGTCTTTGATGTCCTACCTTGACTCGCTGACATATATCACACTTGGCGATATAGCTTCTGATTTCTCTCTTCATCTTATGCCACCAAAACTGTTCTTTCAAATCCTGATACATCTTCGTTCCTCCGGGGTGGATAGAATAAAGAGTATCATGAGCTTCCTTCAGAATAAGTTCTTTCAACTCTGAATCTACTGGTACACAAAGGCGTCATTTGTACCACAGAACTCCTTCTTTGTCTTCCGTGAATTCGGGTACCTTTCCTGTACCGATACGACGTTTGATTCCTTCGATACTAGCATTTCCTTTCTACGCCTCTTTGATCTGAATGATCAAAGTGGGTTGAAGTTCTATGCTAGCCAAAAATCCTTCACTCACTAATTCCATTCAGAAATCCTCCAGCTCTTTGTGCAGGATTGGTTGCTCCTTCAAAATCATGGAGTTAAAGCGGCACGGCAATATGCTAAGGGCATCTGCTACCATGTTGTCTTTAGCGGGGTGATAGTGAATGTCCAGGTCGTAATCCTTGATTAGCTCAATCCATCTTCTCTGCCTCATATTCAGTTCCTTCTGAGTGAATATATACTTCAGGCTCTTGTGATCTGAATAAATCTCACAACGGTTTCCCATCAGGTAATGCCTCCATGTCTTCGGGGCTAGAACTACGGCTGCGAGTTCGAGGTCATGGGTTGGGTAGTTTTGTTCATGCTATTTCAGTTGTCGAGATAGATAAGATATAACTTTGCCTTCTTGCATTAGCACACATCCGAGACCGATCTTGGATGCGTCACAATATACGTCAAAGGGCTTCGTGATATCCGGCATGATCAAGATTGGGGCTGAAATCAATCTTCTCTTGAGTTCTTGAAAACTCGCTTCACATTTGTCCGTCCATTCAAAATTCTTGTCCTTCTTTAGCAATTGGGTCATGGGTCTGGCAATACTCGAGAATCCTTCTAAGAACTTGCGGTAGTATCCCGCCAATCTGAGAAATGCATGAACTTGGGTTTGAGTGGTTGGGGCTTGCCAATCTTCGACATCCTTCACTTTTGCAGGGTCAACGGAAATTCCTCCGACTGATACAATGTGGCCGAGGAATCCTACCTCCTATAACCGGAATTCACATTTGCTAAACTTGGCATACAACTGATGCTCTCTAAGGTTTCCAAGAATGGCCCTTAGGTGTAGCTCATGTTCTTATTCTAATTTGGAATAAATCAGAATGTCGTCGATGAAAACAACGACAAACTTATCCAGGAAGTCCATAAAAATCTTATTCATGAGATTCTTGAAATAAGAGGGGGCATTGGTTAATCCAAAAGACATGACAGTATACTCGTATAATCCATATCTGGTGGTAAAGGCAGTCTTTGGAATATCCTCTGCGCAAATCTTGAGTTGATGATAGCCAGTTCTAAGATCAATCTTAGAAAACACTTTGGCACCGGTCAACTGGTCAAACAGGTCTTCTATCTTGGGCAATGGGTATTTGTTCTTAATAGTGACATCATTCAATTTCCGATAATCCATACACAGACGGTTACGTCCATCTTTCTTGTCCACGAACAAGACATGTGATCTCCATGGTGATGCACTTGGTTGAATCAATCCAATTTCCAACATGGCATCCAGTTGCTTCTTTTGTTCTGCTAATTCAGACGGGTTCATACTATATGGTCTCTGGGCTATGGGTCCTGTTCCAGGAATTAGTTCAATGATAAACTCGATATCCAGATCTGGGGGCATACCAGGCAAAACATCTGGAAATACATCCAGGTATTCACAGACTATCAGGACTTGGTCAATGGTATGTTGGGATATACTCTTGTTGCACTTGAATTGACGAGGTAAGGTTTCAGATATATGCTCGACTGATATTCCTGCTGTACTGGTCATGGTTATGGCTTTCTTGGCACAGTCAATTAATCCTTTATGTTTGGAAATCCAATCCATTCCTAGTACTACTTCCAAACCTTTAGTTTCGAGTACTATCAGATTAGCATAAAAATCTATGCCATGGATTCGGATAGGGATGGCTTTGCAAATTTGCCTAGCCTTGGTGGTTGAACCGGGGATTTGAACAATCATAACATGCTTAAGTTTGGTTGGTTGAATCTTACTAGTGCATGCAAATTCTTCGGTGACAAATGAGTGCGATGCACCAGAATCAAACAACACTCTTGCAAGTACTGAGTCAACAGAAAACATACCCAGCACGACATCGGGTGCTTCCTAGGCTTCTTCAGCATGCATGAGAAAAAGACGATCGTTGCGGTTGAGAGAGTTCCCTGGGGCAAACCTTCTTCCGGGTTGAACACGACGTTGCTGCTGAGCTGGGGCATTTGCATTGGGGGTTGCGGCATTCTTCTTGGGGCACTCATTGGAGTAGTGACCCTTATTTCCACAGTCATAACAAGTCACTTGCGACTTGTCCTTTGCTGCAACAGGCACAACATTGCTTCCAGTCCTTGGGGCAGTGTTGGTGTTGGTGGTAGCATTGTTGTTGTTGAACTTGGGTGGTGCACGGTTGAAATTGCCAGAGTTGTCGGGGTTGTTGTGACTTCCTCCGGGCCTTGGGTTTCCACGGTTGGGATAGGTCGGACGGTTCATCGGGGGTCTGTTGGTTCTTGGGGCAAATCCTGGAGATGGTTTAGGGCGATACTTTGGTGTATGATGGGTTCCTGGCTGATGCATCATGCGGCGCTTGCGGTTCTCATTGGCTCGGTTGATCTTTCCTTCCATCTGAATGGCAGAGTCGACGAGATCTTCAATATCAGAAAAGGGAATATTGACCAACACCGTCTGCATCTTATCGTGTAGACCATTCAGGAATCTTTCTTTCTTCTTGGCTTCAGTGTCGATCTCATCCGGGGCATACCTAGCTAATGACAACAATTTGTCACGGTATTCCACTACGGTCATCCTTCCTTGCTTCATTTCTCTGAACTCATCTCTCATTCTCTTGATCAAACCCGGTGACACATGGGTTCTGCTGAACTTGACCTTGAATTCCTCCTGGTCATCATCATCCTCCGGTCATTGCACGAACGCTGTTCCACCATGCTCTTGCATCTCCGGCTAGATAGTGGGTGGCGAACAGAACTTCCTTGTTAGCTTCCACTCCGGTGACTTCCAGGTTGTTCTCCATGGTTTGCAGCCAATCATCTGCATCTAGGGGCTCTTCTGACTTAGTGAAAACAAGTGGGTTGGTATTCTAGAAATTCTTGATCTTAGATCCATGGTTGTCCTGATTTCCTTGGCCTTGGTTGTTGTTGGCCATATGAGCTATCTGCTGAAGGGTGACTAGGTAGGCCTGACATTCTTCTCTTTCAGCTTCGCGGTCAGAAACCAACATTTGCAGGATCTGCAACATCGGGTCCGGGGATGACCCACTTCCTCCGTGAGGCATCTGAAGATTGAGATAGATCATGAGAAAAGAGGGAAATTTCTAAGGTTCGGGGTTTTGTAAAGTTTTTGAAGTTTGACTCATATTTTTCTAGCAACTTGCTTTTCATTCATTCATTCATAGCACACGAGACAACACACACCACCACAAAGGAAAACAGATGGTTTTAAGAACCATTCTCGAAACTACGATACAGTGGGACCGGATACGACTCACTAACGCTAGTTCTCAAGTGCTACTACTCCTCGGAGTCGGTGTAATCATCATCCTCATCATCGTCATCGATGAAGGCGAAGTCATCCTCATCGGTGAAGAAGTCCATGGCCTGATCCTCCAGAAAATCATCATCATCGCTGAGATAGGAGTAGGGGTCTCCACGAAGATCTTCTCCGGCATTCTCCCTTTCCTCCAACTGCATGTCTCTCTCGTGGATGGTCTCCTCCAAATCCTAGATATGGTGGCGAACACAGGCAATGATGCGCTCCTTCTTGTTGAGCTGACGGCGATGAGACTTGCGATCCTTCGCTAGCATGGCGATGGTCTGATCCTTCGTCTTGATGATGGCGGACTTGTGGTTGGAGTAATCACGGGCATTGTCCAATTCCTGCTGACGATCATACATCATGAAGCTAAGGTGGTCCAACTGAGTCTTCAGCTCGGGGTGATGTGGGGCTTCCAGTGGCTGTCCCATAGCATCACACCTTGGGTAAAACTCAAAGCGGGTACCCTTGATTTGATTGATACTCTGCCCACACAGACGGGCAAGAGCTTCCAGCATGGCCCTGGCAAGTCCATCGAGCCAGTTGTTCTCTATTAAGGTAAACTGAATTCCCTCTGCAGTGGGAGGTTCAATCTTTCCTTTGAGACTTGCAACAACTAGCCACTGCAGATCTTCTCCTCCTTGGTCATTGAGCTGGGCTCAAGAACTTCAAAAGTGTGCTCCAAGTTCAAAGCTGGTCCAGGTCACGCTCAAAGATGAGTTCTCCTCCATTACCCAACTGATAAAACTTGTTGTACTTCACGTCCATCTATAAGAAGGTAGGATGAGTAAGTTAGTAGAGTGATCAAGTGTGTCAAGTTTTATGTATTTTGTAAGAGTTATTGAGGAATATGAATTTTCATGAAAGAACCAAAGTGATAAGAATGGGAATAAGTTTTTATAAATACTCACTTCCTTTGGTTTTGAAACTAAATTTTTGATTCGAACGTCCATTCTATCTAGGGTCTCCTATGGTCAGGATGGCTCTGATACCAACTTGTCAACACCCGGATTTTTAATCCCAGATGCCTGTTATGCCATACATCGCAATCCCAGGATTACCATTTTTGCGAGACATAACAGATTTGGATATCACAGTACATCATCCATTACAAACCATACATAAGGTCTTACACAAATAAGGATCTCCCGATCCAGTTCTTAATACAACTCAAATAGCGGAATAATGTAATAGTAACGATAGCATAGGTGAAGCTCCATCTTCGGGGTCACATGCAATGCTGACGATGGAAGATGATCCTAGTTGTCATATCCTTCCTGCGGTCCATCATCCTAGTACTCCTCTTCATAGTCTGTCCACGGGAATAGCCAGGGACAAAGCCATGAGTACTCTTTAAGTACTCGCAAACTAATACTAACATTTAAGGGGGGTTTGTAGTAGGACACTAAGCTCTAGGGTTGTTTTGCAAAAAGCCAGATTCACCTCTACTAAGTTCAGAAGCAAATAAAGCTAGTTGAAGTTTTATAACACCTAAATGGGAACTTGAATTTCATATCATAACCCTGTCGTGGTCAAGTCAAAGTCTCAATTCATTTCACAAGTCATTTTGAAAACATCTGACATGGGAACAGTATGGCCACTCCAACTGTCCATAACCGCGGACGCGGCTATTCGAATAGTTTGACACTCTGCAAAGATTGTACACTTTCACCACAACATTCGATACATCCGTCAGGAACAAATCCTGAATTCACCATACTCATTATGTGGATAATCAATCCTAACCTTTCCATTACACGCCCTAGTATAGGCACCTCTCCTGTGAGTTTGGCCTCCCAACCATGACCAACTATAATCTTGGGTACTGCACAGGTGGACAATCTTCACAAGGTAGCCTCAGCTCAGACCTTGGCCATGAGGGAACCCATACTAAGGTATATAAATTTCCAGTCAAGCCCTACCCAATTTTCGGGTATTGTGGTTGTACGGTAAAATTGGAATGGTATCGCATCCAGACAACCATCAGTTTTATAAAGGGCTAAGGCTCATGCCTCAACATTTCCATCATCAAAATCATCTGGTGTTCGAGAACACATGTCAAAACATCTCAGTAGAATGACTCATCATTCTAAGGTTTTCATAACCAGTTTCACCAAGTATTCCCATCTAAAGTTGATCAAATTTTATGCTTAGCACTAGCATCTACAAGTGGTGGTAAGTACTATTGAGGGGTGGTAAACAAGTGGGGAGTTGCTAAGTTCAATCTCATGCCTTAGGATGACATCAAGAATATCTAGCTTAGGCCAAATTTAATTCTCTTTATGCAACCTTCCATTATCTTCCTAGTATCTACAAGTCACTTAAGTAAACTCTAAGAGATAGCTTGGATAAAGAAATAAAGTATAAAGCTTGTAAGTAAAACTAGGATTGGGTTATCAAGTGGGTATGATCACATATGCTTAAGGCATATAGTTGGCATGGTAACAAGCAAGTATTAGCTTGCATAAGTAGGGTATCTTGCAAGGGTTAACTTGCTAAGTTAATAGCTTGCACATTCAACTAGTAGTATTAGGTTTGCCTTGTGCAGAGCAGTGGTTGAAGTTCTCCTCGGCTTCTTCCTCGTAGTATCCTCCTTCCTCCTAGTATCCTTGGTCGGTACTAGCGTCTATAAATAAATACGAGGTACACAATCACCAAACAATACTTAACTATTTTTAATCATCACACAAAAGTGTACTATATATGATCTAGCATCATCACTAACATTACAATATTAAAGCTTTTGTCTTATTTATTTTATTTTTAGAAAAGTAATTTCTACTCATTGAAAAACTACTTAAGGTTTAATATTCTCCAACTCAAACATGGGATCACATTGACACATGTCATCACCACATATTTCAGTACATGGGAATGTGATTTAAAGTGGTGTCACAATTTAATAAGGTTTAACCTTTTTATTTTAAATAAATAAAATGACTAGAAATTCCTATGTGGCATCCTTTTATTACTTGAACATTATTTCTGTAGTGAAACCCATATGTTTTTATATATTCTGAAAGGTATGATCAAATGTGATTTTTGAGAGATGGAATCAACTAAAAATCTCTTATTATTGAAATTTGAAAAATGTTTGAATGCAGAAAAGCTTCTGACTTGTTATTTTTACCAAGGTTGATCTACAGATCCAAATGATTTGAATCCAATGGGCTTGGATTAAGCTTTTCAGTATGTTTCTAGCAAAATTGGTTTCATGCAATTTGGTTCATTTAATCGAGCTGGGTTGATTTTTGAAACTAGGTACATAACTGGGTTTGAATTAAAAAGGAAAAGTCTAAATTCAAACAGTTGAGTCGCGCGGGAGAGGTTAATGGGCCGGCCTAGTGTCACTCCATAGCGGGGCGCAATGGTGTGGGGTTCCACCAACATCGGCTCATAACGCGCGAAGCGGTATGGGGCGGTGTGGTTCTTTGGATTAGAAGGGCGATCGACGGCTGAGGGTCGTCGTCGACGATGAACATGTCACCAGCGAGCTCGAACCCTAGCGGCTCAATGTGGGTGCATAGGGGGCATACCAGGGCTCCAGCAACGACAGCGAGGCGAGCAAACGAACGAGTGGTCGACGGCGATCTCAGGGATGGTCGAGGCAGCTCCGGGGGTGGTCGAAATCAACGGCCCCCTTCTTCTCCACGGGCGGCCTCCTCCGGCGCAATTTCGGCAAGCTGCTGCTCCTCGTGCTCTGGCTCGAGGGTGGAACGATCAGTGAGGTGAGGGGAGTGGAATGGTGTGCTTCAAATGGCTGGGGGTGGCCTCCTTTTATAGGCTCGACGGCGAGACTGAGAGGGATGGGCAGGCGACAGTGGCAACATGGCTATGGGCGGCTAGCAGCATGGCTGAGGTTGGCGATCGATGGGTGGTCTCCTGGCGATGCTCTAGAGCTTAAATGCGTGTGTAGGGGAGGTGGCAATTGGTCGGGAACGTGCGGTGCTCTGCGCGACAGAGGCGGCGAACTCCATGGCGAGCGGTGGCTACGGGGTACGGGCGGTGAACGGGGGTGTCTGGCGTGTTCCTGGGATCATGGCCAAGCGATGGGCACGGGCTGCGGTCGAGGTGTGCACGTGCGGTGCGGGCGCTCTAGGGCGGGCTCGGCATGTCGCAGTGGCACTGGGCGCGCGGAGTTCCTGGTGGTCCACGGCTTGCACTGGCTTGGGGAGGGGACAGTGGGCGGAGGTGAGGTGTTGGCTACTTCCCAGACAAGGTGTGCAAGGCTAGGGTGGCTGCTATCTGGCCGGCGACAATGGGGTGGCATGGTGAGGCTCGGCCTGCTCACCATTGATGGCAAGGCAAGCTCACAGTGGTGCTAGATGTTTACAATTGAGCTAGATGATCTACTAAAGACTAGTTGCAACCAGAGAGGGAACAAGTTAGGCCAAATTTACTGCATACTATAGTGTTTGTGATTTGTTTGATTTGAATCTGCAAGGTGTTTGATGAAATGGCCGCAAGAACTTGAATTTTGAATTTTGAAAAGCTTTTTGGTGGGTGTGCTAGGCATGTGCTGGGGATTTTGTGGGTGCTTAGGTTTTGAAAATTGAGCTTGTTTGAGTGGTTTTTGAAATATGGGGATCTTCCCATATGAGATAGATTCAATTTAAACTGTCCTTTAAACTTAGCATTTGAATGTTTTTGGAAGATCACAAAGTGGCCCTTGGTACCTCATTATGAGTACTAACAAGGGGTGCAAAGATCCACAAATGTTTCTATTAAGTTTTGAGTGCTTGGAATAGCCAAAGTAGGCATGATAGTTAATTTGTCCAAAGTGACCATTCACTTCATTTGTTTATTTTGAGTTGCTTGTCTTTGGGAAAAGTTTGGGAATTGTTTAGATGATGTTTATTTCACCTAAGAACCCTTTTACAAGCAAGGAAACATAGAATCATGGCAATTCAAAAGAATCCAAATTCTGAATACACACACATATGAATGCTTTCATATTTTTAGTTGGGAAAGTTTTTGTTAACCCTAATTTTGATGACTAGAGTTTGATGATCCAAGCTTAATATTTTTGGGATGTTACATGTGGGACCCCCAGGCCCCTTCTTCGTCTCGTCTTCTGGCTCCGTGGATCTTCTGGTGAAATATATTTTTTGGCATATTTTCGGATTTTCCCGATAGTTGATTTTCCGCACAAAACAAGACACCAAGGTAATTCTACCGAAAACAGTCCGCTTTTAGTTGTATCCAAATCACATAAGTTTAGATCAGAAACAATAGCAAAAGTGTTCAGGAAAGTAGATACGTTTTAGACGTATCTGAACTTGAGTAGCAAAGTAGATATACTTGATTACAAAGCTCATAATCACAGTATGATCACTCATAGAAAGAGAGAGAGATGAACACATAGCTACTGTTAGAGCTCTTAGCCTCGAGGAAGAACTACTCCCTCCTCATCATGGGAATCAGCGACGGCGATGGAGATGGTGGTGGAGATGGATGGAGATGGCTCTGGGGCACTTCCTCGTCCCAGCAGGGTGCCAGAACAGATACTTCTGTCCCCCGAATCTCCCCTTTGGTGGCGGCGGTGCTGCGGAAGTTTTCGTGGATGTATGATGGATGATCTAGGGTTTTCTCCCCGGGGGCTTCTTATAGGCGAAGGGGCAAGGCGAGGAGGCAGCCAGGGGGCCACACCCCCTGGTGGCGCGGCCTAGGTGGGCCCGCGCCTCCCTAGGGTGTGCCCACCCTAGTGCCCTACTCCGTCTTTGCTTCGATTTTCTGTATCGTTCCGGGGAAAATAGTAACTTGGGCTTTTGTCCCGTCCAATTCCGAGAATATTCATTTTTTAGCTTTTATGAAACCAAAAATAGCATAAAGCAAGCAACTGGCACTGTGGCATCTTGTCAATAGGTTAGTTCTGGAAAGTGTATAAAATACCTCAAAGTATAGACAAAACATAAGACAAATGATATAAAACAAGCATGGAGCATCAAAAATTATAGATACGTTTACGACGTATTAGAGTGCTCGGTGGCCTCCAGCTGCCTCCACGAGCGAAACAGAGATGGGCGCTAGGGAAATGAGGCTTAGGGTTTCCAGGGGCTGCGGGTCAGACGTTTTGATCCCGTGAAAAGTTCTCCCAACGTCGGATGGTGGACGGCGTGATGGAGTGGGGCTGAGCCGTTTTGGACCACTGGTGGGTTTTCAGCCGTGCCACCAACAATGAGCAGTAGGCCTAGGGCCACCATGGGCGAGCCGAAGGCGATGTTCTCCAAGGCGTGCATACGCACTGTGGGCCGCCATGTATGGGCGTTAAACATCATCATTTTATTTTTATTTTTACAGAAGCTGTTTTACAGTTTTAATTATCTGTTTTTGATCATTTTTGCAAAAACAATTCTACACAAAATTATCCAACGAAATTTTGTCTAGAAAATAGAAAAGTGATAGTAAAGTTTATGTAAAAATGTAAAGTAGATGAATTTTTAATACATTCTTCCACTTCAAAAGGTTAAAGGGCTCTTTTAAAATTTAATAAAGATAAAAGATATTATTAAATTTTTGAGAGCATGTTAAAGTTATATTCTGGTCATATTCATGTTATTTTTCTAACCAACATTGTAAATAGCATGATTGTGATTAGTGTTTTACTTCAAAGTAACTAAAGTTATGTGCCTTTGATTTTATTTTCTACCCAACGGTGATATAGAATTAATTGCATGAACATTTGTATGTCTCAATTTTGACCAACGTTGAATTAATACATGCAATTGTTACTATTCTCACTTCTTCGTGGTTTTCAGGAGAATATTACTTGATAAGCTGTATCAAATATGTCCCCACACTAAGAGGTGACAATTACTCCGAGTGGGTAAAGAAGGTGGATTTGGCCTTCATATGCGCTGAGGTGGATTGGGTCCTTGAGACCAAGCCCCCCCCCCCCTAAGCCAACAGAGCCAGTCCGAGAGGCTGCTGATGATGATGCTGCATGGGCAAGAAAGCAAAGGGACTATGCTCTGCTAGAGCTGTCATATACATTAGAGAACAGAAAGTGGCAGACTGCCAACAAGAAATGCATGGCATTTATAAAGAACACAATCGAGCAAGCCATTGTTGGCTCCATCGTAGAGTGTACTTCCATTGCGGAGTAATTGGAAAATATAAAGAGCCAGTTCACTGGCTCTTCAAAGACATATGCAACCCAGCTGCTGAAGCAGTTGGTGACAGAAAAGTACACCGGCGGTGGACACGACATCAGGGAGCATATCCTCCAGATGAGCAACATGGATGCCAAACTAAAGCCCATGGATGCTGATCTGGAGCTAAAGCCTCCTCTTCTTGTTCACTTGGTGATGGCATCACTGCCTCAACAATTTGACAACTTCGTTGTCAATTACAACATGGCACCTAAAAAATGGGACACAGAAAAGACCATCACCATGTGTGCTCAAGAAGAGGAGAGGATCAAAGCCTAGAATGGTGGTTCATTGAACCTAGTTAAGGACAACAAGAAAAGTACCTTCAGTCATAGCAACCATGGCTCCCCTTCTAAGCCACATGGAAAACCTCCCATGCACTATCGGCCTCGGCATAGGTCGGCCCTCCCAGTGGACAGAGATGCTTGTCTTTGATGCGCTTAGATCAATGTAGAGCTTCGTTGGGAAACCCCGAGAGGAAGGTATGATGAGCACAGCTGCAAGTCTTCCCTCGAAACGAAACCAAGGTTATCGAACCAGTAGGAGGAAAGAAATGACTCAAAGGTGTTGCTAGCAACTTGGAAACCTGCACAACACAAACTCAAGACTTTTCCCCAACGAACAGTGAGGTTGTCAATCTCACCAGCTTTTGAAACAAAGGGTTAAGCGTATGGTGGAAGGTAATGGTGGTTTGCGAAAGTAAACAGAACAAAGGAAAATGTATCAATGGTAAAGATTGGACCGGGTCCATAGTTCACTAGAGGTGTTCTCCTTAATATAAACAAACATGGCATGTCGGGTAAACAAATTACAGGGCAATTGTGAGAGCAAGGCATAACAATGCAATACTAGACATTCATGATCCTATGAGATTTGATTGGGCAATACAATAAGATACATAGACCACCATCCAACTGCATCTCTGACCAGTAATCCACCTTCAGGTTATCATCTGAACCCCCTCCAGTATTAAGTTGCAAGCAACGGATAACTGCTTTAAGCAAAGTGTGTAAGGTAAACAATCCACTTGTTCCATGAATAAGAGACTATTGTTTTCTCCCTAGTAGCAATAACACATCTACAACCTCAGAGATTTCTGTCACTTCCCTAGATTAAATAGAGGCATGAACCCACTATCGAGCATAAATACTCCCTCTTGAAGTCACTGACATCTACTTGGCCAAGATAGCTACTAGAAACGGAGAGCATGCAAGATCTCAAAAAACACAGACATGATAGAATCAATAAGATAGAATCATTAACCAATCTGGCATAGTAATCGCAATATCCATCGGATCCCCGCAAACACAACATGCATGATTACAAATAGATGATCTTGATCATGAACGGAGCTCACAAGATCTAAGCATGGTAGCACAAAGGAGGAGAAACAACCATCTAGGTACTACATGGACCAGTCCAAGGTGTAACTACTCACATCATCACCGAGGCTGGCATGGTGATGAAGAAGGCCTCAGATGATCTCTCCTCCGTGGTGCCGGGAAGAGCTTCAGATCACGCCCGGATCTAGGGACGATGGAGGGAGCTATAGACTATTTCGTGGAAGATTGATCGGGTACTTAGGGTTTTGGTATAAGGGCTTCTTATAGGCGAAGAGGCGAGGCAGGGGCACCCGGGGTGGCCGCACTTCAGTGTGCAGGCACGGCCAGGGGGTGTGGCCCCTGGTGGCTCCCCTCTGTCTCGTATTCTGGCTCCGTTTTCCCCACGGTAAAATATTGACTTTGGCTTTTGTCCCGTCCAATTCCGAGAATATTGATTTTCTGCCTTTTTAGAACCAAAAACAGAAGAAAACAGGCAACTGGCACTGTGGCATCTCGTTAATAGGTTAGTACCAGAAAACATATAAAAATACCTCAAAGTATAGACAAAGCAAAGCAAAATAAATACTAAACAAGCATGGAACATAAAAAATTATAGATACGTTTTTGACATATCAAGCATCCTCAAGCTTAACTCCTCGCCCCTCGAGTAGTTAAGGATAAAAGAATAATTTTGACGTGACATGCACCACCAAAATCAAGATCAAACCATTTGCAAGCATTGAAAGCTGGATCTAAGAACTCTAAACATGAGCATGAAATAAGAAGTTCTAACAGTAAGACAAAGTAACTATGCATGCAACATGAAAGGTTACAAACAAAGATCATGAATAACAATGCATTGAAAGACTTTTGTTTGTTTCACATATAGAAAACATAGCATAGTGGCATTCAGCTTGTCCCTCATGTAGTAGCAAATAAATGCATAGGACATCTTCAAAGTTCATAAGAGTGACTAGATACAAATAGTTCATGAGTAAGCAATGTCAATAATATGAATCAATTAATAAGTTTTGGGACAATGCACATAGAACTAAGAATGGCAACTATGCTCTCTTAATTGGTGCCTAAGGATAGAAGGTGAAGACTCAATATAATGGTGGAAGGAAGGCCCTTCATAAAGGGAAGCAGGGATTTCAAGTCTCATAAAGAGCTTCCAAAAATTATGGTACTTGTTAGCTTTCTGCTCTCATTGCCCCTATCATAAGAATCTTGAAGTGATTAAGGTTAAAGTGAACAAACTATGGAGTATATGCTTGACAAAGTATAAGTTGGCAATCTCATGTCCCTTGAATACAAGGGCCGCTCCTCATGCTACTTAAGTTTAGTTACCGGTAAGTTCTTGCCATAGTAAGTACATGTGTATCATAGAGAACCGCCAACGGGGTACCCCTTGCACATGATACATGAGCTATCCCATAATCAAAATGACAAGGAAAGCAGAAAATGAGCATCTCAGTAATCTTCTTATTTACCATGGGAAAATGTCGCTTTTATCTCTTTCTCTCTTTCCTCTTTTCTCATTTTTTTCTTTTTCTCAATCTCTTCTTTTTTATAAGAAGAATGCTTCATAGATTGCTCACTATGGTGATGCTGCAAGTTTCCACCATGATTAGGCATGGCTTAGGCTAGCAGCCCAAGCGTTTCTCTAACACATATACATAACTCCATGGACTTACAAGTTCCCCTTTCATTTCACACCGACGACATCCATAAACAAAAGAGCATGATATCAACTGAGTAGATATTTACAAGTGTTGAAAGCGTTGCCCGTGACAACACGGTTCTGCTAATTCCAACGTATAAGTGCAAGCATATACAACATAGATGACAAAATGGTTCAAGTTTATTAGGGGCAAAAAAATAAAGTGTGCCATCGAGTTTGTGAGAGCTTTAATCACTAAGTTTTAACATAACAGCGTCACTTTTTAATTGGAAGGTAGATGAAAACAAGAATATACTTGGAATGGTGTAACACACCGTGCATAGGAATTTATAGTGGACACTTTGGAATAACTTGGTTTCTTGGGAGTTGGATGCATGAGTAGAGTTTACTCATACAAGTGGAGGCTAGCAAAAGACTTGGAGCGACCAACTAAGAGATCAATAATGGCCATAATCATGCAGAGCGACAAAACATTACTAATCAAAGCATAAAGTGGTACTGCAAGTCAAAACTAAATGATCATAGAGGCTATGGTGACTGGTTCATAGTCATAACATGGTGTGAGCATGTGCCAAGTCAACCCAAACAAAGCATGAAAGGATAATACCACAATACTATGCTTTTGTATGCTAAAACAACTCACGATTCATTCAAGGCACATTAAGCAATCCTAATTGTTTGGAACAAGTCATGCTACAACAATAATCACTAAGCATAAGGTCAAAACAACATCTAGCATGACATGATAAAGTCTAAGTCACATTCAAAGCAAGCTCCTCTTGTACTACTAAAGCAAGAACTTCCTACTCCTTTCCAACACCAATCAACTTATTCGAAACAACACAAATGATAACGAGGGTCCAAACTACTTTATTCAAGCAAACTAAGCAAACAAAACCAAAACGAAAACTAAGACGCTCCAAAACAACACAACAAAGGCATGAAACAATACAAACGAAGTGTCTAGAAAGACCTGAGATTTTTATTGATGAAGAAGGGGATGCCTTGGGCATCCCCAAGCTTTGACGCTTGTACCTCTTGAATATTTCTTGGGGTGACACAGGGTGGCATCCCCAAGCTTGAGCTTTTGTCCATTCTTCATATCATTACATCGTTCTTTCCTTACACCTGAAATTTTTCCTTCATACAAAACTTCACACATTCTTCATTAGCAACATTAGTGTAGTCAAAATATAATAGACCTTGGGGTTTAGTTTTAAAACAGAAAAACTTTCACTAAAGACACAAGCTACTGTAGTAATTCCCTCAAAAAGCTCAATTTCCCAAAAAGAACCCAAAAAAGGAATCAATAAGAAGCAAATGCAAATAATGGCAGAAATCTGTCAAAACAAACCAACAGGTAGAAACTGATGTCTACACACTTCTATTCTTGTAGATAGTTATTGGGCCTCCAAGTGAATAGGTTTGTAGAACAGCAGAAATTTCCCCTTAAGTGGATTACCCAAGGTTTATCGAACTCAGGGAGGAAGTGGTCAAAGTATCCCTCTCAAGCAACCCACAAGAAGTCTCTTGTGTCCCCAACACACCCAATACACTTTCCAGGTGTATAGGTGCACTAGTTTGGCGAAGAGATAGTGAAATACAAGTAGTATGGATGATTATAAGTGGTAACGGTGCCAGAAAAGAGATTCTGACGGGGAGGAAAAGACTAAAGGCAAAAATATGGAAGCAAGCAAACATGTAACAGATCTAGATGCAAACAGTGTTTCAATGTTTAGAAACAAGGCCTAGGGATCATACTTTCACTAGTGAACACTCACTCATATAAATATCTTCTCTTAATGATACTACCCTGACTACTCTCCGGTTGGACACTCTAATCCATGGTAGGGCTATAACAGCACACCTCAAAGTCTTCCTTCCCCAATCTAGATAACTCCACACTGTCACCTTGAGGGCTAGATGGTTCCAACAAACACCACAATTTCATAGAGACATCCAACTCCAAATATACTCATGATAAATATATATGTAATATATCTTAAGTGCCACACACGGCGCGCATGCTATCATGTTCACACACGTGGGGAAAAGCATAGATCTATTAAAGCACGATGAGTATTTATGTAGACTCTAGCCTAAGTGCCACCATGGCGTGCACGTTGTCACTTTCACCCACATGGGGAGAGCAGAGATATATTGAAGCACTTGAGTAACAGAGTAGATCTACTTGATTACAAAGCTCATGACCACAACATGATCATGCATAGAGAGACAGATGAACACATAGCTACCGGTAGAGCCCTTAGCCTCGAGGAAGAACTACTCCCTCCTCATCATGGGAATCAACAACGGTGATGGAGATGGTGGTGGAGATCGATGGAGATGGCTCTGGGGCCACTTACCCGTCCTAGCAGGGTGCTGGAACAGAGACTTTCTGTCCCTCGAATCTCCCCTTCGGTGGCGGTGGCTCTATAGAGGTTTTCGTGGATTTCTTCTGGATTCTTTAGGGTTTTCGGGTCGGAGGCTTCTTATAGGTGAAGGAGGCAAGGTCGATGGAGGGCCAGGGCCCACACCTGTGGGCGCAAATCAGGGTTGGCCCACGCCTAGGGTTGCGCCCACCTGGTGTCCTCCTCCAACTCGCTGTGGTTCGTGTTGCTCGGGAAAATAATGACTTTGGCTTTTGTCCCATCCAATTCCGAGAATATTGATTTTCTGCATTTCTGGAACCAAAAATAGAAGAAAATAGGCAACTGGGACTATGGCATCTTGTTAATAGGTTAGTACCAGAAAACATATGAAAACACCTCAAAGTGTAGACAAAGCAAAGCAAAGTAGATACTAAACAAGCATGGAACATCAAAAATTATAGATACGTTTATGACGTATCAGAAACCGATTTGTTCGGAGACCTTTAGTTGCTCAAATAAAAAAGTATTGAACAAACGAAAGTTAGCTAATAACCCGAGGGATTTATTCAAAAAATTACAGCTCAATTCGACTTACATAGATTTTACACGAATTTTTACAGTGAAGCACAAAAATCTGTTTCGGCACAACAACTCCCCAAATCTTACTTCCCTCTCATTAGAGGTTATTCTTGGCACAAAAAGCAAATAAAAAGGATAATGAGAGGTTATTACAGAAGTAATAACTTCCAAGACTCAATAAAACTATTGGGTTATCTCCCAAGAAGTACTTGTCTTTAACGCCTTTAAGTTAGGCACAAGCAAGAATCAAGTATTTTCAAATGAAAAAGCATTAACATCAAACCTTGCTTTCAAAGGAGGAGCAAAAAGCAACTTCTCTCTCCTCATAGGAAGTGTTCAATACCTTTCTTGAATGGAAATTTATATGTAATGGTGCCTTCTTTCATATTAATGATGGCACCAACAATTCTAAGAAAAGGTCTTCCCAAAGTAATAGGACAATAAGCATTGTATTCAACATCCAAAACATAGAAATCAACAGGTGTTGGAATTATGCCCTAGAGGCAATAATAAATATGTTATTATTATAATTCTTGTTCATGATAAAGTTTATATTCCATGCTAGAATTGTATTAAGCGGAAACTTTAATACTTGTGTGGTTTGTGAACAACACCGTGTCCCTAGTACGCCTCTATGGACTAGCTCATTGATCAATGATGGTTAAGGTTTCCTAACCATAGACATGAGTTGTCAATTGATGATGAGATCATATCATTGGAGAATGATATGATGGATGCACCAAACTAAGCGAAGCAATTAGATCGTATCATCGTGTTCATCTTGGCGAAGCTTTTCCTATGTAAAATATTGTATTCCTTAGAACATGAGCTAATACAACTCCCTGGTATCGGAAGAAAGCTTTGAGGTCATCAAACGTCATCCTATGAGAGGGTGATCATAAAGGTGTCTCTTAGGTGATCGGAAAGTATCTGTTGGGTTTTATGTATCGAGATGGGATTTGTCCCTCCCAAGTCGGAGAGATATACGGCCCACTCGAATCGATATCAACACCGCTTGCATGTGGTTAAGGAGTTAATCACAAAGTGATATCGGATTACGGAACGAGTAAAGTACTTCCGTGAACGAGATTGAACTAGGTATGACGCACCGACGATCAAATCTCGGGCAAGTAAAATATCGTGAGACAAAGGGAATATATGGGATTGATTGAATCCGCATCGTGGTTCATCCGATATGATCATCGATGAATGTGGGAGTCAATATGGGTTCCCGCACCCGCTATTGATTATTGATAGAAGATCATGTCCGCATTCTCGAACCGCAGGTCACACACTTAACGTGTCTCGACGCTAGGATAGATTGGATAATTGGTTTATGAGTTTTGTTCGAGTCTCGATGGGATCCGGGACATCACGAGAGGTTCGGAATGGTCCGTGAATAAGATTCATATAAGGCAAAGGCAGTTTTTGGAGTTCGGAATTGTTCCGGTTAATCGGTATAGTACCGAAGCGAGAACCTTCCGGAAGGGGACCAACGTGGCCCCACCTTCCGGGGGGCATGGGCCTATGAGGAGTGTCCTGGCGCATTGGTGCAACACCCTCGATCGACCCTATGCAAGTTTTAGCGAAACCCGCCAAACCCGCATAGAAACGATTCAAAGGTGCCCACCAGCACTTTCGCAAGGGTGGAAAACGAAGTAATAACATTACACAACAGTCCTCGATGGGACCCACGTAATGTATATATATACAACGACTCCATGAGTCAAGAATACAGATATACAAAGACAAAGATCCAAATCACCTTGAAAACGATACAACGTCCGACCACGGACAAGATGCAAATGGGGCTAAGAGCCTCAAGAATAACCAATGGCGTCCATAACCCTGCCCTGGCCAAGCCGGAAGGGTAACCCTGCTAACGACGTCGATCTCAAAACCTGCTTAAACAAAAGGGGTGCCGACAAAGGGCAAAGGAAAAAGAGGAGCGTCAGTACTGAGGCCAGTACACGGCGAGGCTAGAATTCGGCGGTCCTCGCCTACAAAGGTATGGTGGACTAAAGCGGCAGCGGCGGCATGCACTAAACAACCTATAGAGACTCGATACAACTGGCGGCTATCAGAGAGGGATAAGAAAGACCTATTCGGAACCAACCTGATGCTACCACCAAACAAACCCATACTGGTGTTTCCCCCTCGAGACCAAACGAGGAAGTCAACCGAGGAACTCACACCGTTGGCAGTTTT
Source organism: Avena longiglumis (assembly GCA_030063025.1). Lineage (NCBI taxonomy): Eukaryota > Viridiplantae > Streptophyta > Magnoliopsida > Poales > Poaceae > Avena > Avena longiglumis. Next base: position 97,379,677 of record CP125978.1, read on the forward strand.
AATTATTCAGTTATCGTTGCAACAATTACTAGTCAGGTATAGATAATCATCCTGATAAAATAAGCAAGTAATTTTAGTTAACCATTCCATTGTAGTTGCAACACTTACTAGTCAGATACAATTAGCATGAGATATCCCAAAACCCAGCAGTTGTTGGTACTTTTACTTAGCCATTCCGTTGTAGTTGCAATACTTACTAGTCAGATACAATGGTCGCAAGCGACAACCCAAAACAAGCAATTGTAGGAAGTTTTATTTATCCATTCCATTATAGTGAAGCTGATTACTAGTCATTATAGAGTCAAATTTATAGCACTACTTTAGTTATAGTTGTCTATGATCGAGATATCAGGCTCCAAGTCGCCCATAACCGGACACGGCTTCAGAAAGTTTTACCCTGCAGGGGTGCACAAATAGCAACACACACTCGATCAACCTCGGAAAAACCAAATCAAAACCCAACGAGGCCTTCACTACAAAGCAATCACAGGATTCAGAAATATTTCAGGGGCACCCTTGAGTACACCATGAACGGTTAGTGACTCGAGACGGACCCGAGGTTTGGGTGGACGGTCAGAACGATCGGGAACCCAAAATCGGGCTTGTCGACACCGCAAAAAACGTGTCCCGATCCTAACAAGACAAGGTGCCTCGCACCATCGTAATAAAGCAGTAACATGGCATAAGTACAGGATAGTAAATAAAACCTCAAACTAGTTTGTGGCCCCAAGAAATAAGAATGAATCAAGCTCTGGCTCAGGGGGGTCCCATAATCCTCCCGAATGTGGATAGCGCGATAAATCAAGGAACAGTATCAAGCACTGGGTCCCACGGACACAAGTGGACGGTTAACAACCAAATAACATCTATTGCCCACCTGTGCCTCTGCGTACTTACTTCAATTTTAGTTGTTAAACAGTAATTAAAGTGACGATAATTAAAGCCATGATCATCTCCAACATTCAACGTACGGCAATACTCCAACAACTGTGGTACATGGCGACAAAGACTTGAGCAAGCGATCACGACGCCGCAAGTCCAAATATCTACCAAACAATGTAATAGGAGGTGTCCAGGGCAATATAAGGCTGCAAGGGATATCACGGGTAAAAACTAGAGCATCGCAACACGTATAGCAATAGATCAACAGGAGGAATAAATACTATAAAAGTAAGATAGGTAGAAAGGGGAGATGCTCGCTGAAAACATTGCCAAGGTTCATCCAAGATCGGGTCGACACTCGCATCAACTCAACGGCCTTATCCGCGAAGAAGCAAAACACTAGAATAAACACCGGATGCAATATTTAATACTACGGCAAAAGATCGGGCATGATGCATGTATGATGTATGACATGGTGAAGGTGCAATGCAATTAGGCCATATTAAGTGGAACCGGGGGTCCCGACAATTTAATATATGGTTCAAGTTGTTTATCTACCCCGCAAATTAAATGTTGTATTAGCAAGGCAAATATAGTATCTGTTTGCTGCACAAATTTAAATGAGGCCAATATAAGACTAGATTTGCCCGCATATTGGCCCCATATTTAATTATATGGTGCATCGGCATAATGCCCCCAAACCACATGAGATGTATGCGAGCATGCTCAATTAATATGCGTCAAGTTGTATTATATTATAAAATAGGGTTTCGGGAAGGGGTTCACACATTAGGGTTCGGCGAACTTGGGTTCCGGGGTTCGGGGTCGGGTCTCAGGGTTTAGGGTTCGACGGGATCGGTCTTCGAAGGTCGGTTGCAAGACGAAGAGCTTGGCGTTCCGGGGGGAGGACTTGGTTCGGTGTCGGGGGTGCATCGGAATCGTCCTGGTCGGTGCCGATCTTGTCGTCGCGAAGATCTAGTCGTGTCCCCGTATCGGGTCGATCTTGGCGTCCGGGTGAAGAACTTGGTGTTCCGCGGCGAAGTGCGTGTCGTGGCCGTGAAGAAGGTCATGTCGGTCCACGGGTTCGGTCTTCGGGGTTCGACTGATGTCTTGGCGTCCCATGAAGGAGATCTTGGCGTTAGGCGGTAGATCTTGTCGACCATGTAGAAGTGCTCGGGAATCCATGAGGAAGACCTTGGTGGAAGTTATTCTTGGTGACCCTAGTACGGTTTGTCAATGACGCCGAGGAAGATCATGCTGGCCTTGCCGCTCGGAAGTTTTCAGACTCGTTTGGTACTGGTAGGGTTGGGCACACGGCCCGCACTTGGTACGTGCAAAGAGGCATGGCCAGGTGGTTATCTGGTCGAACACACGGCAGGCTCGTCAGCGGGGATGCAGGGCACTATGGCCTGGAGCACAGGGAGACTAGAGGCGGATGACCAGCACGCCGCTACCGGAGGACGGCGCGCAGAGAGACGGGCGAAGCGTTGGTCGCACGGGAGGGCACCCGGGCCTCAAGATGCGGGCCACGCGAGTGTAGGCCGGGAGGCAGCCGGGCGACGGGGCTGCAGCGGACGGAGGCTCGGTCGGGAGGCGAGGGGCGAGCGAGGGGGCTCTGACGGTGGGTACCGCAAGGCCGCGGGGCGGCCCGCCGGGCGAGCTTGGGCGGACGGGCGGCGGGAGGACGCCGACGGAAGGAGGCGGCTGCAAGGCACTGCGGCGGACGGAGACAGAGGAGGCCGAGGCCAAGGGGTTTCCTCCGGCGGCGACACACGAGGGGCACCGGCAGCGCTGGCGGCTTGGAGGACGGCCAGAGAGGGCGGACGGGCACCGCGGCTCGGCCAGCGGAGGTGGGGAGGCGACCAGGCAAGGGAAGGAGGGCGGCCGAGCTTCGAGAGGAGGGAGACGGGCAGAGTGAGGCGCTCGACGGGATTGGGGCGAGCGGCGGAGGGACACTGCGAGAGAGCGGCCGGCGGCGGCCTGGGAGGGAGAGGGAGGCTGTGGGGGAGGCGAGGGGAGGAGCGACCGGGGCCGGACGGGCGGTGGAGGTGCTCGAGGCGGAGGGGGAACACGAGCGAGGGCGAAGGAGGAGAGAGGCGGGCGGAAGGTGGGGGACGAGGCAGGAGAGATGGGGTGGGACCGGGGGCGAGTGGGGCCTGGGGGACAGTGAGAGGAGGGGAGGGGTGAGACCAGGGGTGGTTGGGTCGATGGTGGAAGGAGTGGGGCTGTGGGGCCGCGCGGGTGGGGGTGGACCGGGTCCAGGGGGGACTGGCAGTGGGGGAGCGGTCGGGAGGGGCCCAGTGGTGGAGAGGTGGCTGGTGGGAAAGTGTGAGGAAGAGAGAGGGAGAGGGGGGGAAAAGGGGTGAGGTGGCAGCGGGTTGGGGTGGGGCCAGGCTGTCGGTGAGGAAGAGAGAGAGGGGGTAGGTGGGACTGGGGTGAGAGAAGGAGTGGGGTGCTGCAGGTGGATTGATGAGGTGGCAAGGTGGGTAGGGATTGGGGGAGAGGGTGAGATGGCAAGCTGGGATTGGTGGGTAGATTAGGACTAGGTGGGAATAGGATTTCGGGTAGGCTGGTTTAGGTGGACCATTTTAATACTGGGGTGGTCGACTGGGTCGAATCGGCCCGTTCGACTGCCCCACTAAAAATAATTAAATATTTTATTTATTTCAAACAGGGCTTTTGCAAACCGATAGCAGACAAAACAAAATAATCCGGAGACCCGGGTTTTGCGTTTAGAACATAGACGGGGCGTTTAGAAAACAAAAACAGGTTTTTCCGCAAATAGTTTTATGCAAGCGAATGCAAGATGATGACGATGCTCAAATGCAATGTGTCATGATGACATGAGCATGCGGTCATGATGATGCAATGCACAAAAACAACGCGATTTTCAAGTAGTGGTTTTTGCGGGATGCCACAATTCGACACCACTAACAATGGATCTCGCCCTCGAGATCCGCCTCATGGTACCGGAAAGAAGGTCGGCGATCTGCATCTTCTCGCTTCGTGTAGATCCTCGCGACACCACTAACAAGAGGTCGTTGTCCGTGATCGTCGAGAGAACACTCCGGGAACAAAAGGTCGAAGGTAGAGGTATCAACAAATAAAGCCACCCCTAACTTCCGTGGACGGAGTAAAACTGCTGGATCCACTGATTCGATGTACAAGAGCGAATGATAAGAGTAGTCGGATGGTGATCAGTCCATCGCGCACCCAAACCATTACTCTGCACACGAATAGGCGAATTATGCAACCAACTCTCAGAATCAGACTGAAGATCTCGACAAGCGAGGTTCGGAAACAAAGGAGTGATGCAGACTTTGCATCGGATCTGGCGTAGATGATGTCGTCGCGTCAGAAAACACCGGAAGGCACAGACAAGGAACAAAGGATGGTACCACAGATAAAGGACCACTCAGATAGTAGGATGACCAGATGTAGAAACACCGTTACAAGAGGAGGAAGCGAAACCCTGAAGGTACGACGGAAACCCAACCACGAGAATTCCTGAACTCGAAGAAAAAGGCGAGAGCGGATTCAAAACACGTAGAGGTAAGAGGAGAGCAGCAGAGAGGTAAGGAGTAAAAGCAGACCTAACCAGAACTATCCAACCGATTTTGCAAAAATAGTTTGACACTCTACTTCGGCCGTTAGCTAGGTTATCCTACAGGCTGGACTTCTGGGGTATCGCAACTGCTGAGCTCTGATACCACTCTGCAACACCCTCAGAATCGACCCTATGCAAGTTTTAGCGAAACCCGCCAAACCCGCATAGAAACGATTCAAAGGTGCCCACCAGGCACTTTCGTCCGGGTGGAAAACGAAGTAATAACATTACACAACAGTCCTCGATGGGACTCACAGAACAGATATATATACAACACGACTCCATGAGTCAAGAATACAGATATACAGTACAAAGATCCAAATCACCTTGAAAACGATACAGCGTCCGACTACGGACAAGATGCAAATGGGGCTAAGAGCCCTGAAGAATAACCAATGGCGTCCATAACCCGCCCTGCCAAGCCGGAAGGGTAACCGCTAACGACGCCGATCTCAAAACCGCTTAAACAAAAGGGTGCCGAAAGGGCAAAGGAAAAAGAGGAGCGTCGATCGAGGCCAAGACACCATGAGGCTAGAATTCGGTCCTCGCCTACAAAGGTATGGTGGACTAAAGCGGCAGCGGCGGCATGCACTAAACAACCTATAGAGACTCGATACAACTGGCGGCTATCAGAGAGGGATAAGAAAGACCTATTCGGAACCAACCTGATGCTACCACCAAACAAACCCATCCTGGTGTTTCCCCCTCGAGACCAAATGAGGAAGTCAACCGAGGAACTCACACCGTTGGCAGTTTTAATTATTCAGTTATCGTTGCAACAATTACTAGTCAGGTATAGATAATCATCCTGATAAAATAAGCAGTGGGACGTTTTAGTTAACCATTCCGTTGTAGTTGCAACACTTACTAGTCAGATACAATTAGCATGAGATATCCCAAAACCCAACAGTTGTTGGTACTTTTACTTAGCCATTCCGTTGTAGTTGCAATACTTACTAGTCTGATACAATGGTCGCAAGCGACAACCCAAAACAAGCAAGTGTGGGCAGTTTTATTTATCCATTCCATTATAGTGAAGCTGATTACTAGTCATTATAGAGTCAAATTTATAGCACTACTTTAGTTATAGTTGTCTATGATCGAGATACGGTGCTCCAAGTCGTCCATAATCATGACACGGCTTAGAAAGTTTTACCGCAGGGTGCACAAATAGCAACACACACTCGATCAACCTCTAAAACCAAATCAAAACCCAACAAGGCCTTCACGACAAAGCAATCACAGGATTCAGAATATTTCAAGGGGCACCCTTGAGTACACCCAATGAAGTTAGCTGACCCGAGACGGACCCGAGGTTTGGGTGGACGGTCAGAACGCATCGGGAACCCAAAATCGGGCTTGTCGACACCGCGAAAACGTGTCCCGATCCTAACAAAGACAAAGGTGCCTCGCACCATCGTAATAAAGCATAACATGGCATAAGTACAGGATAGTAAATAAAACCTCAAACTAGTTTGTGGCCCCAAGAAATAAGAATGAATCAAGCTCGCCTGGGGTCCCATAATCCTCCCGGATGTGGATAGCGCGATAAATCAAGGAACAGGTATCAAGCACTCGGGGTCCTACAGGACACAAGTGGACGGTTAACAACCAAATAACACCTATTGCCCACCTGTGCCTCTGCTTACTTACTTCAATTTTAGTTGTTAAACAGTAATTAAAGTGACGATAATTAAAGCCATGATCATCTCCAACATTCAACGTACGGCAATACTCCAACAACTGTGGTACATGGCGACACGCGACAACACTTGAGCAAGCGACTACGACGCGCAAGTCCAACTATCTACCAAACAACAGGTACTAGGAGGTGTCCAGGGCAATATAAGGCTGCAAGGGATATCACGGGTACGAAAACTAGAGCATCGCAACACAGATAGCAATAGATCAACAGGAGGGAATAAATACTATAAAAGTAAGATAGGTAGAAAGGGGAGATGCTACTTTGAAAACATTGCCGAAGGTTCATCCGAAGATCGGGTCGACACTCGCATCAACTCAACGGCCTTATCCGCGAAGAAGCAAAACACTAGAATAAACACCGGATGCAATATTTAATACTATGGCAAAAGATCGGGCATGATGCATGTATGATGTATGACATGGTGAAGGTGTAATGCAATTAGGCCATATTAAGTGGAACCGGGGGTCCCAACAATTAAATATATGGTTCAAGTTGTTTATCTACCCCGCAAATTAAATGTTGTATTAGCAAGGCAAATATAGTATCGGTTTGCTGCACAAATTTAAATGAGGCCAATATAAGACTAGATTTGCCCGCATATGGGCCCCATATTTAATTATATGGTGCATCGGCATAATGCCCCCAAACCACATGAGATGTATGCGAGCATGCTCAATTAATATGCGTCAAGTTGTATTATATTATAAAATAGGGTTTCGGGAAGGGGTTCACACATTAGGGTTCGGCGAACTTGGGTTCCGGGGTTCGGGGTCGGGTCTCAGGGTTTAGGGTTCGACGGGATCGGTCTTCGAAGGTCGGTTGCAAGACGAAGAGCTTGGCGTTCCGGGGGTGGGGGAAGGACTTGGTTCGGTGTCGGGGGTGCATCGGAATCGTCCTGGTCGGTGCCGATCTTGTCGTCGCGAAGATCTAGTCGTGTCCCCGTATCGGGTCGATCTTGGCGTCCGGGGTGAAGAACTTGGTGTTCCGCGGCGAAGTGCGTGTCGTAGCCGTGAAGAAGGTCATGTCGGTCCACGGGTTCGGTCTTCGGGGTTCGACTGATGTCTTGGCGTCCCATGAAGGAGAGCTTGGCGTTAGGCGGTAGATCTTGTCGACCATGTAGAAGTGCTCGGGGATCCATGAGGAAGACCTTGGTGGAAGTTATTCTTGGTGACCCTAGTACGGTTTGTCAATGCCGCCGAGGAAGATCATGCTGGCCTGGCCGCTCGGAAGTTTTCAGACTCGTTTGGTACTGGTAGGGTTGGGCACACGGCCCGCACTTGGTACGTGCAAAGAGGCATGGCCAGGTGGTTATCTGGTTGAACACACGGCAGGCTCGTCAGCGGGGATGCAGGGCACTATGGCCTGGAGCACAGGGAGACTAGAGGCGGTCCGACGGCAGCGCTGCTCGCTGGAGGACGGCACGCAGAGAGACGGGCGAAGCGTTGGTCGCACGGGAGGGCACCCGGGCCTCAAGATGCGGGCCATGCGGAGCAGAGGCCGGGAGGCAGCGGCCGGCGACGGGGGCCAGGTAGCGGACGGAGGCGGCTCGGTCGGAGGCGAGGAGGGCGAGCGAGGGCTCTCCGGACGTTAGGTACTGCAAGGCCGGCGCGGGCGCGGCAAGCAGCTTGGGGACGGCGGTGGCGGGAGGACGCTGACGGGAAGGAGGCGCGCCGGCAAGGCACCTGGCGGCGGACGGAGACAGGAGGAGGCCGAGGCGCTGCGGGGCTCCTCCCGGCGGCGGCACACGAGGGGAAGCACCGGCGGCAGCGATGGCTTGCAGAGGACGGCCAGAGAGGGGCGGACGGGGCACCGCGGCGGCTCGCTGTAGCGGAGGTGGGGGAGGCGACCAGGCCGCGGGAAGGAGGGCGGCGGCCGAGCTCGAGAGGAGGGGGGAGACGGGGCAGAGCGGAGGGCGCGGCTCGACGGGATTGGGGCGAGCGGCGGAGGGACATCATGAGAGAGCTGGGCGGCTGGGAGAGAGGCCGTGGGAGGCGAGGTGAGGAGCGACCGGGGCCGGACGGGCGGTGGAGGTGCTCGAGGCGGAGGGGGAACACGAGCGAGGGCGAAGGAGGAGAGAGGCGGGCGGAAGGTGGGGGACGAGGCATGAGAGATGGGGTGGGACCGGGGGCGAGTGGGGCCTGGGGGACAGTGAGAGGAGGGGAGGGGTGAGACCAGGGGTGGTTGGGTCGGTGGTGGAAGGAGTGGTCGTGGAGCCGCTGGTGGGGTGGACGTCCGGGGTGGGACCAGGGGCAGGGGGAGCGGGTCGGTCGGGAGGGGCCCAGGGACAGGGAGAGGTGGCTGGGTGGGTGCGGTGTGAGGAAGAGAGAGGGAGAGAGGGGGAAAAGGGGTGAGGTGGCAGCGGGTTGGGGTGGGGCCAGGCTGTCGGTGAGGGGGAGAGAGAGGGGGTAGGTGGGACTGGGGTGAGAGGAGTGGGGTGCTGCAGGTGGATTGATGAGGTGGCAAGGTGGGTAGGGATTGGGGGAGAGGGTGAGATGGCAAGCTGGGATTGGTGGGTAGATTAGGACTAGGTGGGAATAGGATTTCGGGTAGGCTGGTTTAGGTGGACCGTTTTAATACTGGGGGTGGTCAACTGGGTCAAATCGGCCCGTTCGACTGCCCCACTAAAAATAATTAAATATTTTATTTATTTCAAACAGGGCTTCTGCAAACCGATAGCAGACAAAACAAAATAATCCGGAGACCCGGTTTTATGTTGAACATAGACGGCGTTTAGAAAACAAAAACAAGTTTTTCCGCAAATAGTTTTATGCAAGCGAATGCAAGATGATGACGATGCTCAAATGCAATGTGGCATGATGACATGAGCATGCGATCATGATGATGCAATGCACAAAAACAACGCGATTTTCAAGTAGTGGTTTTTGCGGGATGCCACATTGGGCCAGGGGCACAAGGCCCCATAGGGCCCAGCCGATCCTATAGGGTTTAAATCGTTTAAACTAGGGATAGAAGGAGGGAGAGTCCTTGCCCCCCCACTCCTCCCTCCCTTGGCCGCCCAAGGCTTGAGGAGGGCAAGGCTGGCGCCCTCTATAAATAGAGGGTGGTGCGCCTCCCCCACACCTTGCCTCCAATCCTAGTTGCCTTGCTACCCTCTCCTCCCTCCCGATCGCTTGTAGGCGGCCCTGCCGCAGAAACTCTCCACCATATACACCACGCCGTGGTTGTAGATCCCATCTATCTCCACCATACTTGCTGGTCCGAGGAAGGAGGAGACGCCGAGGTGCTGCGCGTGGTGCATCTCACGGAGGCACCGCCACTTGTGGTGCTAGATCGGATCGATCGCGAGGAGAAGCGAGTACGACTACATCACACACATTCCGATTTAACGTTCCGCAAGCGTAATCTTCAAGGGTATGAAGATCTAATCCAATCTCTCGCTGATTGCATCTCCTAGATTAGATCTTGGCTTTCCTCCGCTCGCATCCGTAGAAAATTTTGATTTACTATGCCGAAACCCTTGATGGTATCGAGCTAGATCTATGCGTAGATGTGTTTCACGAGTAGAACGCAACATGGTTGTTGCGGGCTGATGTTTTCTCGATGCAAGCCTCTTGTTTGTGTTCTTCTTATCATGCGGGATAGTGAGATTGAAGCGGTCCAGCCAACCTTACGCGACGCCGTCATGAGACCGCCCACACTTGACGTGTGGCTTGTACCACACATGCGGCCGGTGGATGCCGCTCTCACTATAGTTGTCATGGGATTAACACCGAGTTTGGCAACCATAATATCACCGCTGTGGCTTTCCGTAGTAAGAATCGTTTTAGCATCTACTCCCATAAGCCACGAAAACATGCAACAACAAAATAGAGGCGCCTAACTTGTTTTTGCAGGAGTGTTTTCGTGATATGGTATGGCCCAAGATGTGATGTGTATATTGTATGCGATCATGTTTTGTAATGTTTCACGACTTGCATGTCGATGAGTACACAACCGCAGGAGCCATATGGTTGTCTTTATAATTGTGTATGACTCATAGTCAACTTCTTATGCGCCATGTAATAGCTTTACTTTATCGCTAAGTAGTTAGCAATAGTTGTAGTTGCTATTCGTGGTGGAGGCAATCATGGTGGAGTGATGGAGATCATGCCGAACGCACAAGATGGAGATCATTGCCAAGATTGGCTATACCATGTCACATAAAGTTATATGCATGTGATGTTTATCCTTTATGTATCTTATTATGCTTAGATCGCGACGGTAGCATTATAAGATGATTCCTCACTTAAAGATCAAGATAAAACTGTGTTCTTCCCAAGTATGCACCGTGCGAAAGTTTGTCGTGTCCAAGCATCACGTGATGATCGGGTGCTATAGACTCTACCACATACAACGGGTGCAAGCCGTTTTTGCACACGCGAAATACTTGGTCTAGCTTGACGAGCCTAGCATGTATGCACATGGCCTCGAACACAAGAACCGAAGGTTAAGCATGAGTCATATGAATGATATGATCGACACTTTGTTGTCCACCATTGAAACCACATCTCTTCTCGTGATGATCGGATTAGGTGTGGTGAATTTGGATCGTGTTCACTAAACAACTTGAGGGATGTTGAATTTAGTGGGAGTTCATCTAGTAATTTGATTAAGTTGAACTATTTATCATGAACATAGTCTAAATTGTACTTGCAAAATCAGAGATCACATGGCCAAGTCCAACTTCAACTTCAACGCTTTTGCTGAGAAAGAAAAGCTTAGAAACAATGGGTCTAACTTCACCAATTGGTTCCGCAATCTAAGAATCATTCTCTCCGGACAAAAGGACTATGTCCTTGGGAAAGCGTTAGGTGACCCTCACGTCAAGGCTACCGATGAGAAAGCTGCCTATCACCGTGGCAAAGATGATTATGGTGTGATTAAGAGCACCATGTTGTTTGCTATGGAACCGAACTTCAAAATCGCTTTTGAAACCTATCCCGGCCCTTTGAGATTCTCGAGGAGCCGAAACCATGTTTCGACTCAAGCCTGCTCGAGAGATATGAGATCTCCGAGAAGTTCTTTAACCGCAAGATGGAGGAAGGGAGTTCCGTTAGTGAGCACGCCATAAAGATGTCGGGCTACACTCAACGCTTTGAGCAACCGGAATGCACGATTCCAGAGGAGCTTAAGATTGACAGGTTCTCGCAATCACTCCTCCCATCTACAAAAGTTTTGTAGTGACTCACAATCAGATTGGTTCCATCGACACGATCACCGAGCTCTTCGCAAAGTCAAGGCCACGGAAGTGGACATCAAAAGGATAATCATGTGTTGATGGTCAACAAGACCTCCTTTAAGAAAGGTAAGGAGCAAAGAAGCCCTTCAAGAAGGGCGGCAAGCAATGCTCGCCGAGAAGAAGCTCAAGTCCGGTCCTAAGCCGACAATCGAGTGCTTCTATTGCAAGGACAAGGGTCACCGGAAGCGCAATCGTTCAAGTACTTAGCGGACAAGAAGGCTGGCACCATCAAAGGTATATTTGATATACATGTTATTGATGTTTTCCTTACTAGCCCTCGTTGTAGTGCCCGGGTATTTGATACCGTTCGCTGCTAATATTTGTAACTCAAACAGAGCTACGGAATAGACGGCTTGCGAGGGATGAGGTGACGATGCGCTGGCAACGGATCAAGAGTTGATGTGATGGCCGCCGGCACGCCTCCTTAGTTTTACCTTCGGATTAGTTTTAAACCTTAATAAATGTTATTATGTGCCTGCGCTGAGCATGAACATTATTTCTGGATCATGTTTATTGCAAGACGGTTATTCATTTAAATCGGAGAATAATGGTTGTTCTATTTATATGAGAAACATCTTTATGGTCATGCACCTCTTGTGAATGGTTTATTTCTTCTAAATCTCGAAGGGATGAAACACACATCCATAACATTGAGGCTAAGAGATGCAAAGTAGATAGTGATAATACTACTTATTTGTGGCACGCTGCCTAGGTCATATTGGTGTAAAGCGATGAAGAAACTCCATTCGATGGACTTTGGAGTCTCTTGATTTTGAATCATTTGACACATGTGAACCATGCCTCATGGGCAAGATGATCAAAACCCCGTTCTCCTATGATGGACCGAGCAATGACTTGTTGGAAATCATACATACAGATGTATGCGACCGATGAGTGTTTTGACGCCGTGGATATCTCTATTTCCTCACTTTTACCGATGACTTAAGTAGATATGGGTATATCTATTTAATGAAACATAAATCAAACATTTGAAAAGTTCAAGGAATTTCAGAGTGAAGTGGAGAACCATCGTAACAGAAAGATTAAATTTCTATGATCCGATCGTGGAGGTGAATATTTGAGTTATGATTTTCTCACGCATCTTAAAGCAAGTGGAATCATTTCACAACTCACGCCACCCGGAACCCCACAGCAAATGGTGTGTCTGACGGGAATCGAACCCTATTAGATATGGTCCGATCAATGATGTCTCTTACCGATTTGTTATCATTTTGGGGTTATGCATTAGAAACCGCTGCATTCACTTTAAATAGGGATCCATCTAAACTGCTGAGACGACACCGTATGAACTGTGGTTTGGTGCTAAACCTAAGTTGTCGCTTAAAATTTGGGGATGCGAAGCTTACGTCAAGAATTTGATGCCGGGCAAGCTCGAACCCAAAGCGGAGAAATGCGTCTTCATAGGATACCCTAAGGAAACTATTGGGTATACCTTCTATCAAAGAACCGAAGGCAAAGTGTTTGTCGAAAGAACGGTTCCTTTCTTGAGAAGGAGTTTCTCGAAAGAAGTGAGTGGAGGAAAGTAGAGCTTGACGAGGTTATTGAACCTTCTCTTGAATTGGAGAGTAGCAAGACCTGAAATTGTTCCAAAGGCCGCACCAACAATATAGGAAGCTAATGACAAGGATCATGAAGCTTGGACGATGTCGCATCGAACGTCGCAGTCGACAAGGTCGCATGCCCTCCCGAGTGGTACGGCAACTCGCCTTGACCGCCTTGTTAGTAGAAGACAAAGTGAACCTACGAACTATGAGGAAGCGATGATGAGCCCAGACTGAGAAATGGCTAGAAGCCATGAACCGAATTGGGATCCATGAGCAAAACCAAGTATGTACTTTGGTGGACCTCCTAGCGAATCGAAAGGCCGTTGAGTGCAAATGGATATTCAAGAAGAAAACGGCGCGATGGTAATATTACCATCTATAAAGCACGCTTGTTGCAAAAGGTTTTCGACAAGTTCAAGGTGTTGACTACGATGAGACTTTCTCTCCGTAGCGATGTTTAAGTCCATTCGGATTTTATTAGCAATTGCTGCATTTCATGATTATGAAATATGGCGATGGATGTCAAGATCGCTCCTCAATGGAAACATTGATGAAGAGTTGTATATGATGCAACCCAAGGTTTTGTCGATCCTAAGGATGTTGATAAAGTGTGCAAACTTCAGCTGCTCCATTTATGGATCAAGCAAGCATCTCGGAGTTGGAACCTTCGCTTTGATCAAGTGATCAAGAGCTTTGGATTTGTTCCAAATTGCTACGAAGCTTGCATCTACAAGAAAGTGAGTGGAGCTCGGTGACGCTTACGTACTATATGTGGATGACATATTGATTATTGGAAATGACACCAACATGCTTAACGATGTGAAGAGTTATTTGAACAAGTGTTTTTCAATGAAAGACCTAGGTGAAGCTGCTTATATATTGGGCATCAAAATCTATAGAGATAGACAAAGGCGCCTCATAGCTTTAAGCCAGAGTACATACCTAGACAAAGTTCTGAAAAAGGTTCAGAATGGATAAGGCAAAGAAAGGTTCAGTGCCTATGTTGTCAGGTAAGATATTGAGCAAGGCTCGGTGTCCATCTACGGTAAATGATAGGGAAGCTATGAGCAAAGTGCCTTATGCCTCGGCCATAGGTTCCATCATGTATGCCATGTTGTGTACTAGACCGGATGTGTCCAATGCTCTTAGTTTGACGAGCAGATATCAAAGTGATCCAGGAGTGGAACACTGGACAGCCGTGAAGAACATCCTAAAGTACCTGAATAGGACTAAAGAAATGTTCTTAGTCTATGGGGTGATGAACAGCTTGTCGTAAAAGGTTACGTCGATGCTAGTTTTGACACCGACAAGGATGATTCCAAATCTCGCATGTGATACGTTTATATTTTGAATGGAGGAGCTGTGAGCTGGAGAAGTTGCAAGCAAAGCGTGATCGCGGGATCTACAGTAGAAGCGGAATACATGGCTGCTGCAGAAGCGTCAAGTGAAGGAGTTTGGATCAGAAACTTCATCACTGAGCTTGGCGTGGTTCCAAGTGCATTGGACCCAATGGAGATATTTTGTGACAACACTAGCGCCATAGCACTTGCTAAGGAACCAAGATATCATCCAAAGACCAAGCATATCAACCGCAAGTTTCATATAATCCGAGATTATATTGCATATGGAGATCTGAAGATTAGCAAAGTACATACAGATCTGAATGTCGCAGATCCATTGACTAAACCTCTTCCACGTGTAAAACATGATCAGCACCTCAGTGCCATGGGTGTGAGATTGTTGCCAAATGTAAACTAGATTATTGACCCTAGTGCAAGTGGGAGACTGTTGGAATTATGCCCTAGAGGCAATAATAAAGATGTTATTATTATAATTCTTGTTCATGATAAAGTTTATATTCCATGCTAGAATTGTATTAAGCGGAAACTTTAATACTTGTGTGGTTTGTTAACAACACCGTGTCCCTAGTACACCTATATGGACTAGCTCATTGATCAATGATGGTTAAGGTTTCCTAACCATAGACATGAGTTGTCAATTGATGATGAGATCATATCATTGGAGAATGATATGATGGACAGACCCAAACTAAGCGAAGCAATTAGATCGTATCATCGTGTTCATCTTTGCGAAGCTTTTCCTATGTCAAATATTGTATTCCTTAGACCATGAGATAATACAACTCCCTAGTATCGGAAGAAAGCTTTGAGGTCATCAAACGTCATCCTATGAGAGGGTGATCATAAAGGTGTCTCTCAGGTGATCGGAAAGTATCTGTTGGGTTGTATGTATCGAGATGGGATTTGTCCCTCCCAAGTCGGAGAGATATACTTCGGGCCCACTCGGTAATCGATATCAACACCGCTTGCAAGCATGTGGTTAAGGAGTTAATCACAAAGTGATATCGGATTACGAACGAGTAAAGTACTTGCTGTGAACGAGATTGAACTAGGTATGACGCACGACGATCAAATCTCGCAAGTAAAATATCGTGAGACAAAGGGAATATATATATGGGATTGATTGAATCCTGGCATCGTGGTTCATCCGATATGATCATCGATGAATGTGGGAGTCAATATGGGTGCCTGCACCCACCGTTGATTATTGATAGAAGATCATGTCCGCATATTCTCGAACCCGCAGGGTCACACACTTAACGTGTCTCGAAGCTAGGATAGAATGGATAATTGGTTTATGAGTTTTTGTTCGGAGTCTCAGATGGGATCCGGGACATCACGAGAGGTTGAATGGTCCGAGAATAATATTCATATAAGGCGGCAGTTTTTGGAGTTCGAATTGTTCCGTTAATTGGTATTGTACCGAAGCTTCTAGAACCTTCCGGAAGGGGACCAACATGGCCCCACCTTCCGGGAGGGGCATGGGCCTATGAGGGAGTGTCCTGTCAGATTGGGCAGGGCACAAGGCCCCATACGCCCAGCCGATCCTATAGGGTTTAAATCGTTTAAACTAGGGATAGAAGGAGGGAGAGTCCTGCCCCCACTCCTCCCTCCTTGACGCCGCCCAAGGCTTGGAGGAGGGCAGGGCGGCCCCACCCCTCTATAAATAGAGGGCTGGTGCGCCTCCCCCACACCTTGCCTCCAATCCTAGTTGCCTTGCTACCTCCTCTCCTCCCGATCGCTTGTAGGCGAAGCCTCGCAGTAAACTCCACCATATACACCACGCCCGTCGTGTTGTAGATCCCATCTATCTCTCCACCATACTTGCTGGTCCGAGGAAGGAGGATACGCCGAGGTGTTGCACGTGTATCTCACGGAGGCACCGCCACTTGTGGTGCTAGATCGGATCGGATCGCGAGGAGGAGAAGCGAGTACGACTACATCACCCACGCCCGATTAACGCTCCATGCTTGAATCTTCAAGGGTATGAAGATCTAATCCAATCTCTCTCGTTGATTGCATCTCCTAGATTAGATCTTGGATTTCCCTCTGTTCTCATCCGTAGAAAATTTTGATTTACTATGCCGCGAAACCCTTCAACGGGGACATAAGCACTGTTAACCATAATAAGAACATCATTAACACTCGCCATGAGCCATTAAGTGGGACATCCAAATAGCAATCTTCCAAAGGTGGCAAATCAAGCATTTCATAAATCTTTCTAGACACAATAGAGACACGAGAACCAAGGTCACATGAAGCTTTGAGATCAAAGTCATTCACTTGCATATTAATGATGTGTTCCCAACTATCTTCTACTTTCCTAGGAATAGAGGCTTTGTGTTTAAACTTTTCTTCCATAATTTTAATGAGAGCATCTGTAATGTGCTTGGTGAAAGACACATTCATATCACTAGCATTAGGACTTGTAGCAAGTTTTTGTAGGAACAAAATCACTTCAGAGATATTGCAACCATCAAGATCAAAATCAAACTTAGCATCACTGGTAGTAGACTCATTGGGTTTAGGCATTGTGGTAGGAGGAATAGGGACTTCTTGTGGTTTAGTGGCATCCATATTGGTGATGTTAATAGTACAAACAATATTGTTTCTAGCAATTTCAGCTTCTCTTTCCCACTTAGCATGTAGTTGAGCTAACAGTCTAACATTTTCATCAATAATGACTTGTATGGCATGAGTAGCAGCAAAGGTACTTTCCAAAGTTTCAGGTTTAGCAGCCATTTTATTAATCAAAGAGGACTATGCTTCAGATAAAGATGAAATATTTTTCTCAGCACTCAAATTTTTTGACTGTAAACTAGGAATTTCTCTATTCAAATTCTCAAGATGATGACTAATATTTTTCAAGATAGCAGATTGTTCTTCCATAGTTTTAGTGAATATCTTGCTTTGCTCATATTGCATTTGCATAAAGTTTTTAGTGGATCTTTCAACTTCTAGAATCCTATCTTCACTAGGCATTCCAGATCTACCATGATAATTATTGCCATTATTAGGAGGATAAGGCCTATAGTTATTACCATAAGCATTATTGCCAAAATTATTATTCCTAATGAAGTTCACATCAATGTTGAGCAACCAAAGAGGCTAAGGGAACATTATTTGGATCTATATGAGCTTTTCCATTAACAAGAATATCCATGATAACATCAATTTTATCACTCAAAGAGGAGGTTTCTTCAACAGAATTTACCTTCTTACCATGTGGAGCTCTTTCAGTGTGCCATTCAGAATAGTTGACCATCATATTATCAAGGAGCTTTGTTGCAGCACGCAAAGTAATGGTCATAAAGGTACCTCCAGCAGCTAAATCCAATAGGTTTCTTGAAGAGAAGTTTAAACCTGCATAAAAAGTCTAGATAATCATCCAAGCAGTAAGTCCATCAGTGGGACAATTCTTTACCAAAGATTTCATTCTTTCCCAAGCTTGAGCAACATGTTCATTATCAAGTTGTTTAAATTTCATTATTTCACTTCTCATAGATATAATATTAGTAGGAGGATAGTATTTTCCAATAAAAGCATTTTTGCACTTAATGCAAGAATCAATACTATTTCTAGGCAAGGATAGCAACCATTCTTTAGCTTTTCCTCTCAGGGAGAAAGGGAACAACTTCAGATTAATAATATCTCCATCTACATCCTTATATTTTTGCATCTCACAAAGTTCAACAAAGTTATTGAGGTGTAACATCCCAAAAATATTAATCAAGATTATCAAGTTCCAATCACCCAAGTTTAGGGTTAACAAAAACTTTTGTTATTAAAATCAATATGAATGCATGTGTGTATGTGATGTATGCTTGTATTGCCATGATTGATTGATATGAATGGCAAGGATTAATTTAAAGATGAAAACAACATCATCTAAATCATTTCCAAGCAGAATCAAATCAAGAAGAATTCAAATATAAACAATATAAGCAAATGGTCATTTTGACCAAAGTTAACCACTGGACCATTTTGAGTGTTTCTAGTCCAAGTTTTCTAACAGAAAAAAATCCAATTATTTTCACCCCTTCCTAGACCAAGTAAAAGTGAACCCAGGACCACTTTGAAAACCAACAGAAACATTTTGCAAACCTATTCAAATGACAATTCAAAATTGAATCCTTAATAGGTACTAAGATCACCATTTCTCAAAAACCACTCAAACCAGTTCACCTTGACAAACCCAAGCAGCCAGAGACTACCAAGCATGTGACCATAGCACTCAACAAAATTCATCCAAAAATTCAAATGTAAACTTCATGCGGCCATTTCATCTAACACTTGGTGAGCACAGTAATCACTGCCTAACTTCTACTGTTTGTGATCAAAGCTTTGTCCAATTCTTGTCTCCAGTTCTCAACCTTTGTCTCCCCTAGTGACTACAATTGCGTTGATCAACCTATCACCCCTACCATTGCACTAGTGCCATGCCACCCGAGCTCCCCCTTGCCAGACAACCATGGCCAGCACGCTGGAGCAAACACTGCGCCCGTCCACCATGTCCAGGAGGCAGCACACTGTCCACCGCCAGCCCCTATCCAGCCCTCGCATGCAGCCAGGCCCTGGACCACAGAGAACACGCCATGCCACTGTCTCTACGCCATGCCAAGAACACGCCAGAGCGCCACGCCCGACACGCACGTACACGCCGCGCCTCGCGTTCGCCGCCCATGCCTGCAATAACCACGACACCCGCAACCCCGGACATCCCGCTTGCCAGGCGCCATGAGCCATGCGTCGTCGAAATTGCCGTCGGTGCCGCTCAGAGCTACATCCCGTTCCGACCAACCTCGACCGCCCCTTGCCGCGCCATTAAGTCCTTGAGCATCACCAGGAGACCGCGCACTGTCCTACAACCTCCGCCATGCCATTAGCTCGCTGTACCATCGACCCCGACGAGCTCTGCCCATGTCGCACTGCCTCTCTCGCTCGGCTATAAAATGAGGCCTCCCCAGCCTCAATTCACCACACCACCTCACTCCCCACCTCTCACAGAACACCACTGGCCCTTCCCCGTAGCAAGGCGAGCTCCGCATCGCGGGAATTTCACTGGAATCCGCCGCTGCAGAAAGAGAAGGGAGCCGTTGATTGGAGCCACCTCAGGAGCCACCGTGACCACCGTTCGAACTGTCGTCGTTGACAATGTTGTTCGCCACCAACGCCGACCCTAGCTGGAGCCCTTGTGATCCTCACACGACCCCCACCACCGCGTTAGCTTTCAGTCTCGCCGCCGCTGCCCGACGGAGACGACACATCCCAGCCGTAGGATCTAATCTAATCGCATGGCCCATGTTGAAACTTACCGCTTCGCGTAGCTAGAGCCGCTGACGCGTGGGAACTCTCTGGTAGCAGCCCGTTGCACGCGCGCTTTTCAGCTGGGCTGGCCCAAGTTCTCCCGCGCAACCCAGTAGTTCAAATATAGAATTTTCCATTTTAGTTCAAACCTAGTTCTGTCAGTAGATTCAAGAATCAATTCAGAGAGTTTTACTGAACCAAATTGCATGAAACTAATTTTTGTAGAAAGGTATTGAAATTTTTAATCCAATCCCGTTGGATTCAAACCATTTGAAGTTATAGATCATCTATAGTAAAAATAACAAGGCAGAGACTTTTTTGCATTCAAACATTTTTCGAAAATCAACCATAAATGCTTTTGAGTTGATTCCAACTCTCAAAAATCACATTTGACAAGATATTTCTGAATATGTAAAAATATCTAGGTTTACTTGCAGTAATAATGGACAAGTAATAAAAGAATGCCCCATAGGAATTTCTAGTCACTTTAATTATTAAAATAATAATGTTAAACCTTATTAAATTGTGACACCAATTTAAATCACATTCCCAAGTATTAAAATATGTGGTGATGACATGGTCAATACGATCCCATATTTTCATTGGAGAATATTAAATCTTAAGTAGTTTTTCAATGAGTAGAAATTACTTTTCCAAAATAAAATAAAATAAATAAGACTAAGGCTTTAATCCTTGTGATGATTGTGATGATGATAGATCATCTAGTGTGAACCTTTGTGTGCCAAATAGAAGTAGTTAAGTATTGTATGGTGATTGTGTACCTCGTATTTATTTATAGATGCTAGTACCGACCAAGCATACGAGGAGGAAGGGGACTACGAAGAAGAAGAAGCAGAGGAGAACTTCAACCACTGTACTACTCAAGGCAAGCTAAGATAAACCATGCAAGCCATCTTAGCAAGCTACACTATGCAAGATAATACTTGCAAGCCCCACAATACCAATTAACCTATGCAATGCCTAAGGCATATTTGGTTATACCCCTTTATTATACCAAATCCCAGTTTTACTTGCAAGCTTTATTATTTTTATTTCTTTATCAAAGTTCTTTATTACTTCTAGTTAGTATTTAGTGAGTTTTGGAAAGATATTATTGAAGGGGTTCGAAGCATGGAAAAACAAAAAAATTCTACCGCATACAAACAAACAATCCAAGATCTATCTACTAGATTGTAGCAACGAGTCGATAGAATAACTCACCCTCGAAGATTCCAAAGTGTTTAACGAGAGCGGATTCTCGTGGGTGATGTAGTCGTACTCTTGCCGATCTCAAGATCGTGTAGATGATCCTTCCGGCCAGATTCGGCAAGCTCCGCATGGTCACATCGCTCGGTACTCGATGAAGACCTTCCTCTCCTTGTTCCAAAGAAAATGGAGGTTGTAGCACTCTCTCGCGATTCCGGCAGACGGCGTGGTACCGAAGTAGAGGGAGATCTCGCAGGCTTCGCCTTAAGCCGGGCAGTATGGTGGACTATGAGAGAGGCCTTGGCGATCTAGGGTTTAGAGGCACCAGGATAGAGCTCAGCCGCGGCTAGGGTTAGGGTTTCACCCCAACTCGGCGAGTTGGTGGTGCCCTAGGCGGCGGCAGCAGCAGGGGGTGGTGGCGCCGGCGTCTTAGGGCTAGGGTTTGGGTGGTGAGAGGTGTGTGCTAGAGGGGCACCCCTGCCCCTCCTTATATAGGTGGGAGGGCGCCGGTTGGGAGGAGGGAGTCCTCCCCCAACTCGGCCTCCTTGGCCGGCGGTGGAGGGAGGAGGACTTCCTCCCCAAGTAGGTTTCCTACTCTCCCTCCACCAAGCAACTTGTCGTTTGACTTTTCAAATTAGCGTTTGACTTTTCAAACTAGGATTTGATTTATCCCTTTATTTTGCTCAGCGATGACACCTAGTACATGATGCAACCATTCCAACTTGTTATGACACATTCATGTACCCTTCCCCTCCGGAGTGCCGGACCTTCCGGACCCTTCTAGAACATTCCCAATGAAAACACCGGAATCATTCTCCAACTCTGAAACAGGACTTTCCTTATATGAATCTTATTCTCCGGACCATTCTGGATCTCCTCGTGATATCCCGGATCCCATCCGAGACTCCGAACAACATTTGGTCTCTTAGTCATCATTCCATAACTACTCAACAACATCGAATCCTTAAGTGTGTCTCCCTACGGTTCGTGAATTATGCGGACATGATCGAGACACTTCTCCGAACAATAACCAATAGAGAAATCTGGAAATTCATATGGCTCCCACATATTTCTACGATTACTTTACGATCGAATGAACCACTTACATACGATACCAATTTCCCTTTGTCTCACGATAGTTTACTTATCCGGGGTTTTGATCGTCAGTATCTCTGCATACCTAGTTCAACCTCGTTACCGATAAGTCCTCTTTTCTCGTTCCCGTGATATGTGATCCCTTGTGAGCCAGTCACATGCTTGCAAGCTAATTGGATGACATTCCACCGAGAGGGCCCAGAGTATATCTATCCGTCATATGGATGGACAAATCCCACTCTTGATCCATGTGTCTCAACCCATACTTTCCGAACACTCAATGCCACCTTTATAGCCACCCAGTTACGGTGTGGTGTTTGATGTCAACAATGAATTCTTCAGGTGATGGTGATAAGCATGATCTCATGGTCAAAGGAATTAGGTTACTATGTATCAGAAAGCATATAGCAATTGAACTATTAAAATGACTTGATCTTTATGCTACGCTTATCTATAGGAGTATGTCCATCATACCATTCTCCTAACTATATGATCTTGTTGTTAATAACATCTCAATGTTCATGATAGGGAAACCACAATCATTTATTAACCAACAAGCTAGTATTATGAAGAGGCTTTACCAGGGACTCTAATTTCGTTTACAAATCAAACAAGTATTAATGTTTCCTTGTTAATACTATTATAGCATGAATGTAAACATTTATAATAAACACAAAGATATAATAATAACTACATTTATTATTGCCTCTAGGGCATATCTCCAACAGTCTCCCACTTGCACTAGAGTCAACTAATCTAGATTACATGGTAATATACCGAACACCCATGGCAGTTTGGTGTTGGTCATGTTTTGCCCTCGGGAGAGGTTTAGTCAACGGATCCGCCACATTCAGATCTGTGTGTACTTTTCAAATCTTTATGTCACCATCTTGGACATGTTCTCGAATAGCGTGAAAACATAGCTTGATGTGCTTCAGCTTCTTGTGTGACCTTGGTTCTTGCGCATTGGCTATGGCGCCCATGTTATCACAGTAGATAGACATTGGGTCCAGCGCACTTGGAACCACTCCGAGCTGTGTAATGAACTCCTTCATCCATATCGCTTCTTGTGAAGCCTCTGAAGCAGCTATGCATTCCAATTCAGTTGAAGATCTCGCCACAACGCTTTGCTTTGCACTCCTCCAGCTAACTGCTGCACCATTCAAAGTAAATATGTATCCAGATTGAGATTTAGAATCATCCTGATCGGTGTTCCAACTAGCATCGGTGTAACCATTAACAACGAGTTGTTCATCACCTCCATAAGAAAGAACCATGTCCTTAGTTCTTCTCAGGTACTTAAGGATGTTTTTGACCGCTGTCCAATGATCCACTCCTGGATCACTTTGATATCTGCTAGTTAAACTAACAGCATATGCAATGTCGGGTCTAGTACATAGCATAGCATACATTAGAGATCCTATGGCTGAGGCATAGGGAGTCTTACTCATCCTTTCTCTATCTTCTGTCATTACTGGATTTGAGTTTTACTCAAGGTCGTATTGGGCAACATGGGCAAGAACCCTTTCTTGCTATCTTCCATTCCAAACCTCTTTAGAACTTTGTCCAAATATGTACTTTGTGACAATGATATTAGGCGTCTCGATCTATCTCTATAAATCTTTATGCCTAATATGTAAGCTGCTTCGCCAAGATCTTTCATTGAAAAACTATTATTCAAATATTCCTTAACACTATTAAGAAGGTCTACATCATTCCCAATCAACAATATGTCATCTACATATAGTATTAAGAATGTACAGAGCTCCCACTCACTTTCTTGTAAATACAAGCTTCTCCATAAGTTTGTATAAAACCAAAACTTTTGATTACCTTATCAAAAACATTGATTCCAACTTCGGGATGCTTGCTTCAATCCATATACGGACCGTTGAAGTTTGCATACCTTCTTAGCATCTCTAGGATCGACAAAACCTTTGGGTTGCATCATATACAACTCTTCATTAATGTCTCCATTGAGGAACGCTGTTTTGACATCCATCTGCCATATCTCATAATCATAATATGCAGCGATTGCTAACAAAATCATCACAGACTTTAGCTTCGCTACTGGTGAGAAAGTCTCATCGTAGTCAACTCCTTGAATTTGTCGAAACCCTTTTGTGACAAGTCGAGCTTTATAGACAGTAACATTACCATCAGCATCTGTTTTCTTCTTGAAAATCCATTTGTTCTCGATAGCCTTTCGGCCATCCGGTAAGTCCACCAAAGTCCATACTTGGTTTTCGTACATGGATGCAATCTCGGATTTCATGGATTCTTGCCATTTATTGGAATCTGGGCTCATCATCGCTTCCTCATATGTCCCAGGGTCATCGGTGTTGTCCACCAACATGACACTCATAACGGGATCATACCAATCAGGAGTGGTACGAGTTCTCGTTGACCTGCGAGGTTCTGTAGCAACTTCAACCGAAGTTTCATGATCATCATCATTAGCTTCCTGTCTTATTGGTGCAGGCACCGCAGGAACTTCTTCCGGTGCAGCGCTACTCGCAAGTTCGAGAGAAGGTTCGATAACCTCGTCGAGTTCTACTTTCCTTCCAGTCACTTCTTTCGAGAGAAATTCCTTCTCTAGAAAGGATCCATTCTTGGCAACAAAGATTTTGCCTTCGGATCTATGATAGAAGGTATACCCAATAGTTTCCTTTGGGTATCCTATGAAGACGCATTTTTCCGCTTTGGGTTCAAGCTTGTCCGGCTGTAACTTCTTTACATAGGCTTCGCAACCCCAAACTTTAAGGAACGACAATTTAGGTTTCTTCCCAAACCATAATTCATACGTTGTTGTTTCAACAGATTTAGATGGTGCCCTATTTAAAGTGAATGCGGCTGTTTCTAATGCATAACCCCAAAATGATAGCGATAAATCTGTAAGTGACATCATAGAACGAACCATATCTAAGAGAGTTCGACATTTACGCTCGACACACCATTACGCTGTGGTGTTCCCGGCGGTGTCAATTGTGAAAGTATTCCGCATTTCTTCAAATGCTCTCCAAACTCGTAACTTAGATATTCATCTCCATGATCAGAATGTAGAAATTTAATCTTCTTGTTACGTTGATTCTCTACCTCACTTTGAAATTCCTTAAACTTCTCGAAAGTTTCAGACTTATGTTTCATGAAATAGATATACCCATATCTACTCAAGTCATCCATGAAGGTAAGAACATAACGATAACCACCGCGCGATGCTACACTCATCGGACCACACACATCGGTATGTATGATTTCCAATAAGTCTGTAGCTCGCTCCATCATACCAGAAAATGGAGTCTTAGTCATTTTACCCATCAGACATGCTTCGCATCTTTCAAGTGATTCTAAATCAAGTGATTCAAGAATTCCATTGGAATGGAGTTTCTTCATACGCTTCACTCCAATGTGACCAAGACGACAGTGCCACATATAGGTCGAGTTATTGCTCAATTTCAAACGTTTAGCTTCAATGTTATTAATATGTGTATTTCCACTATCGAGATTCAATAAGAATAGACCATCTATCAAAGGTGCATGTGCATAAAACATATTACTCATATAAATAGAGCAACCATTATTCTCGGACTTAAACAAGTAACCGTCTCGCAATAAACAAGATCCCGATATAATGTTCATGCTTAACGCAGGCACCAAATAACAATTATTTAAGTATAAAACTAATCCCGATGGTAGATAAAGAGGTAGCGTGCCGACCGCGATCACATCAACCTTTGATCCATTTCCTACACGCATCGTCACCTTGTTCTTCGCTAGCTTCCGTTTATTCTCGCAAAGACCTGCTTCGAGTTACAAATATGAGCAACCAACCAAAGATCAAATACTCGTGCACTACTACGATACGAGTGAGATACACATCAATAACATGTATATCGGATATACCTTTCTTCTTGATGTTGTCGTTCTTCAAATCCGCCAAGTACTTTGGGCAATTCCGCCCAAAGGACCTTCTCCCTTGCAAAAAAGCACTCATTATCGTGCTTAGGTCCAGATTGGTCTTCTTCGCTTGCAAGGGCAACTTTCTTACCACCCTTATTGAAGTGTACCTTTTGCTTAAACTTGCTTTTCTTGAATTTGGTGGTCTTATTGACCATCAACACTTGGTGCTCTTTCTTGATCTCCACTTCTGCAGATTTTAACATGGAGAAGAGTTCTGGCAACTGCTTGTTCATGCTTTGCATATTGTAGTTCATCACAAAGTTCTTGTAACTTGGTGGCAGTGATTGCAGGATACGGTAAATCCCCAAAGCATTAGGAATCACTATACCCAAGCTTTGGAGTTTGTTTGCATGCCCAGACATCTTAAGCACATGCTCACTGACGGAGTTGTCCTCTTCCATCTTGCAGTTAAAGAACTTTTCAGAAGCCTCATAGCTCTCAACTGCCGCGTGAGTCTCAAATATAAATTTGAGTTCACGGACAATATCATGTGGGTCTGAATTCTCAAACCTTTTCTGAAGCTCCGATTCCAAACCATACAAGATAGCACACTGAACTATGGAGTACTGATTCTTCCGAGTGAGGTAAACCTTCTTTACTTCATCGGTAGCATCAGCTGCAGGCGGGTCACCTAGCGGTGCATCCAGCACATAGGTCAAATTACCAGCATTGAGGACAATCCTCAAATTGCGGAACCAATCCGCGAAGTTGCTTCCATTGTTTTTCAACTTTTCTTTCTCTAGGAACGCATTAAAATTGATGGTAGGGGCCGCCATTGATCTAAAACATATTTGCAATAATTTAGACTAAGTTTATGACAAATTGAGTTCTAATTAATAGTTAAATTAATCTAGGTGAACTCCCACTCAAAAAAATATCCCTCACATTATTTTAGTTATCACACGAACCAAATCCGCCACATCAAAACCGATCATCACGAGAGTTGATGTAGCTTCAATGGCGAACAATCGACATGTTCATCATATCTACTATATGATTCATGCTTTACCTTTCGGTGATCCGTGTTCCGAGACCATGTCTGTACATGCTAGGCTCATCAAGATTAAACCTTAGCTTCTGCATGAGGAAATCTGGCTTGCTCACGTTGTATACACTTGCAGAATCTAACACACTCGATCATCACATGGTGCTTCGAAACAACAAGATTTAGGAACGGTGCTTACTAAGGATGAACACTTTAGAACTTGAAATTTATGTGCATGAGGGATCATCTTATAATGCTACCGTCGTTAACTAAGCAATACAAGATGCATAAAGGATTAACATCACATGCAATTCATAATATGTGATATGATATGGCCTTTCTTCTTTTGTGCTTCCGATCTCCATCTTCAAGCACGAACATGATCTCCATCATCACTGGCATTGCATCAAGGTCAATGACGCTGCTCCATGGTTGTCGTCCACCAGCTTCAACTATTACAACTACTTTGAATAGACACGCTGGTCTTAACAGAAATTAAAGACAACCATATGGCTCCTGCCGGTTGCCAACTTACAATAAGGAACATTGCATACATCAAATATAATCACAATCATGGCCATATCACATCACAGCACACCCCTGCAAAACAAAGTTAGACGCCTTGTAACATCCCTAAATTCATATTCCAAAACTCATTCATATCATCTAAGCATTCATCATCATTTAGGGCTCTTCTCAAAAACAGAAGCTTGTGATATGATTGAGTAAATTTCACTCATTAGGCCATCACCTTTTGAAACTTAAATGTTAAGGAACTTGTTTGCTTGCCCCACTATTGGAAAGATTAGGTGTAAAAGTTTAACCAAAATTTTCAAATTAAAAATAATTTCAAAAACCTCTATTTTCAAACATTTGCAAAATAGTGCAAAGTCTCTGGTTGTTTGAAATCCAAATCTGATCAAGCCTTTGCAAGGCAACCCCATGAGCTTTGACTTATTTCTGAGACCAATCCACCTCAAAACCTCGAAAGATTTGAATTCAAATTGATTTTGAAACTATTTGAAAACCTAATCAAAATCGAATTGGAAAAGAAAAGAACTAAACAAAAGAAAAGGGCCGAGTTTTATATCCGGCCCAGAAAGGATCGAGCCCAACTAGCCCACCCGGGATTTCTTTTTTCTCACGTGCAAGCGCACGTGTTCACCACGATGACGGACCCCACCTCATTTCGCAGACACATCGACGAGTGGGCCCCATGTGCTGTCATCGTCTTCCCAAACCACGCCCGCGACCACGCTGCCGTCGCCGCCGTAATGGTGCGGCTTAATTGGGCATTAAAACACGGTGTTTCCTGCCGAGGCACCGCTATAAGATCCCCACCTCCTCGCAGTCATTTTCCCCGTCAATTCCACACTCACGCCTCAGCTGCCCACGACTCGCTCAAACCACCGCAGATGAGCAACTCGGCGATCGATTCGTGAGCTCCGCCCTTCCTCCGGATTATTCGAGACACTTCGTAATCCTCTTGCGCACCTCCTAACCGCAACAGAGCATCTCAGTCGCCCCAGTCGCCGTGTTCGCTGACGCCGTAAGCACCCGACGACCACCCCAACTCCGCGACCAATCTCAAGAAGTCCCGTGCGCCTTGCTTTCTTATTCACCCGAGTGTTCACAATTGTCCTGCGATCTCCTAAACCCGCTGGTTCGTGTTAGGGCGCAGAACCTCGCAACGACCGACAACATCCACCCGATGCCAGATGCAACTCCGACGAGATCTAGAGCCCATCTCCGAGCGCCCCTCCGCAAGCCAATACCACGTCGAGCTTCAGCAGCCTCCGGCGAACCTGGTAAGCCCCTTCTTCCCTTGCGACGATCTAGAACGCCGTGCCACCGTAGTCGACGCCGCCGATCAACGCCGCCGCCGCCTGCTCGTGGCTTAATGGTTTGGTCCGTTGGATCCGCATCGAGGGCGGATAGATCTAGGCAAGAGGTACGCGGCGTCTGGATCGTTAGATCTAAGTTAGATCCTACGTCGCATCACGATCCTCAAGCGTACGCACGCAAGAAGGTTGCGACGCGTGGCAAGATTTAATTCAAAAACAGAATTTAAAACCAGATTTTGATCCAAACTTTAAACAGCTATAACTTTTGAATGCCACATTAGAATTTTACAAACTTTATACCGTTGGATTCAGTGAAACAAGACCTTTCTGAATATCCAATTTGTTTAACAAATAGTAACAGTTAAAATGACTTTATTTATGGAAACATGTTTAAGGCTATTTTGAGTATAGTTTTTATATAGTAATTTATTTTGGTGTCAAATTAAGTTTAGTTGGCAAACTTGTGATTGGTTAAGTCAGAAACATGTGCATGCTTGGTAGAAATTTTCAAAATCACCACTTGGTAAATTCTTGCATACATGCATTCATATTATTTTTGATTGTATATAATTGTGTGTAATTGTATGCTATAATTTTTGTGTAGATTTTGCTAGTGATTGTGATTGTGAAGAGTGCAGCTCTCCCCATTACCAAGGCAAGTGATATTTTCATGACTATTTCTAACCTATGTTTTGTACTAGCATTAGATATTTTGCTTGCATGCTATTTTGTCTAATGCTAAATTGGGAATTCCTATGTAGTTTAGAATAGTAGAATTGCTAAGGAATTTTCCCCTATGATAAGTTGCCATGCCTTGCTTAGCCTAGCTATATAGCAAACAAGGGTTGGTGAAAATCTACACTTACCATGATGAAAATATTTCTAAGTCATGAGACTTATACTTTCCTAATAAAACCACTAAGTCAAATGAACCTCCTGGGTGGAATGGAAAGGATGGGTTATGTTGAGTGGTTACACAAGGCCATGGACTTGGGTTATGTATCTCACTTGTGGTAAGCCACCCAGGCACAAAGGGATTTGGAGGCCAAGTGTTGAGAAAGCTTACAGTGCAACCACTTGGTAATATGGGCTCTGCCTTGATCATATAGGTTGCTAGAACTTAGTCATTTGGACAGTTGGTGGTAGATGGGATGATAGGTTGGAACGCGTCCATTTGACTAAGGAAAGTCTTCTGAAAGGTCCTGTCTTGGGAAACCAAGTCTGGTGGGGAAAGTGCACAACCTCTGCAGATGGAAAACCTAAGTACTTAGCCTAGTCCAAGGCAATGGACACTTTTGAGCATCAAGACATGGAAGCTACAAGAATCTCATCGCTCCAACTTCTAAGTAAAATTTATGGGTGAACAAGGGTGAAGGACCCCAATGTCTATTGGTGGTTCCTTGGGAATGTTTTCACAAAGAAAACTTAGTGATTTCAACTAATAGGAAAAACTTATTTTCAAGCAAAGCAAGCCAAGCTACACTTAGCCAAAATGCATATAGTAATATAGTCCACTTAAAATATACTAAGGTATCATTTGCCAATACTATTCCAAAGTATTGACCCTCCGTGGTAACTTGTGATGTTGCGAGTTACTCCGATGATGAATATGATTCATGAGTCTACACTCAACATGCTTGCTCGTGGCACATGAAGATGAAGACTTGTGTTTATTTGCTTATTCCTTAAACTCTTGTATTAGGCCTATGGCCATGAGTTGTAAAAGACTATGTTTTATCTCTCGAATGAATGTAATAAACGACCTTTGTATCTGGTACTTCATCTTAAACTGTGGATGCTAGCATTGATCCGTGGACTAGCATTGCAATCACAGGGATCCTTTCCTTTATAAAGGAGGGGTCTAACAGATGGTATCAGAGCACTGTGTTGCCTGTAGGATTATGACCCTAGGATTGAAAACCACTAAGGAAAAAAATTTCAACTACTTCTACACTTGTCTATTCTTCTCAGAAAACTTTTCTAATCTTTTCATTCTCAACTCCATTTGTAGATGAACTCCATCAACGAAGCCGTGAAGAAAGGACCACTCATGACCATGACCTTGGAGTGAAACTGAGTTTCCCAAGATACTCAAGGACCTCATGGTGGCAATGGAAGCACATGGTGCAGTGTACAAGGGCTTTCCAGGATGGATGAAGGAGTGGAGTATTGGTGGGTGCAACTTCAATTGTACAAAAACAAGGAAGACAACCACAAAGAAAGGGGATTCTGCATGTACACCAACACTAAATGCACACCACATTCTTTGAGTCACCAGATGCAGCTTGGAGGACTATCAAAGAACTAAGTGCTAGAGTCAAGTGCAGAATGCTCAACCTCCAAAAAGACTTAGAGAAAGAGAAGGAACTTACCCAAGAGTTGGAAGCCACCAACCAAGAGTTAAGGGGGGATATAATAGACTTAGTAATGGAATCATGTGAACAAGATAGGTGGATTGCCTCTAGGAACATTGTGATAGCCACCAGATCCAGTGAGATAGGCCTATAAGCACACTTTGTTAGTGGACCACCATCTATCACTTTATTTTCCAAAATGATACCTTAAATAAGTTGGACCTTGTTTGATGTAATGGATTTATGTATGCATGACCTGTGTGATATTTGTGTTCCATGGTTATGTATGAGATGGTTGTCTTGTATTTATCTTAAATTGTGTTGTTCTAACTTTTCAATCTTATAAATAGATGCCTATTACCATCAGCACCGTCGAGGAGCTCCAGGTTACCCGTTTCGGACCCTGTATCATTGAGCTTACCACTTTGCTCGATCTCTCTCTTCCCACCATCACGGTGTACCCACTCACCAAGTTCGAGAGGAAGGACCTCTGGGGATTCAAGGTGAACCAGCCAGGACGCCAGACTGAGCCTACTACAGAGGCCATCGTCTTCAAGCTGATGCACGACGACAGGGAGAGAGGCATGGAGGTAGTCATGCAGGACCTGATAGGACGTTTGTTAGGCCGTCACTCCCGACAGGTTAGGGGCACCCACTTTCATGTCTTCGGAAGGCGTGATGTTGATGGAGAGTCCATCGACTTTGAGGACGACTCGAGGGACACGGCAGAGCCGATACGTCTTTATCTCCAGGACTTAGAGACTCTCCTCAGGCACGTGGACACAGACAGGACGAACGTCATGCTTGGGAATGACGAGCTTCAGGTACAGCTACGCGAGAAGGACAAGCTTTTCACACAGCAGGATGAGATGATCAAGGATATGGAGACAAAGTTCGAGGCCCAGGACCGCAAGTTCAAGAGTCAGGAGAAACGCGTCCAGGATAGGAACAAGAAAATCCGGGACATGACCGAGGAACTGAAGTCCAAGGATTTCGAGCTTGAGCAGCAGCAGATGGTTATTGAGAGGCTTCGCTCCCAGAAGAGGGCTCTCAAGGCCAAGGTCGATCCCTTGACCACTACGATTGAGGAGAACAAGACCGCGATGGAGAACGCGGGTCTTACCTTCGTCGAGGAGGAGATTGATGCCGATGAGTAGACTTGACTACTCGTTTATCTTTCATATTCATACTTGTTATTGTGAACTTATTATTGGACCATCCGACATGTGGATGGCTTGCCACTTGTGTGTTTTACTTCATGAGCTTATTATGTGGTTGTTGAACTTTTATTCTTATGTTGCTTGTTATGTGTTTGCTTATGATGTATTGTGCATAAAACATCTATGGGTATCTCATTCTTATCTATTTGAACAAACCACAGATGCCTCCCCGTCGCGCAAACCCCAACCCCAACAACATCACCCCGGAAATGCAACAAATGATGAATGCGCAAACACAGCTTATGCAAATGATGACCACATTCATCCAAAACCAGAATAACAACAACAACAACAACCCCAACAACAACAACAACAACAACAACCCTCCGGGATTTGATATGCTCACCAGATTTCTGCGTCTGAGGCCAGCTAAGTTTTCGGGAACAACTGATCCCATGGTAGCTAATGACTGGCTACGTTCTGTGAATAAGGACTTAGTGACCGTGGGCTGCACGGATGCTGAAAAAGTCAGGTTCGCAGTACATCTGTTGGAAGGACCAGCCGCCACATGGTGGGACAACTTCCAACTCACCACTCCTATTGATGAGGTGACTTGGGCTATCTTTGAAGATGGCTTTCTCACTGCTCATATCTCATCAGGAATGATGAGTCTGAAAAAGAAGGAGTTTCACAACCTGAAGCAGCGCCACCGCAGCGTGGCTGAGTACATAGAAGAGTTCAACAATCATGCCGCTATGCACGGATGAGGTTGACAGATGCAAAAAGAAAGGAAAATTTACGGAGGGTTTGAATGATGAGTGAACCTACAGCTTGTATGTGGCATATGTTCCAACTTATCAGTCTTTGTGTGACAAGGCTGCTATTTTGGAGAGTAAAATGAAGCAAGTCGAGAGTAGGAAGAGGAAACACTCCGACAAGCACAGCTCGGGATCGTCTCACAAACGATCTCACTATGATGATGGCACTCAGATCCCATAAGCATGGGAAATTCAACAAGCACCACAACCACAACCGTCATGACAACAAGCAACATCGCAGTCATGACAATGACAAGTATAAGAACCACAAGAGTGGACATAAGAGCCACCACAGTGGAAATAGTAGTGGAAGTGGAAGTCATCATGTTAAAAAGGACATCAGTCAAGTTGAGTGCTTCAAATGCAAGAAGCTGGGGCATTATGCTAATGAGTGCCCTGAGAAGAAAGTGGAAGGACCTAACAAGCCAAATCCTTTCCATAAAGGACAGGTTAACCACATCAATGTGGAGGAGGTCTATGAGGAGCCTGATGCCGTTGCTGGTAAGTTCAGACTCAATTCAATTTCAGCATTTGTACTCTTTGATACCGGTGCATCTCATTCATTCATATCAAAAGCATTCGTTGAAAGAAATGAACTACCGGTAGAAACCATTGGGTGTCCTATAAGAGTAAGTTCTCCGGTGGAGAAATGATAGTAAACTCGGATGTCATGACTTAGTCATAGAGTTTGGGAAACATAAGTTTCAAAGTGAACCTAATAATTCAATTCCCAAGGATTGGATGTGATTTTGGGAATGGATTGATGGCTAAGTATGAGGGAGTATTAGATTGTGCCAATCGCATGTTGCACTCACAACCCCGAAGGAAAAGAATAAAATTCAGATCTAACTTTGAATCCAAAGGAAGTAAACTGAATTCTCTTAAGGGGTTAGCATGGACAAGCAGTTAATTAGGTGTGAGTATCCGGATGTATTTCCTAAGAGTTACCGTGAATGCCACCGATAGAGATGTGGAGTTTCGATAGATTTGGTACTGTGTTCGGACCAATAGCTAAGAGACCATACAAAATGTCGCTGATTTAACCGAAAGAGCTCAAGAAGCGCCTAGGAGAACAGCAGAAAGGGTTTATTCAACCAAGTTCTTCATCTTGGGGAGCCCCAGATTGTTCAGAGAGAAGAAAGATAGAACACAAAGATTATGTATTGACTACCGCTTCTCTCAACGAGGTGACCATCAAGAACAAATATCCTTTGCCAAGAATCAACGACTTGTTTGATCGCTTAGAAGGAGCATGTGTGTTCTCAAGATTGATCTTGGTCGTGCTATTTTCAACTCAAGATAAGAGAGCAAGACATACCTAAGACAAAGATTCACCACAAGGTATGGATTGTATGAGTACACTGTGATGCCTTTTGGTTTAACCAACGCTCCAGCATACTTCATGAATATGATGAACAAGGTATTCATGGAATTCCTTGACAAGTTTGTGGTCGTTTTCATCGATGACATCTTAGTCTACTCCAAGAGTAAGGAAGAACATGAAAGACACTTACGCTTGATACTTGAAAAATTAAGAGAGCATAAACTTTACGCCAAATTCAGCAAGTGTGAGTTTTGGTTAGAGGAAGTTGGTTTTCTTGGTCATGTTATGACAAAGGATGGTGTAGCAGTTGATCCTGCTAAGGTTTCAGCTGTGACAGAATGGGAATCTCCCAAGAATGTAAAAGAAGTTCGTAGTTTCCTCGGCTTAGCAGGTTACTACAGAAGGTTCATTGAAAATTTCTCGAAGGTTGCTAAGCCAATGACAGAATTGTTAAAGAAGGACAAGAAATTTGCTTGGATCAAGGTTGTGAAGTCACTTCCAAGAATTGAAGAAGAGACTTCTAACAAGACAAAGGTTATGTTCCGATTTGGAAAAGGATTTCCAAGTATATTGTGATGCGTCTCATCAAGGTTTGGGTGCCGTACTTATGCAAGATAGTAAAGTCGTAGCCTATGCTTCGAGACAACTCAAAACTCATGAAGTAAACTATCCTACTCATGATTTGGAGTTAGCCTCTGTCGTCCATGCACTCAAAACATGGAGACATTACCTTTTGGGAAAGCGATGTGAAGTGTTCACCGATCATAAGAGTTTGAAGTATATCTTCACCCAGAAGGAAATTAACATGAGGCAAAGGAGATGGCTAGAACTTATCAAGGATTACGATTTAAGTTTGCAGTACCACCCCGGTAAGGCAAATGTAGTAGTAGATGCTCTAAGTCGTAAGACTTTTGTGAATGGCCTTACCAAAGGAGAATTGCCAGATGACTTGTGTAAGCAATTCAAAGAACTCAGATTGGAGATTGTGCCTGAAGGACATCTCATGTCCTTAGATGTTCAACCCACTTTATTGGACAAGATCCGAGAAGCTCAGAAGACTGATAAGGAAATTGAAAAGATTAAGGAAAATATAAGTCTAGGGAAAGCTAAGAGTTTCCATATAGACGAACAAGGTACCTTATGGCACGGGAAACGTATTTGTGTCCCACAAGATCCGGAGTTGCGGAAACTGATTCTACAAGAGGCTCACAACTCTCCATATTCTATTCACCCGGGAAACACCAAGATGTACATGGACATGAAAGAAAGATTTTGGTGGAACAATCTCAAAAGAGACATCGCTGAACATATTGCTTTGTGTGATGTGTGTAGTAGAGTAAAAGCGGAGCATTAGAAACCAGCAGGTTTGCTTCAACCACTGCCTATTCCCGAATGGAAGTGGGAAAATGTTGGTATGGATTTCGTTACCGGATTACCAAGGACCAGGTCAGGGTATGATTCCATATGGGTGGTAGTGGATTGCCTAACTAAAGTGGCTCATTTTATACCCGTGAAGACAACTTATACAAGTGCCAAGTTAGAAAAAATCTACATGAGCAGAATTGTATGCCTTCACGGCGTGCCCAAGAGTATAGTGTCAGATAGAGGAACACAGTTCACTTCTCACTTTTGGAGACAGCTTCATGAATCTTTGGGAACGAGGTTGGAATTTAGTACTGCCTTTCATCCCCAAACTGATGGACAAACGGAAAGGACTAATCAAATTCTTGAAGACATGTTAAGGGCATGTGCCTTAGACTATGGAGCAAGTTGGGATGAAAGCTTGCCTTACGCAGAGTTCTCTTACAACAATAGTCATCAAGCTAGTATTGGAATGGCACCATTTGAGTTACTCTACGGAAGGAATGTACCACCCCATTACTATGGAATGGTGGGAGAGAGAAGTTTATTTGGACCTGATCTTATCAAAGACGCCAAGAGAAGGTCAAATTGGTTAAGGACAGGTTGAAGGTAGCACAGTCCCGGCGAAAAGCTACGCAGATTCTAAGCGAGAGAAGTCACCTACGGGTTGGGGATAGAGCTTATCTCAGGGTATCACCACTCCGTGGAGTGAAAAGATTTGGAGTCAAAGGAAAGTTGGCACCAAGATATGTTGGGCCATTCAAGATTCTAAGTCGCAAGGGAGAGGTTGCATATGAAGTTGAATTGCCTGAATCTCTGTCAGCTGTCCATAATGTGTTTCATGTGAGTCAGCTTAAGAAATGTCACCCAAAAATGGAAGAAACTTCTCTGAAGGATACCATACCTTTGGAAGAAGTCCAACTAGAAAGTGATCTCACCTATGAGGAAAAGCCTGTCAAGATTCTTGAGACCGCAGAAAGAGTCACAAGGACAAAAACTATCAAGTTTTGCAAAGTACAATGGAACCACCATTCAAGAGGAAGCAACATGGGAAAGAGAAGATGATCTTCTAAAGACCACCCTCACCTATTTGCTAGCCAATCCGAATCTCGAGGGCGAGATTCATCTTAAGGGGGTTAGATTTGTAACATCCCTAAATTCATATTCCAAAACTCATTCATATCATCTAAGCATTCATCATCATTTAGGGCTCTTCTCAAAAACAGAAGCTTGTGCTATGATTTCATGTGAGTAAATTTCACTCATTAGGCCATCACCTTTTGAAACTTAAATGTTAAGGAACTTGTTTGCTTGCCCCACTATTGGAAAGATTAGGTGTAAAAGTTTAACCAAAATTTTCAAATTAAAAATAATTTCAAAAACCTCTATTTTCAAACATTTGCAAAATAGTGCAAAGTCTCTGGTTGTTTGAAATCCAAATCTGATCAAGCCTTTACAAGGCAACCCCATGAGCTTTGACTTATTTCTGAGACCAATTCACCCCTGCAAAACCTCAGAAATATTTGAATTCAAATTGATTTTGAAACTATTTGAAAACCTAATCAGAAAATCGAATTGGAAAAGAAAAAGAACTAAACAAAAGAAAAGGGCCGAGCGCCAGATATCTGGCCCAGCAGAGGATCGAGCCCAACTAGCCCACCCGGGATTTCTTTTTCTTCTCACACGCAAGACGCTGTCACAGCGTGATAGACGGACCCCACCCTCATTTCGCACACATCGCTGACGAGCGGGCCCTGTCCACGCTGTCATCGTCTTCCCCAAACCACGCCCACGACCACGTCGCCGCTGCAGTCACTGCCGGTAATGGCGCGGCTTAATTGGGCATTTAAACATGGGTGTTTCCTCTCGAGGCACCGGCTATAAGATCCCCACCTCCTCGCAGTCATTTTCCCCTAGTCAATTCCACACTCACGCCCCCAGGCTGCCCACGACTCGCTCAAAACCACCGCATGAGTAACTCGGCGATCGATTCAGTGAGCTCGCGCCTTCCCTCTGGATTATTCGAGACACTTCGTAATTTTGCGCACCTCCTAACCACAACAGAGCATCTGTCTTGCCCAGGTCGCCGTGTTCGCAGACGCCATAAGCACCGACGACCACCCCAAATCCGCCACCAATCTCAGAAGTCCTGCGCCTTGCTTTCTTATTCACCCGAGTGTGTTCGAATGTCCTGCGCATCTCCTAAACCCGCTGGTTCGTGTTAGGGCGACGCAGAACCCTAACGACCGACAACATCCACCCGACGCCAGATGCAACTCCGACGAG
Source organism: Avena longiglumis (assembly GCA_030063025.1). Taxonomy (NCBI): domain Eukaryota; kingdom Viridiplantae; phylum Streptophyta; class Magnoliopsida; order Poales; family Poaceae; genus Avena; species Avena longiglumis. Next base: position 97,417,737 of record CP125978.1, read on the forward strand.
ATCTAGAGCCCATCTCCAGCGCCCGCAAGCGCAAGACCACGCCGAAGCTTCAAAGCCTCCCGAACCTGGTAAGCCCTTCTTCCCTTGGACGATCTAGAACGCCGGGCCACCGTAGTCGACGCCGCCAGCCAACGCCATGAGCGCCGCCCATTCGTGGCTTGATGGTTTGGTCCGTTGGATCTGCATCGTAGGGCTGGATAGATCTAGGTCAAGAGGCACGCGCACGATCGATCGTTAGATCTAAGTTAGATCCTACGGTCTGCGATCACGATCCGCTACCGGCGGCACGCACCAGTAAGGTTGCGACGCGTGGCAAGATTTAATTCAAAAACAGAATTTAAAACCAGATTTTGATCCAAACTTTAAACAGCTATAACTTTTGAATGCCACGTTAGAATTTTACAAACTTTATACCGTTGGATTCAGTGAAACAAGACCTTTCTGAATATCCAATTTGTTTAACAAATAGTAATAGTTAAAATGACTTTATTTATGGAAACATGTTTAAGGCTATTTTGAGTATAGTTTTATATAGTAATTTATTTTGGTGTCAAATTAAGTTTAGTTGGCAAACTTGTGATTGGTTAAGTTTCTGTAAACATGTGCATGCTTGGTAGAAATTTTCAAAATCACCACTTGGTAAATTCTTGCATACATGCATTTATATTATTTTTGATTGTATATAATTGTGTGTAATTGTATGCTATAATTTTTTTGTAGATTTTGCTAGTGATTGTGATTGTGAAGAGTGCAGCTCTCCCCACTACCAAGGCAAGTGATATTTTCATGAATATTTCTAACCTATGTTTTGTACTAGCATTAGATATTTTGCTTGCATACTATTTTGTCTAATGCTAAATTGGGAAATCCTATGTAGTTTAGAATAGTAGAATTGCTAAGGAATTTTCCCCTATGATAAGTTGACATGCCTTGCTTAGCCTAGCTATATAGCAAACAAGGGTTGGTGAAAATCTACACTTACCATGATGAAAATATTTCTAAGTCATGAGACTTATACTTTCCTAATAAAACCACTAAGTCAAATGAACCTCCTGGGTGGAATGGAAAGGATGGGTTATGTTGAGTAGTTACACAAGGCCATGGACTTGGGTTGTGTATCTCACTTGTGGTAAGCCACCCAGACACAAAGGGATTTGGAGGCCAAGTGTTGAGAAAGCTACAAAGGCAACCACTTGGCAATATGGGCTCTGCCTTGATCATATAGGTTGCTAGAACTTAGTCATTTGGACAGTTGGTGGTAGATGGGATGATAGGTTAGAACGCGTCCATTTGACTAAGGAAAGGCTTTTGAAAGGTCCTGTCTTGGGAAACCAAGTCTGGTGGGGAAAGTGCACAACCTCTGCAGATGGAAAACCTAAGTACTTAGCCTAGTCCAAGGCAATGGACACTTTTGAGCATCAAGACATGGAAGCTACAAGAATCTCATCACTCCAACTTCTAAGTAAAATTTATGGGTGAACAAGGGTGAAGGACCCCAATGTCTATTGGTGGTTCCTTGGGAATGTTTTGACAAAGAAAACTTAGTGATTTCAACTAATAGGAAAAACTTATTTTCAAGCAAAGCAAGCCAAGCTACACTTAGCCAAAATGCATATAGTAATATAGTCCACTTAAAAAATACTAAGGTATCATTTGCCAATACTATTCCAAAGTATTGACCCTCTGTGGCTGTAACTTGTGATGTTACAGGTTACTCCGATGATGAATAGGAGTCATGAGTCTACACTCAACATGCTTGCCTGTGGCACATGAAGATGAAGACTTGTGTTTATTTGCTTATCCCTTAAACTCTTGTATTAGGCCTATGGCCATGAGTTGTAAAAGACTATGTTTTATCTCTGGAATGAATGTAATAAACGACCTTTGTATTTGTGTACTTCATCTTAAACTGTGGATGCTAGCATTGATCCAGGGACTAGCATTGCAATCACAGGGATCCTTTCCTTTATAAAGGAGGGGTCTAACACGCCTCTAATTTCTTTGCATATTTTACGTGGTTTGAGGCTTTCAATAAGTGTCGATCTAACTTACGAACAAGAACCACAACGTTGATGTTTGAACTATCAAGTGCCCGTTGTAAATTGGATCTATACTATAATGAGAGAGACAGACACCCGCAAAGCCACTTATGCAATACAAGTTGCATGTTGAGCGTGGAGCAAGTCTCATGAACGATGTCATGTAAGGTTAGCCTGGGCCGCTTCATCCCATCATACCGCAAGATGCAAAGTACACAAGAAGCAATTGATAATAAAAGCACCACCGCCCACAATGAACGTTGTGTTCTACTCGTGCAACAGATCTACACATAGACACGGCTCTGATACCACTGAAGGGGTTCGTAGAATGGAAAAACAAAAAAATTCTATCGCATACAAACAAACAAGCCAAGATCTATCTACTAGATTGTAGCAATGAGTCGATAGAATAACTCACCCTCGAAGATTCCAAAGTGTTTAACGAGAGCGGATTCTCATGGGTGATGTAGTCGTACTCTTGCCGATCTCAAGATCGTGTAGACGATCCTTCCCACAAGTGCTCCTAAGCTCAGCAGCGCTTCGGTCACACGCTCGCTACTGATGAAGACCTTCCTCTCCCTTGTTCTAGCAAAGGTAGGTTGTAGCACTCTTCGCGATTCCAAAGATTCCGTGGCAGTACCGGAAGTAGAGGGGAGACCAGTGGTCTCATCGCAGGTTTCCGAGCGAGTATGGTGGACTATGAGAGAGGCCTTGGCGATCTATGGTTTAGAGGCACCAAGGAGAGAGCCTAGATGGCGGCTAGGGTTAGGGTTTCACCCTAACTCGGCGATTTGGTGGTGCCCTGGGCGGCGGCAGCAGGGGGTGGTGGCGCCGGCGGCTTAGGGCTAGGGTTTGGGTGGGTGGTGAGAGGTGCTAGATGGGCACCCCTGCCCTCCTTATATAGGTGGCTGGTATGCCGGTTGGGAGGAGGGATTCTCCCCTCTCCAACTCCCCCTCCGTGGCGGTGAGGGAGGAACCCCCTTCTGTCAAGGTGGGAGGAGAGGACTTCCTCCCCAAGTAGGTTCCTACTCTCCCTCCACCAAGCAAACTTGCCGTTTGACTTTTCAAATTGGCGTTTGACTTTTCAAACTAGGATTTGATTTATCCCTTTATTTTGCTCAGCGAAGACACCTAGTGCATGATGCAACCATTCCAACTTGTTATGACACATTCATGTACCCTTCCCCTCCGGAGTGCCAGACCTTCCGAACCCTTCTAGAACATTCCCAATGAAAACACCGGAATCATTCTCCAACTCCGAAACAGGACTTTCCTTATATGAATCTTATTCTCCGGGCCATTCCGGATCTCCTCGTGATATCCCGGATCCCATCCGAGACTCCGAACAACATTCGGTCTCTTACTCATCATTCCATAATTACTCAACAACATCGAATCCTTAAGTGTGTCTCCCTACGGTTCGTGAATTATGCGGACATGATCGAGGCACTTCTCCGAACAATAACCAATAGAGAAATATGGAAATTCATATGGCTCCCACATATTTCTACGATTACTTTGCGATCGAATGAACCACTTACATACGATACCAATTTCCCTTTGTCTCACGATAGTTTACTTATTCGAGGTTTTGATCGTCGGCATCTCTACATACCTAGTTCAACCTCGTTACTGATAAGTACTATTTTCTTGTTCCCTTGATATGTGATCCCTTGTGAGCCAGTCACATGCTTGCAAGCCAATTGGATGACATTCCACCGAGAGGGCCCAGAGTATATCTATCCGTCATATGGATGGACAAATCCCATTCTTGATCCATGTGCCTCAACCCATACTTTCCAAACACTCAATGCCACCTTTATAACCACACAGTTACGGTGTGGTGTTTGATTTCATCAAAGCATCCTTCCGGTGATGGTGATAAGCATGATCTCATGGTCGAAGGAATTAGGTTAGTATGTATCAGAAAGCATATAGCAATTGAACTATTAAAATGACTTGATCTTTATGTTATGCTTATCTATAGGAGTATGTCCATCATACCATTCTCCTAACGATATGATCTTGTTGTTAATAACATCTCAATGTTCATGATAGGGAAACCACAATCATTTATTAACCAACAAGTATTATGAAGAAGCTTTACTAGGGACTCTAATTTAGTTTACAAATCACACAAGTATTAATGTTTCCTTGTTAATACTATTATAGCATGAATGTAAACATTTATCATAAACACAAAGATATAATAATAAACACATTTATTATGTTACTGGCACAACATCACCAACCCGGGCGTCACGAAAATGATTGGTCCCAGAATAAGATCATATAAGGCGGCAAGTTTTTGGAGTTCAGGAATTGTTCGTTAATCAAGATTGCACCGAAGCTTCTAGAACCTGCCGGAAGGGGGCCAACGTGGTCCCACCTATCGGGAGGGGGCATGGGCCTATGAGGGAGTGCCCTGGCCCCATAGGGCCCAGCCGGCCAAACAAGGGGAAACCCTAGTTTGGAGCTTCTAGAAGGGGGGGTTTCCTTGCCCCCCACTCCTCCCTCCTTTGGCCGCCGGCCTAGGCTTGGGGGTCAGCACCACCCCCCCACACACACACACACACACCTTCCTCAGTTTCCTGCCGCTTCTCCCTCCCTTCTTCCCGAAGGAAGCACAGGAAACTCTCCACAAGGCTGTCACGTCAGATCCAATCTGTCAATCTCCACGCGATATTAGATCTGGTTTGGCTTTCCGTCAAGATCAAGATCAGAGAAATTTTGATTTACTATGCCGCGAAACCCTTCAATTATTGCCTCTAGGGCATATCTCCAACAATTATAGGTGGCATAAAGAGCATAAAATGTAAGGGTTTCATGCATAGTAAATCAAAGTTTCTATGGATGCTAACAGGGAAAGCCAAGATCCAATCTAGAGATGCAAACAACGAGAGAGATTGTATTAGATCTTCATACCCTTGAATATTCAATGACAATGAACGCATTTGGAACGTGGTGATGTAGTCCATTTCGCCTCCTCCTCGCGATCCGATCCGATCTAGCACCACAAGTGGCGATGCCTCCGTGAGATGCACACGTGGCGACCGACGCCTCATCCTTCCTCGTCCAAAGTATGGTGGAGAGACTGGATCTACAACGCGACGGCGCTGTATGGTGGAGAGTTTCAGCAGGCTTCGCCACACGAGTCGGGAGGGAGAGAGGAGGGCAGCAGGGCGGCTAGGGTTGAGGAGGAGGTGTGTAGGGGGTGGTGCGCCCCAGCCCTCTATATATAGAGGGGTGGGGGCCTGCCCTAACCCCTCCCCCAAGCCCTAGGCCGGCGGCCAAGGAGGGAGGAGTGGGGGGCAAGGAAACCCCCCCCCCCTTCTAGAAGGTCCAATTAGGGTTTTACCCTTGCTGCAGTTGGGCTACCCCTTGTGCCCTCGGCCCAATGCGCCAGGGCACTCCCTCATAGGCCCATGCCCCTCCCGGAAGGTGGGGCCACGTTGGTCCCTTCCGAAGGTTCTAGAAGCTTCCCATACATCGATTAACCGGAACAATTCAACTCCAAAACTGCACTTCCTTATATGAATCTTATTCTCCCCATTCTAACCTCTCGTGATGTCTCGGATCCCATCCGAGACCAACAAAAACTCATAAACCAATCATCCAATCTATCCTAGCGCCGAGACACGTTAAGTGTGTGACCCTTCGTTCGAGAACATGCGCATGATCTTCTATCAATAATCAACTGGGTCCGAAACCCATATTGACTCACACATTCATCGATGATCATATCGTATGAACCACGATGCCAGGATTCAATCAATCCCATATATATATTCCTTCGCCTCACGATATTTTACTTGCCCGAGATTTGATCGCTTGCATGCCATACCTAGTTCAATATCGTTCACGTAGTACTTTACTCGCTCCGTAATCCGATATCACTTTGTGATTAACTCAACCACATGCTTACAAGCGGTGTTGATATCGACACGAGGGGCCCAAGTATATCTCTCCGACTTGGGAGGGACAAATCCCATCTCGATACATACAACCCAACAGATACTTTTCGATCACCTGAGAGACACCTTTATGATCACCCTCTCATAGGATGACATTTGATGACCTCAAAGCTTTCTTCCGATACCAGGGAGTTGTATTATCTCATGGTCTAAGGAATACAATATTTGACATAGGAAAAGCTTCGCAAAGATGAACACGATGACACGATCTAATTGCTTCGCTTAGTTTGGGTCTGTCCATCATATCATTCTCCCAATGATATGATCTCATTATTAATTGACAACTCATGTCCATGGTTAGGAAACCTTAACCATCATTAATCAATGAGCTAGTTCATAGAGGCATACTAGGGACACGGTGTTGTTCACAAACCACAGAAGTATTAAAGTTTCCGCTTAATACAATTCCAGCATGGAATATAAACATTATAATGAACAAGAATTATAATAATAACATCTTTATTATTGCCTCTAGGGCATAATTCCAACAGTCTCCCACTTGCACTAGAGTCAATAATCTAGTTTACATTTGGCAACAATCTCACACCCATGGCAATCGAGGTCGATCATGTTTTACACGTGGAAGAGGTTTAGTCAATGGATCTGCGACATTCAGATCTGTATGTACTTTGCTAATCTTCAGATCTCCATCTGCTATATAATCTCAGATTATATGAAACTTGTGGTTGATATGCTTGGTCTTTGGATGATATCTTGGTTCCTTAGCGAGTGCTATGGCGCCAGTGTTGTCACACAATATCTCCAGTGGGTCCAATGCACTTGGAACCACACCAAGCTCAGTGATGAAGTTCCTGATCCAAACTCCTTCACTTGACGCTTCTGCAGCAGCCATGTATTCCGCTTCTATTGTAGATCCCGCGATCACGCTTTGCTTGCAGCTTCTCCAGCTCACAGCTCCTCCATTCAAAATATACACGTATCCCGTCTGAGATTTAGAATCATCCTTGTCGGTGTCGAAACTAGCATCGACGTAACCTTTTACGACGATATGTTCATCACCCCCATAGACTAAGAACATTTCTTTAGTCCTATTTAGGTACTTTAGGATGTTCTTCACGGCTGTCCAAAGGTTCCACTCTAGATCACTTTGATATCGCCGTCAAACTAAGAGCATTGGACACATCCGTCTAGTACACAAGATGGCATACATGATAGAACCTATGGCCGAGGCATAAGGCACTTTGATCATAGCTTCCTATCATTTACCATAGTGGACACCGAGCCTTGCTCAATATCTTACGACAACATAGGCACCGAACCTTTCTTTGCCTTATCCATTCGAACCTTTTCGTAACTTTGTCTAGGTATGTACTCGCTTAAAGCTATCAGCGCCTTTGTCTATCTCTATAGATTTTGATGCCAAATATATAAGCAGCTTCACCTAGGTCTTTCATTGAAAAACACTTGTTCAAATAAGTCTTCACATCGTTAAGCATGTTAATGTCATTTCCAATAATCAATATGTCATCCACATATAGTACCAAAATGTCACCGAAGCTCCCACTCACTTTCTTGTAGATACAAGTCAGAGAAATTTGGAACAAATCCAAAGCTCTTGATCACTTGATCAAAACGAAGGTTCCAACTCCGAGATGCTTGCTTCACCATAAATGGAACGCTGAAGTTTGCATACTTTATCGGCATCCTTAGGATCGACAAAACCTTCGTTGCATCATATACAACTCTTCATCAATGTTGCCATTGAGGAACACGATCTTTGAAATCCATCCGCCATATTTCATAATCATGAAATGCAGCAATTGCTAATAAAATCCGAATGGACTTAAACATCGCTACGGGAGAGAAAGTCTCATCGTAGTCAACACCTTGAACTTGTCGAAAACCTTTCGCGACAAGCCGTGCTTTATAGACGGTAACATTACCATCCGCGTCCATTTTCTTCTTGAAGATCCATTTGCACTCAACGGCCTTTCGGTCGCTAGGAGGGTCCACCAAAGTCCATACTTGGTTTTCGCTCATGGATCCCAATTCGGATTTCATGGCTTCTAGCCATTTCTCAGAGTCTGGGCTCATCATCGCTTCCTCATAGTTCGTAGGTTCACTGTCTTCTACCAACAAGACAGTCAAAACAGGGTTGCCATACCACTCAGGAGGGGCACGCGACCTTGTCGACCTGCGACGTTTAGTAGCAGCATCGTCCGAAGCTTTATGATCCTTGTCATTAGCTTCCTCTTGTTGGTGCAGGCGGCACTGGAACAATTTCAGGTGCTGCGCTACTCTCCAATTCAAGAGAAGGTTCAATAACCTCTTCTAGCTCTACTTTCCTCCCACTCACTTCTTTCGAGAGAAATTCCTTCTCAAGAAATTAACCGTTCTTTGCGACAAACACTTTGCCTTCGGTTCTGTGATAGAAGGTATACCCAATAGTTTCCTTAGGGTATCCTATGAAGACGCATTTCTCCGCTTTGGGTTCGAGCTTGTCCGGCATCAACTTCGACGAAGCTTCGCATCCCCAAACTTTAAGAAACGACAACTTAGGTTTAGCACCAAACCACGCTCATACGGTGTTGTCTCAACGGATTTAGATGGTGCCCTATTTAAAGTGAATGCAGCTTTCTAATGCATAATCCCAAAATGATAACGGCAAATCAAGAAGAGACATCATTGATCGGACCATATCTAATAAGGTTCGGTTCCTGCTCGACACACCATTATTGTGGTGTTCCGGTATGGAGTTGCGAAACGATTCCGCTTGCTTTAAGATGCGTGAGAAAATCATAACTCAAATATTCACCTCCACGATCGGATCGTAGAAACTTAATCTTTCTTTTACGATGGTTCTCCACTTCATTCTGAAATTCCTTGAACTTTTCAAATGTTTCAGATTTATGTTTCATTAAATAGATATACCCATATCTACTTAAGTCATCGGTAAAAGTGAGAAAATAGCGATATCCACCACGCGTCGAAACACTCATCGGTCCGCACACATCGGTATGTATGATTTCCAACAAGTCTGTTGCTCGCTCCATCATTCCGAAGAACGGGGTTTTGATCATATTGCCCATAAGGCATGGTTCGCATGTGTCAAATGATTCAAAATCAAGAGACTCCAAAAGTCCATCAGAATGGAGTTTCTTCATGCGTTTTACACCAATATGACCTAGACGACAGTGCCACAAATAAGTAGTATTATCACTATCTACTTTGCATCTCTTAGCCTCAATGTTATGGATGTGTGTTTCATCCCTTTCGATATTTAGAAGAAATAAACCATTCACAATAGGTGCATGACCATAAAAGATGTTACTCATATAAATAGAACAACCATTATTCTCCGATTTAAATGAATAACCGTCTTGCAATAAACAAGATCCAGAAATAATGTTCATGCTCAACGCAGGCACATAATAACATTTATTGAGGTTTAAAACTAATCCCGAAGGTAAAACTAAGGAGAGCGTGCCGACGGCCATCACATCAACTCTTGATACGCTGCCAACGCCAAGATCGTCACCTCATCCTCGCAAGCCGCCGCTCATTCCGTAGCTCCTGTTTTGAGTTACAAATATTAGCAACTGAACCAGTATCAAATACCTAGGCACTACAACGAGGGCTAGTAAGGAAAACATCAATAACATGTATATCAAATATACCTTTGACGGTGCCAGCCTTCTTGTCTGCTAAGTGCTTAGGAAAATTGCGCTTCCAGTGACCCTTGTCCTTGCAATAGAAGCACTCAGTGTCCGGCTTAGGACCAGACTTGAGCTTCTTCTCAGCAGGGGCAGCGCGCTTGTCGCCGCCCTTCTTGAAGGGCTTCTTTGCACCCTTACCTTTCTTGAAGGTGGGGGGCTTGTTGACCATCAACACATGATTATCCTTTTTGATGTCCACCTCCGCAGCCTTCAGCTTTGCGAAGAGCTCGGTGATCGTATCGATGGAACCAACTGATTGTGAGTCACTACAAAACTTTTGTAGCTGGGAGGAGTGATTGCGAACCTCACAATCTTGAGCTCCTCCGAATCTTGGCCTAGTTGCTCAAGGCGTTGAGTGTAGCCTGACATCTTAATGGCGTGCTCACTAACGGAACTCCCTTCTTCCATCTTGCGCTTAAAGAACTTCTCGGAGATCTCATATCTCTCGAACGGCCCGAGTCTGAAACATGGTTTTCAGCTCCTCGAGAATCTCAAAGGGCCCGGGATAGTCTTCAAAACTATTTTGAAGGTCCGATTCCATAGCAAACAACATGGTGCTCTTAATCACACCATAATCATCTTTCGCTGATCGATAGACAGCTTTCTCATCACCGGTACAGAGTGACAGGCGTCTCCTAACGCACTCTCAAGGACATAGTCCTTTTGACCGCCAGAGAGAATGATTCTCGATCAGGAACCAATTGGTGAAGTTAGACCCATTGTTTTTAAGCTTTTCCTTCTCAGCAAAAACGTTGAAGTTGAAGTTGGACTTAGCCAATTGATCTACAATATTTGCAAGTACAAATTAGACTATGTTCATGATAACTAGTTCAACTTTTAATCAAATTACTAGATGAACTCCCACTAAATTCAACATCCCTCAAGTTGTTTAGTGAATACGATCTAAATTCACCACACCAAATCCGATCTTCACGAGAAGAGATGTGGTTTCAATGGTGGACAACGAAGTGTCGATCATATCATTGATATGACTCATGCTTAACCTTTCGGTTCATGTGTTCCGAGGCCATGTCTGTACATGCTAGGCTCGTCAAGTTAGACCCAAGTATTTCCGCAGTAAACCGGCTTGCACCCGTTGTATGTGAACGAGAGTCTATAGCACCCGATCATCACGTGATGCTTGGACACATTTAACTTTCGCAACGCATACATGGGGAGAACACAGTTTTATCTTGATCTTTAAGTGAGGAATCATCTTATAATGCTACCGTCATGATCTAAGCATAATAAGATACATAAAAGGATAAACATCACATGCATATAACTTTATGTGACATGGTATAGCCAATCTTCAAGAATGATCTCCATCTTGTGCGTGCCAAGATGATCTCCATCACTCCACCATGATTGCCTCCACCACGAATAGCAACTACAACTATTTCTAACTACTTAGCGATAAAGTTAAACTATTACATGGCGTATAAGAAGTTGACACACAGGTCATGCACAATTATAAAGACAACCATATGGCTCCTGCCGGTTGTGTACTCATCGACATGCAAGTCGTGAAACATTACAAAACATGATCATCGCATACATTATACACATCACATCTTGGGCCATACCATATCACAGAAAACACTCCCTGCAAAAACAAGTTAGACGCCTCTACTTTGTTGTTGCATGTTTTACGTGGCTTATGGGAGTAGCATGCTAAGAACGATTCTTACCTACGGAAAGCCACAACAGTGATATTATGGCTGCCAAACTCCGGTGTTAATCCCATGAAAACTATAGTGAGAGAAACTGGCATCCACCAGCCGCATGTGTGGAACAAGCCACACGTCAAGTGCGGAGCCGGTATCGCGAACGACGTCACGTAAGGTTGGCCTGGACCGCTCCAATTTCACTATCCCGCGTCATAAGAAGAACAAAAACAAGAGGCTTGCAACACAAAACATCAACGCCCACAACAACCATGTTGCGTTCTACTCGTGAAACACATCTACGCATAGATCTAGCTCTGATACCACTGAAGGGTTTCGCGGCATAGTAAATCAAAATTTTATACGGATGCAAACAGAGGGAAAGCCAAGATCTAATCTAGGAGATGCAAACAACAAGAGAGATTGGATTAGATCTTCATACCCTTGAAGATTCGCACAGCGGAACGTTCGTCGGAACGTGGGTGATGTAGTCGTACTCGCTTCTCATCCTTGTGATCCGATCCGATCTAGCACCACAAGTGGCAATGCCTCCGTGAGATGCACATGTGGCGGCACCTCGACGTATCCTCATTCCTCGGTCCAGCAAGTATGGTGGAGAGACGGATTGGATCTACAACGCGACAGCACGGTGTATGTGGTGGAGAGTTCCTGCAGCAGGGCTTCGCCTACACGCAGTCGGGAGGGAGAGAGAGAGGAGGGCAGCAGGGCGGCTAGGGTTGAGGAGGAGGTGTGTAGGGGGTGGTGCGCCCCAACCCTCTATATATAGAGGGGTGGGGGCCTGCCCTAACCCCTCCCCCAAGCCCTAGGCCAGCGGCCAAGGAGGGAGGAGTGGGGGGGGGGGCAAGGAACCCCCCTTCTAGAAGGTCCAATTAGGGTTTTACCCTTGCTGGCCGGTTGGGCCCTATGGGGCCTTGTGCCCCTGGCCCAATGCGGCCAGGGCACTCCCTCATAGGCCCATGCCCCCTCCCGGAAGGTGGGGCCACGTTGGTCCCCTTCCGGAAGGTTCTAGAATCTTCCGATACAATACCGATTAACCCGGAACAATTCCGAACTCCAAAAACTGCACTTCCTTATATGAATCTTATTCTCCGGACCATTCCGGAACCTCTCGTGATGTCTAGGATCCCATCCGAGACTCTGAACAAAAACTCATAAACCAATCATCCAATCTATCCTAGCGTCGAGACACGTTAAGTGTGTGACCCTTCGGGTTCGAGAACATGCAGACATGATCTTCTATCAATAATCAGCGGGGTCTAGACACCCATATTGACTCCCACACATTCATCGATGATCATATCGGATGAACCACGATGCCAGGATTCAATCAATCCCATATATATATTCCCTTCGTCTCGCGATATTTTACTTGCCTGAGATTTGATCATCGGTACCGTCATACCTAGTTCAATCTCGTCCACAGCAAGTACTTTACTCGTTCCGTAATCCGATATCACTTTGTGATTAACTCCTTAACCACATGCTTGCAAGCGGTGTTGATATCGATTACCGAGTGGGCCCGAAGTATATCTCTCCGACTTGGGAGGGACAAATCCCATCTCGATACATACAACCCAACAAATACTTTCCGATCACCTGAGAGATACCTTTATGATCACCCTCTCATAGGATGACGTTTGATGACCTCAAAGATTTTATTAATTAAAACAAACCCTATTTTATTAAATAACAAAAAGATCCATTTTATTTAACTAAAGGATAGATCCTAAAAAGAATAAAATCTTTATTTTATTTTGGAATGTGGATTATGTTGATAAACAGAACCAAATTCATAGCTGCAAAGTTCGTTGATTGTTTGAATAGATTTTGAGTGTGAATTGGTTGTTTGAAATTCAAAACAGAAATCATAAATAGAAAAAGAAAAGGTTACAGAATAAAAAAAATGGAATTGGATCGACCCAACCCAGCAGCCCACTAAGGCCAAAGAGACCAGCCCACTCCTCACCCGAAACAAAATGATTCGCACCTCGTTTGACCCGACAAAGGTGTATGACCATGGACCCTTCCGCATTTCTTTTTCCCAATCGCAGTGTAGCCCCACCTCTGTTCTTCTCTCACACCAGACCCCTTCTTCCTCCTCGACCACCGCACTGCTGTGATTCCACGCGTTCAATCCGCCATAACGCCGCTTTACCTCGCCTTGACCATGCTGCGTTAAAACCCCAGCGCCTCCTCCTCCTTTTTCCTCAGATCACTCCTCCTCTCTGCCCCTAGGCTGTCGCCAATTCTTTCAAGACCGCCTGCCTCCGATGAGGTTCAAGCCGATTCCGAAATTCAACACCCCGAGCCTTCTCGAGCACCCTAGTAGCTTCCCCACTCCTGCACGCTTCTCCCGTGTCCTTCACTCGACGCTGGCGCCCAGAGCTTTGGCTTGGACTAGCTCAGCCGCCACCGCTTTTCTCCGACGACGACCCTGTGTAAACCAGACCGCCGCATCTCCTCGTTCACACTCCCATACTTGCCACATCCTTCGCATCTAACAGCCGATATTCGCCTTGGGGTGATCCACAGCGCCAGCCTCGATGACCACCTGAGGCACCCGACGCCGTCCTCCACTCCGGCGATCAATTGCAGCTGTAACAGAGCGCCCCTTACCGCGACAAGCACACGTTGAGCATCACCTCTTCATCACGATTCTGGTGAGCACATTTTTCCCCCTCTCCGCTTCCTGTAATTGCCGTAGCGTCGCTGCCTGGCCGTGCGCCGCCGCAAGCCACCGCCAGCGCCGCCGATCCTAGGCAAGCATGCTAGCAGCCGTAGGATGTAGATACAAGCGCTGCGATTAGATCACTTACCGTGAAGAGGTACGCATTCTGTGCCGCACGATCCAACTTAAATCCAACGCTCAAAGACGCGATCCGCATTTAACCGGTATCGGCCAATCACGGCTCGACGCGTGGCCAGGATTAAAACTAAAAACAGATTTGAATCAGAATTATTTGCAAACTTCAAACCCTTGTAACTTTCAAACCACACGTCCAAAAATTACAAATTTTATATCAATGGATTCAGTGGAGCAAGCCCTAGCCAACTGTGGAATTAGATTAGCCAATAGTATCTGTTAGTTTGCTTGATTTTGTAGATTCTTATGAGAGCTTGTTTAGAGTATAAAAATTATTTAAAATTGAATTTAGGGTTAAAACCTTTGCAAAATGGATTTATGTGACCTTACTGACCCTAAGAACCAACCCATGGTTTTGAAAATGAAATTGGAAAAATTTAGAATGGATTAATTGAATTAGTCTATTTCTAGCTAAATAAAGATAATGGTTTTATTATGAAAAAAAAAGATTTTGGAATAAAAACCTTGGAAAAATATTCTGATTCAAAGATACTGAACCAAAACACCAAGACTTGAGAGTTAGAAACTTTTGGTGAGAAACTTAAAGATTTTTTATTTGATAAAACCATTTTCCCACCATATAAAATATTGAATGGAATTTTAAAATAGTTTTTGGGCAAAACCCTCTAACTAATGACTTTGCCATTTTTGTTAAATGACCAATTTGGACCTTACAAAGTTATAAACCTAGTGGAGACCATCCTTGCAATAGAACCATCCTTTGCATACTTATGCATGACTTAGTTTCCTTCTTGCCTTGTGTGTGTGATTTTGTTTGAGTAATGGTGGTTTGGAATGTTAGTTGATTTGGTGTTTGCTTGATTGACTTGTAGTGAATTTAGCAAAGTGAGAGACTAGCAAGATCAAGGAGTGAACCACCATTCTCTATCAAAAGGCAAGTTACACTATCATACAAATGCCCTACTATTTTCATTATACTTAGTGGATTATGAAAACATGCATGAAAAAGATATCTTCATACTTATGCTATGCTAAATCCTAATAGGATACCCTATACATTACTTAGTGAAAACATTGTAGTTGTACATGCTTAGCCATGCTTAAATTTTGAAAAGAGATACATGTTGAGATTTTACAAAGGTTGAGAAAAGGACTTGTGTTTTACATAATAAAACAAGGACTCAATGAACCACCTAGGTGGTGGATACTTTAAGTTTTTGAGAGGGTGGCAACAAAAGGAACCATGTCTATGGGATTCACTTTGTGTTGTGCTCCAAAAGAAAACCACCTAGGAAACTTAGAGATTGAACATGTTTCTCCAAATGTGGCTTTCGTGTGCAACCACATGCTATTATGGCGCTGGCTTAGTCAACTACATTAGGAAGACCCATACATTGTCTTTAGTTACTGGACATGGGGATCTGGAATGCTTCATGGGGGCTGAAGACAAGCTAGCAATGATGTATGGGAGGACCTTTTGGAAAGACTTCGTCACACTCTCACCCACGGTACTCCATCTTGGTGAGCACTAATCCAAAGAGCTGGTGGCAACAAGATGGGATTGTGTCATGTGGGTAAAGTGTACTCCTTCGGCAGAAGTTAATAAAATCTAAGTACTTAGCCATGTCCCCGGTTATGGACAATACTGAGCAACTAAAGTTTGAACTATGGGAGATCTCGACATTCCAATTTCTAATATAAAAACTTGATGCACTTGGGGGTACCAAGGAATTCAAAGAGATTTTGTTAAGCTTGTTGCACTTGGGGTTACCAAGGTGCTCAAGGGCATGATGTACTTGGGGGTTACCAAGGAACTCATGAGATTTTAAAACTTGTTGCACTTGGGGTTACCAAGTGGCTCAAGAGATTTTGACAAGGACTTGAACACTTGAGTTTCTACCAAGGAGTTCAAGGGATTCTTGGAAAAGAGATTTGACAAAGGACTTAAAACCTTTTTGAAAAGATAGGATAAAATAATGCTTTATGCAAATAAGCCTTAAACTCTACTTAGCCAAATATGCATATAATGATAGGATCCACTCTTATTATACATAAAAGTGAAGCTTGCCAATACAATTCAAAATGTATTGACCCTTGTGGCTGTAACTTGTAATGTTGCAGGTTGATTGTTTTTAAATGAAGATTGTTTGATTGACTAGGACTACAAAGTCTACAACCAACATCTGCATGTGGCACTTTGAAGATGAAGGACCCATGACTATAGTTATTCCGCTGCAATGTATTGTAATAGCCAAATGAGCTATGTTTGATGTAATAAACTTATGTTATTCCTGGTTATAAATTTATATTATGACCTTTGTATCTTGATATTACATCTTAACTGTGGATGCTAGCTAATGATCCAGTGTAACACCCTCAGAATCGGACCTATGCAAGTTTGAGCAAAATTCGCCAAACCCGCATAGAAACGATTCAAAGGTGCCCACCAGGCACTTTCGCATGGTGGAAAGCGGTAATAACATTACACAACAGCCCTCGATGGGACCCACGTAACAGATATATATAACAGCGACTCAAAGAGTCAAGAATACGATATCGGTACAAAGATCCAAATCACCTTGAAAGCGATGGGCGTCCGACTACGGACAAGATGCAAATGGGGCTAAGAGCCCGAAGAATACCAATGGCGTCCATAACCCCGCCTGGCCAAGCCGGAAGGGTAACCCGCTAACGTCGATCTCAAAACCGCTTAACAAAGGGTGCCGAAAGGGCAAAGAGAAAACAAAGAAGGCGTCGATCGAGGCCAAGACACGGCGAGGCTAGAATTCGGTCCTCGCCTACATAGGTATGGTGGATCAAGCGGCAGAAAGAATGCACTAAACAACCTATAGAGACTGATACAACCTGGCGGTTATCGAGGAGGGTGAGAATGACCTATCCGGATCCAACCTGAAGCTATCACCAAACAAACCCATCTGGCGTTTCTCGGGACCAAACGAGAAGTCAACCGAGGAACGCATAGCTGGCGCTTTTAGTTATTCAGTTATAGTTGTGGCACTTTACTAGTCAGGTTTAAATAATCGTCCTGATAAAGTAAGCAGTGGGCACTTTTAATTAACCATTCCGTTATAGTTGCAACAATTACTAATCAGATAGAGATATCATGAGATAAACCCAAAACCCAGCAGTTGTTGGTACTTTTAATTCAGCCAATTCGTTGTAGTTGCAATACTTACTAGTCAGATACAATTGTCGCAAGCGACAACCAAACAAGCAATTGTGGGCAGTATTATTAGCCATTCCATTATAGTGAGGCTGATTACTAGTCATTATAAGTCAAATTTTAGAGCAGTAAACTTTAGTTATGCTTGTCTATGATCGAGATACTGTGCTCCAAGTCGTCCATATCCGCGGACACGGCTTTGAAAGTTTAACCCGCCGGTGCACCAATAGCAACACACGCTCGATCAACCTCGAAAACCAAATCAAAACCCAACGAGGCTTTCACGTTGAACAATCACAGATTGAGAAATATTTCAGGGGCCACCTTTGAGTACACCATAACGGTAAGCAAGCTTCGAGACGGACTCAAGGCGCCAATGGTACATGTGACAAGATGCCCCAAGCGGGACCGTCGATACAGCGTAATCACTCCGCTTACCTAAATAAGACAGGTGCTCCTCGCACAATCGTAAATAAAGCAAGAAAGCATGGCATAAGTACAGGATCGTAATAAAACCTCAAACTAGTTTGTGGCCCCAAGAAATAAGAATGAATCAAGCTCGTCGGTTCGGGGGTCCCATATACCTCCGGATGTGGATAGCGCGCAAAAATCAAGGAACAGTATCAAGTACTCGGGGTCTTCACGGGACACAAGTGGGCTCGAAACCAAATATTATCTATCACCCACCGATGCCTCGCTTATTCAATTTTAGTTGTTAAGCAGTAAAGTGAACAATAAGTAAAACTAGAATTCATCTCCAACATCAGCATGCGGCAATACATCGACAATCGTGGCATATGGCGACACACATCAAGACTTGAGCAAGCAACTACGACGCCAAGTCCAACTATCTACCAAAAAACAGGTAATAGGTGTGTCCAAGGCAATATAGGGCTGCAAGGAATATCATGTACGGACACTAAAGCATCGCAACACAGATAGCAAAAGATCAACAGGAGGGAATAAAGACTATAAAAGTAAGATAGGTAGAAAGGGGGGGAGATGCTCGCCTGAAAACATTGTCGAAGGTTTTATCCGAAGATCGGGCGAAGCTCACATCAACTCAACGGCCTTATCCGCGAAGAAGCAAAACACTAGAAGAAACACCGGATGCGATATTTAATAAAACGGCAGAAGATCGGCATGATGCATGTATGAGGTATGGCATGGCAAGGTGCGATGCAATTAGGTCAAGATTAAGCGGAACCGGGGTCCCGACAATTAGTTAGGTGGTTCATGTTATTTAAACCCCCGCATATTAAATGTTGTTTCAACAAGGCAAGATAAGCTACCGGTTCGCTACACAAGTTTAAATGAGGCCGATATGTGACTAGATTTGCCCGCATATGGGCCCCATATTTTGTTATTAGGTGAATCGGCATAAGGCCCCCAAACCACAGATATGCATGCAAGGATGGCAATTCAATAAGCAACAAGTTGTTATTATGTTATAAAATAAGGTTCCGAGGAAAAGGGTCACACTTTAGGGTTCTCGACGATCTTGGGGTTCCGGGGTTCGGGGTCGGTCTCGGGGTCCAGGGTTCGACGGTCGGTCTCAGGGTTCGGCGGAAGCGTGCTCAGATAACGGGGTAGATCTTGTTGTCCTGTGTCGGTGACCTCGGCATCCGGGAAGCAAGGACTTGGTTTGGCGTCGGGGCGCAACGGTTGCTTTCGGGTCGGTGTCGTTCTTGTCGTCGGCCAGATCTTGCCGGGCCCCACGGGGTCGATCTTGCCGTTCCGGGATGGAGAACTTGTCGTCCGGGGGAGTACTTGGCGTTCCGGACTCTCGACGAACCTTGGCGTCCGAGTAGAAGATCATGTCTGTCCGCTGCGTAGATCTTGGGGGGGTTCGGGTTCCACGGGTTCGGCTTGACAACGGAATCCGTGAACGGGTCTTGGCGAACTTGGCGGTTATTCGGATCCGGGCATCGGGGTTCGATGTTTCCGCTCCGGGAACGGTCTTGTGGTCCGAGTAGACGAACTTGACGGGCAGCAGATCTTGAGCCTCGGATTTTCGTGGTTCATACGCGGTTACCATGACTCATACACGCGCACACATACACGAGCACACGACACACGAGCACATACACGACGCTGCGCGCGGGCCCAGGCCACGGTGGCGGGCAGCGTGGAGGGGCCGGCCGACGGCCGGGCGAGCTTGGCTGGCGGGGTCGAGGCGCAGCGCGGCCAGGGCGCGGCCAAAGCGACTGCGGGCACGGGGCGAGGTCGCCGGAGGCGCCGCGAGGCGGCGGGCCGACGCGGGCGGCGAGGGCGGCACCGAGACGAGGCGGGCCGACGACGACCTTGGCGCGGAGAGGAGGTGCTCGGGTGGTAGCCGGCGGAGGCGAGTCATGGCGCAGCGGCGAGGAAAGCGGTCGTGAGGTGGCCGACGGAGGCGAGGAAGAAGCTCTGGCTGGGCGGGCTGGGCCAAGGCGGGGCAGACGAGACAGCGGGCTGGGCAGCGGAGGGCGTGACCCGGCGGAGGGAGCTCGGGGTGAACTCGACGAGGCGGCTCGAGGCGAGGACGCAGGAAGGAGGGTTTCGCCGGCGGAGCTCGGGCGGCAGGAGCACGGCGAAGAGGAAGGGCGGGCGGAGGCTCGCTGGCCGGCCGACGGAGGCGAGGTGGACGGAGGGATCTGCCCGGCGAGGGAGCGGTGAGCAAGCGGAGAGCGAGGGAAGGCAGCGGGCGGGGGGAACGCGGGGTGGGTCCCGCAGGGGACAGGCTGGGGGAGGCTCGGTCGAGGGAGTGCGCTGGGAGGTTGCTAGCTGCTGGGAGGCCGACGGGGGCCCGGGTGGGTGGGCCCAGGTGGGACCGATCGGTCAGGGAGAGGGTAGGAAAAGGGGCAGCGTGGCCACGCGGGCAGGGGCGGTGGAGGCGTGTTGTGTACTGGGGGATGAGAGGGAGAGAGAGGGAAGAGAGAGGGAAGAGAGTGGGGGATGTGGCAACATCTGATTGGGTGAGGGGTGAGGGAAGGTGAGGTGGCGCGCGGTTATTGGTCCGGGTGATGTGGCTGCTAGGTGAGGGTAGGATTTTAGGTGGCTTAGGATTTAGATGGGGCTGGTGGGTTGGGCCGTTTTAGAAATCTGGGGCGGTCGTTCGGGTCGGTCGGCCCGTTCGACTGCCCCGGCCAAAATAAATAGATATTTTTATTTATCTTTAGCAGACCGTTTGCACAACATTTTTATTTAAAACAAAATATTCCGGGACCGGGCTTTACAGTTGAATTAAGATGGGGCGGTTGGAAAACAAAGACGGGTTTTGCAACATAGTTTTAGCAAACAATGCATGATGATGACGATGCAATGCACAAATTCGACGCGATTTTCTAGTAGTGGTTTTGCGGGATGCCACAATTCGACACCACTAACAATGGATCTTGCCCTCGAGATCCGCCTCATGGTACCGGAAGGAAGGTCGGCGTTCTGATACTTCGCGCTTTGTGTAGATCCTCGCGACACCACTAACAAGGGTTCCTTCTTCATCTTGGAATCGGCGACACCACCAACAAAGGGTCGTTGTTCCTGATCGTCGAGAGAGCACTCCGGAAACAAAAGGTCGGAGGTCGAGGTATCACAAATCAAGCCACCCTTAACTTCCGTGGACGGAGTAAATTGCTGGATCCACTGATTCGACGTACAAGAGTGAATGATAAGAGAAGTGGTAGGGTAGCTAATCCATCCCGCACTCAAACCATTACTCTGCACACGAACAGGCGGATTAAGCAACCAACTCTCGGAATTAGACTGAAGATCTTCATAGGCGGTATCCGGAACAAAGATATGATGCCAGCAGAAATCGTATGAAGGACATAATGATTAGGTTTCGCGATGGTTCCATTGGCATGAACAACACATGCTCAAGGTATACTCCAACTTCACCAATGCTAGTCCTTCTCATATGTTTTTCAACGACACTGGTATCCGGCAAGGAACACAGATGGACAAAGATCTCAAGAACAAAAGATCGGATGAAGGGTACAACAGACAAGTTGCGATTGACGATCGAGAACCTCCGTTACAAAGGGAGAAGCGAAACCTCAAGGTACGACGGATACCCAACCACGAAATCTCGGACTCAAGAAAGATAAGAGGGTAGATTCAAAACACGCCGAGATAAGAGGAGAATAGCAGAGGGTAAGGAGTAAAATCAGACTAGCCGTAACTATCCAACCGATTTTCAAAATAGTTTTGACACTTCTACTTCCAAGTTAGCTAGGTTATCCCACATTTGGACTTGTGGGTATCGCAACCGCTGAGCTCGATACCACTCAGAACACCTCGAATCGGACCTATGCAAGTTTGAGCAAAATTCGCCAAACCCGCATAGAAACGATTCAAAGGTGCTCACCAGCACTTTCGCATGGTGGAAAACGGTAATAACATTACACAACAGTCCTCGATGGGACCCATGTAACAGATATATATAAATGACTCAAAGAGTCAAGAATACGTATATACGGTACAAAGATCCAAATCACCTTGAAAGCGATGGGCGTCCGACTACGGACAAGATGCAAATGGGGCTAAGAGCCTGAAGAATACCCAATGGCGTCCATAACCCCGCCCAGGCCAAGCCGGAAGGGTAACCGCTAACGGCGCCGATCTCAAAACCTGCTTAACAAAGGGTGCCGACAAAGGGCAAAGGAAAACAAAGAAGGAGCCAAGATCGAGGCCAAGACACGGCGAGGCTAGAATCGCGGTCCTCGCCACATAGGTATGGTGGATCAAGCGGCAAAGCGGCAATGCACTAAACAACCTATAGAGACTCGATACAATGGCTGGCGGTTATCGAGGAGGGTGAGAATGACCTATCCGGATCCAACTCAAGCTATCACCAAACAAACCCATCTGCGTTTCTCGGGACCAAACGAGGAAGTCAACCGAGGAACGCATACGCTGGCGCTTTAGTTATTCGATAGTTGTGGCACTTTACTAGTCGTGTTTAAATAATCGTCCCGATAAAGTAAGGGCACTTTTAATTAACCATTCCGTTATAGTTGCAACAATTACTAATCAGATAGAGATATCATGAGATAAACCCAAAACCCAGCAGTTGTTGGTACTTTTAATTCAGCCAATTCGTTGTAGTTGCAATACTTACTAGTCAGATACAATTGTCGCAAGCGACAACCAAACAAGCAATTGTGGGCAGTATTATTAGCCATTCCATTATAGTGAGGCTGATTACTAGTCATTATAAGTCAAATTTTAGAGCAGTAAACTTTAGTTATGCTTGTCTATGATCGAGATACTGTGCTCCAAGTCGTCCATATCCGCAGACACGGCTTTCAGAAAGTTTTAACCCGGCCGGGGTGCACCAATAGCAACACACGCTCGATCAACCTCGGAAAAACCAAATCAAAACCCAACGAGGCTTTCACGACTGAACAATCACAGGATTCAGAAATATTTCAGGGGGCCACCCTTGAGTACACCCAACGAAGCAAGCAAGCCGAGACGGACTCAAGGTTGCGCCAATGGTGTAAGCGGTATGCCCCCAAACGGGACTGTCGATACCGTAATCACTCCGCTTACCTAAATAAAGCAAAGGTGCTCCTCGCACAATCGTAAATAAAGCAAAGAAGCATGGCATAAGTACAGGATCGTAATAAAACCTCAAACTAGTTTGTGGCCCCAAGAAATAAGAATGAATCAAGCTCGTTGGGGGTCCCATATACCTCCGGATGTGGATAGCGCCGCAAAATCAAGGAATGTATCAAGTACTCGGGGTCTTACGGACACAAGTGGGCGCTCGAAACCAAATATTATCTATCACCCACCGATGCCTCGCTTATTCAATTTTAGTTGTTAAACAGAAAGTAAAGTGAACAATAAGTAAAACTAGAATTCATCTCCAACATCAAGATGCGCAATACATCAAGAATCGTGGCATATGGCGACATCAAAGACTTGAGCAAGCAACTACGACGCAAGTCCAACTATCTACCAAAAAAACAGGTAATAGGGTGTGTCCAAGGCAATATAGGGCTGCAAGGGAATATCACAGGTACGGACACTAAAGCATCGCAACACAGATAGCAAAAGATCAACAGGAGGGAATAAAGACTATAAAAGTAAGATAGGTAGAAAGAGGGAGATGCTGCTTTGAAAACATTGTCGAAGGTTTTATCCAAGATCGGTAAGCTCACATCAACTCAACGGCCTTATCCGCGAAGAAGCAAAACACTAGAAGAAACACCGGATGCGATATTTAATAAAACGGCAGAAGATCGGCATGATGCATGTATGAGGTATGGCATGGCAAGGTGCGATGCAATTAGGTCAAGATTAAGCGGAACCGGGGTCCCGACAATTAGTTAGGTGGTTCATGTTATTTAAACCCCCGCATATTAAATGTTGTTTCAACAAGGCAAGATAAGCTACCGGTTCTCTACACAAGTTTAAATGAGGCCGATATGTGACTAGATTTGCCCGCATATGGGCCCCATATTTTGTTATTAGGTGAATCGGCATAAGGCCCCCAAACCACAGATATGCATGCAAGGATGGCAATTCAATAAGCAACAAGTTGTTATTATGTTATAAAATAAGGTTCCGAGGAAAAGGGTCACACTTTAGGGTTCTCGACGATCTTGGGGTTCCGGGGTTCGGGGTCGGTCTCGGGGTCGTGGTTCACGGTCGGTCTCGTGGTTCGTGAAGCGTGCTTTCGAACGGGTAGATCTTGTTGTCTGTGTCGGTGACCTCGGCATCCGGAAGCAAGGACTTGGTTTGGCGTCGGGAACGGTTGCTTCGTCGGTGTCGTTCTTGTCGGCCGGATCTTGCCGGGCCCCGGTCGATCTTGCCGCTCGGATGGAGAACTTGTCGTCCGGGAGTACTTGGCGTTCCGGACTCTCGGCGAACCTTGGCGAGTAGAAGATCATGTCTGTCATTGCGTAGATCTTGGGGTTCGGGTTCCACGGGTTCGCTTGACAACGGAATCCGTGAACGGGTCTTGGCGAACTTGGCGGTTATTCGGATCCGGCATCGGGTTCGATGTTTCCGCCCGGAACGTCTTGTGGTCCGAGTAGACGAACTTGACGCCGGCCAGCAGATCTTGAGCCTCGGATTTTCCGTGGTTCATACGCGGTTACCATGACTCATACGCGCACACATACACGAGCACACGCATACGAGCACACATACACGCACGCTGCGGCTGGTGGCCTTGTGGCCACGGTGGCGGGCGTGGAGGGCGGGCCGGACTCGGCGAAGCCGGGGCTGGCGGGGTCGAGGCGCCTGGCGCAGCGGCGGCGGGCTCGGCAGCAGCGGGCTGCACGGGCGGAGGTCGCCGGGCGGCGGCCGAGCGGGCGGCCGACGCGGGCGAGGACGGCGGCGAGGACGAGGCGGGCCGACGACCTTGGCGCGGGGCGGAGAGAGGTGCTCGGTGGTAGCCGGCGGAGGCGGAGCTCATGGCGGCAGCAGCGGGGTCGCGCGAGGTCTTGGCGAGGCGAGGAAGAAGCCTTCTTGGCGGGCTCAGGAGCCATGTGGCCGGCAGCGGGCAAGGGTCGGGGCCTGGGCGAGGCAGCGGAGGACGTGACCGCGGAGGGCGGCTGGGGTGAACTCCGACGCGGCTCGGGCGGGGACGACAGCTGGAAGGAGGGTTCGTGGCCGTGAGGCTCAGGCGGGGAGTCTGGCGAAGAGGGAAGGCGGCGGGAGGCTCGGCTTGCGTCGCCGGCGACGGAGGCAGGTGGACGGAGGATCTGTGGCCGCGGCGAGGCGGGCGGAGGCGGCGAGCGAGGAGAGGAGGCGGCCATGAGCGAGCCGCAAGCAAGGGGAGAGCGGCGGAAGACGGGGTTGGTGGAGAACGCGGGCAGGGGTGGGTCCCGCAGGGGACAGGCTGGGGGAGGCTCGGTCTGAGGGAGGTGCGCCTGGGGAGGTTGCTAGCTGCCAGGGAGGCTGACGCGGGGGCCCGGGGTCGGGTGGGCCCAGGTGGGACCGATCGGTCAGGGAGAGGGTAGGAAAAGGGGCAGCGTGGCCACGCGGGCAGGGGCGGTGGAGGCGTGTTGTGTACTGGGGGATGAGAGGGAGAGAGAGGGAAGAGAGTGGGGGATGTGGCAACATCTGATTGGGTGAGGGGTGAGGGAAGGTGAGGTGGCGCGCGGTTATTGGTCCGGGTGATGTGGCTGCTAGGTGAGGGTAGGATTTTAGGTGGCTTAGGATTTAGATGGGGCTGGTGGGTTGGGCCGTTTTAGAAATCTGGGCGTCGTTGGTCGGTCCCGCTCATTCGCCTACCAAAATAAATAGATATTTTATTTATCTTTAGCGCATCGTTTGCACAACATTTTATTTAAAACAAAATATTCGGACCGGGCTTTGATTGAATTAAGATGGCGGTTGGAAAACAAAGACGGGTTTTGCAACATAGTTTTAGCAAACAATGCATGATGATGACGATGCAATGCACAAATTCGACGCGATTTTCTAGTAGTGGTTTTGCGGGATGCCACATCCAGGGACTAGCATTGTAAAACACAGGAGGAATCTACCTTATTAGGTTGGGACCTCTACAATACAATTCCAGCATGGAATATAAACATTATCATGAACAAGAATTAAAATAATAACATCTTTATTATTCCCTCTAGGGCATAATTCCAACAAAAACTTGGCCTAAGTTAGTTAGAACTAGATGTCATACTGAGGCATGAGATTAGATTTGGATAAGTCACACTTGATTAGCACCCCTCATTAGTGATTAACCTCAATTTGAGTGGCTAGTGCTAAGCATAAAACTTGATCACTTTAGATGGGAATACTTGGTGAAAATGATTATGAAAACCTTAGAATGATGAGTCATTCTAATGAAATGTTTTGACATGTGTTATGAACACCAGATGATTTGATGATGAAAATGTTGAGGCATGAGCCTTAGCCCTTTATAAAACTGATGGTTGGGTTTGGATGTAATACCATTCCAATTTTACCATACAACCACAATACCCGAAATTGGGTAGGGCTTGACTGTAAGTTTATATATCTTAGTATGGGTTCCCTTGCGGAAGAGGTTTGAGATGAGGATACCTCGTGATGATTGTCCACCTGTGCAGTTCCCAAGATGATAGATGGTCATGGTTGGGAGGCCAAACTCATAGGGTAGGTGCCTATACTAGAGTGTGCAATTGAAAGGTTAGGATTGATTATCCGCATACTAAGTATGGTGATTCAGGATTGTTCCTGACGGATGTATCGAATGTTTTGGTGACAGTGTACAATCTCTACAGAGTGTCAAACTATTCGAATAGCCGCGTCCGCGGTTATGGACGGAGTGGCCATACTGTTTCGTCGTTAGATGTTTTCAAAATGACATGTGAAATGGATCATGACTTTGACTTGACCACAACAGGGTTGTGAACATGAAAAATAAGTTCCCACTTAGGTATTGTATAACATTAAACTAGTTTTCTTTACTTTTAAACTCAGCTAGAGATAAACCTGGCTTTTTGCAAATAAACCTAGAGCTTAGGATTCCTACTTGAACCACTTTACTTGTTAGTGATAGTTTGCGAGTACTTAAAGAGTACTCATGGCTTTGTCCCTGGCTATTACTATGGACAGACTATGAGGAGGACTACCAGGATGATGGACATCAGGAAGTCTATGACAACTAGGATCATCTCCCATCGTCAGCGTTGCATGTGATCCTAAAGATGAAGCTTCGACCATGCTATCGTTATTATATTATTCCGCTGCGTTGATTGTATTAAGACTGGATCATGAGATCCTTTATTTGTATGACCTTTATTATGGTTTGTAATGGATGAAGAACTATGGTACCAATCTGTTATGTCTCACAAAAATGGTAATCCTGGGATTGCGATGTATGGAATAACAGGCATCAGGGATTAAAAATTCGGGTGTTGACATGAGGTGGGTAGCAACATCATTAGAACTAGCACCAGAAAATTGCTCTTTCATTACAAGATTCAACAAAGCAGGCTTAATTTCATAAAAGGTAGCATCAGGAGCAGGTGGAGCAATAGGTGTACTTAGTAAATCATTGCTGTTTGTGCTAGTGAAGTCTCACAACTTGGTATTCTCAGCAGAGTTCATTTTTGCAAAGGTGGAGCAAACCAACAGCAGCAGCAACTAGAGCAGGAACTATTTTTTGTGTTTTTGATAAGAGAAAGCAAACCAAACTAAACTATTTTTTTGGAGTTTTTGATAAAAAGAGGCAAACAAAAAATGCAAAATAAACTAAGCAAAACAAAAAACAAAGTAAAGAGAAAGGTTGTGGAGGACTCCCCTTGTGAAGCCGTCCTTAGCCTCCCCGGCAACGGTGCCAGAAAACAGCTTAATGCGCTCATATCAATGTAGAGCTTCGTTAGGAACCCCAAGAGGAACGTATGATGAGCATAGAAGCAAGTCTTCCCTCAGAAAGAAACCAAGGTTATCGAACTAGTAGGAGGAAGGAAACGACTCAAAGGTGTTGCTAGCAACTTGGAAACTTGCACAACACAAACTCAATACTTTGCCCCAACAAATAGTGAGGTTGTCAATCTCATCGGTTTGCTGAAAACAAAGGGTTAACTGTATGGTATGGAAGTAATGGTGGTTTGCAAAAAGTAAACAGGAACAGTGGAAAATGTATCAATGGCAAAGATTGGACCAGGTTCCATAGTTTACTAGAGGTGTTCTCCTTAAGATAAACAAACATGGCATGCTGGGTAAACAAATTACAGCAGGGCAATTGACAGGACAGGGCAAGGCATAACAATGCAATACTAGACATTCATGATCCTATGAGATTTGATTGGGCAATACAACAAGATACATAGACCGCCATCCAACTGCATCTATGACTAGTAATCCACCTTCAGGTTATCATCCGAACCCCCTCCAGTATTAAGTTGCAAGCAACGGATAACTGCTTTAAGCAAAGTGTGTAAGGTAAACAATCCACTTGTTCCATGAACAAGAGATCGTTGTTTTCTCCCTAGTAGCAACATCACATCTACAACCTTAGTGATTTCTGTCACTTCCCCAGATTAAATAGAGGCATGAACCCACTATCAAGCATAAATACTCCCTCTTGGAGTCACTAGCATCTACTTGGCCAAGATAGCTATTAGAAACAGAGAGCATGAAAGATCACAAACAACACAGACATGATAGAATCAATAAGATAGAACTATTAACCAATCTGACATAGTAATCTCAATATCCATCGGATCCCCACAAACACAACATGCATGATTACAAATAGATGATATTGATCATGAACGGAGATCACAAGATCTAAACATGCTAGCACAAAGGAGGAGAAACAACCATCTAGCTACTACATGGAGGATGGTATGATGATGAAGAAGGCCTCCGGGATGATCTCCCCTCCGGCAGGGTGCCGGGAAGAGCTTCAGATCCCCCCCCCCCCCCGATCTAGGGACGATGGTGGCGGTGGCTACAGACTGTTTCGTGGAAGATTGATCGGGTACTTAGGGTTTTGATATCAGGGGATTCTTATAGGCGAAGAGGCGAGGCAGGGGCACCCGGGGTGGCTGCACCCTAACCCCTAGGCCTGGCCGCGCGGCCAGGGGTGTGGCCCCCAGGTGGATCTCCTCCGTATTGTATTCTGGCTCCGTGTTCCGGGCGGTAAAATATTGACTTTGGCTTTTGTTCCGTCCAATTCCGAGAATATTGATTTTCTGCCTTTTCTAGAACCAAAAAATAAGAAAACAGGCAACTGGCACTGTGGCATCTTGTTAATAGGTTAGTCCTAGAAAACATATAAAAATAAATCAAAGTGTAGACAAAGCAAAGCAAAATAGATACTGAATAAGCATGGAACATCAAAAATTATAGATACGTTTTTGACGTATCAGTCTTCACTACGGCAAGAAAGGGCACTTCAAGAAAGATTGCTCCATTTTTCTAAAGGAGCTAATGGCAACGAAAGGTAACAATATTGTTTCATTTGTAAATGAATTCCTTTATACATAGTTTTCAAAATCTACTTGGTGGATTGACTCAGGGGCAACTGTTCATGTTGCAAATTATTTACAGGGATTCCATTCAACGAGGACTATGGAAAGAAACGAAGGATGAGTTGAAGTTGCAAATGGAGTCCTAGCGGACGTTGAGGCCATTGGTGACATCTCCTTGGAGCTTGCTGATGGATCGACGATCTTCCTTACGGATGTCCTCTATGTTCCTTCTTTTGCATAGAAATTTAATAAATGTATCGTGTTTGGACAAAGTAAACTATCAGTGTCATTTTGGACATGGCCAGTGTGCCATTTATTGTAATAAAGATTGTGTGGGTGTTGCTTTACTTCACAATGAGCTCTATTTATTATCCACTCATGAAAGAGTTAATTCTGTGTGTAAAGTGAAAGACCATGTTTCCTCGTCGGATAAAGAACCAAAGAAAATAAAGAGAAATCAGGACTCGTCAAAATTGTGGCACTGTCATTTAGGCCATATTTCGAGGGGGAATAGAAAGACTAGTTAAAAACGATATTCTTCCTCCTTTAGAGTTCTCCGACATAGAGCAATGCATCGATTGCATTAAAGGAAATTATGTAAAGCAAATCAAAAAGGGTGCAAATCGAAGCACCGAAACACTTGAAATTATTCACACTGAGACCGTTTCCAGTGAAAAGTGTGGATGGTTATGACTCGTTCATAACATTCACAAATGATTACTCCCGATATGGTTATATTTATCCAATTAAAGAAAGATCGTAAGTGTTGGATAACTATAAGATATTCAAAGACAAAGTTGAGAACCAACATAGTAAAACAATAAAGATAGTAAGGTCTGACCATGGAGGGGATTACTACGGTCGACACACCCCATATGGCCAAGTCCCTGGACCTTTTGCAAGGTTCTTATAGAAGACTGGCATAGTGGCCCAGTATTCGATGTCGGGCGATCCTCAGCAAAATGGAATAGCTGAAAGGCGCAACCGTACCCTTATGGACATGATGTGCAGCATGATGGGTTACTCCATATTGCCATTGGGTTTATGGATGGAGGTGTTAAAAACCGTCATTCATATTCTCAATAGAGTACCAAGCAAGTCGGTTCCCAAAACACCGTATGAGTTACAACACCTAAGGGTGTGGGGGATCCCGGCTGAGGCTAAAGTGTTCAATCCAAATATTGCAAAGCTAGACCCCAAAACAGTCAGTTGCCATTTCATTGGCTATCCTAAAAAGTCAAAAGGTTTTTGTTTCTACTGCCTATACAGATGCACAAAGTTTGTAGAAACGAGACACGTTGTCTTCTTAGAGGACGAAATGATGAGGGGGGGCATGGTAGTGCGGAAAATTGATCTTGAGGAGAAGAGGATGCATGCACCCAATCCGATGATTTAGGAGCCATTATTCTCGATACATGTTGTTCCTGCATGGAAAAACCCAGAGGTTGTGGTGCAAACACCTGTTACGACTCCACCCATGACAACAATGAGTGAGGATCCGGAACCTGTCCGTCAGCAGCCGACCGAACCCACTGTTGAGTGTGAGAGGGAGCATCAACATCCACGCCGAATATCGCCACATGTTGAGACACATGATGAGCCAGTTCATGAGGCCCCTAGGAGGTCTTAAAGAGTTAAGAAGTCAGCAATTTATAAATATATAAAATTTATAACATAGAAAGAGTTGGACTTGGGGAAGCTTCATATGTTTCGGGCATAGAAATTCACCGAGATAAATGGGGTTCTAGGTCTATCGCAAAAGGCATACCTAGAAAAGATTATAAAGAAATATAGTATGCATGCATAGAATACCACACCTGCTCCAATAGTCAAGGGCGACGGTTTTGGGAAGTTTCAATGTCCCAAAAGTCAATATGAGATCGATAAAATGAAGTCAGTAACATATGCTTCGGCCATTGGAAGCTTACAGTGTGCACAAGTATGCACTCGCACTGACTTAGATTTTATCACCGGGGTACTCGGTAGATATCAAGAGAATCCAGGCATAGAGCACTAAAAATGGTAAAGAAAGATTTGCGTTATGCGCAAGACACAAAAGACCTCATGCTAACATATAGAAGGTCCGATTACCTAGAAATAAGAGGGTATTTAGATGCTGATTTTGCGAGAGACAAAGACGATCGAAAGTCCATGACTGGATATGTCTTCACTCTTGAAGAAGGGGATATTTTGTAGAGAAGCTCCAAACAGTCAATAGTTGCATCATGCACAATGTATATAGAATTTATAGCATGTTATGAGGCCACGGGGCAGGCAATATGGTTAAAGAAATTTATACCCGACTTGAAAGTGGTAGATTGCATAAGCAAGCCACTAAAGATGTACCGTGATAGCGAGCCCGCGGTATTTTATGCTCACAACAAAAAGTCGAGTAATGCTTCTAAACCAATAGAGATAAAGTATTATATTGTGAAAGATAAGTTCCAGGATCACACTATAAGACTCGAGCATTTAAGGACAAAGGAAATGCTTGCGGATCCGCTAACGAAAGGCTTACCACCCAATGTGTTCAAGGAGCACTTAGCCGGCATGGGTTTAAGGAAAAGTCTATAATTCCTGGATCATAAGAGGCCCAAAAGAAAAGAGTTTCTTGTTTCAAAACAAGAGGTATATTGTAGCTGTCTGATTCTATCAGCAATTGAGTTGTGACGATGAAACATGCTCTATGTACCGAACCATGATGAAATAAGTAAAGTATAAAGTAAAAGGTAAAGTTGAGATCAAGGGGGAGACTGTTAGATTGATCTCCTCCGTGTGGGCCCAACGGCCCACTAGGCCCTTTGACTCGCGCCCTGATCGGGGGTGCCCAACCCAATATGGTTGGCGGGCCCCTGTCACACTGCGTATATAAAGAGGTGGGGTCCGGTGGCTCGGATCACGAGGTTCATCGCGAGTCGTACTCCCACCAACATACCCTACCAAACTAGGTTAAGTAGGAGTGACGGGAAGCACCCCACCGCCGCTTCCTAGGTCACCCCAAGCTAATTGTCATTGTTCATCACCATGTCCACATCGAACTCCTCCTCTAGCCAAGGAGAAGGTATGTGCCCCTCTCTGATCTCTCTCTCCTTGTCTCGATCTAGTACCTATACCCATCAAGTGCAAAGGTTCTACCAGAATTACTATACCTAGTCGATCTAGCAGGGCTAACATTAGGTGGGGGAGAGGCGGCAGCATTGAACCTCGTAACATGTGCCCCAGCCCCCACCTCCTCTTTATAGCGCTGCCACGGGAAGCACCGCCGCTAAGGACCTCTAGCCCTGCTCTCGCCGTCGACCAAGATGGCCAACGTCTCATCGAGCTCTAGCACCGGAGAAGGTATCCTTCTCCCTCTCTCTGTCTCTATCAAGATCCAAAACCCTAGATCAAAGCATCTACCGAACCGATCTAGTGCTAGCCGAGTCTATCACAAAAATCCAACGATTCTTGAATAATAGAAGTTCTAGGTACACCGTAAGTCAAGTTTATCTAAGTTTGAACAGATTTAAAGAAAAATACTCCAGAAAAATCTGTATAGTATGGAAACATATTGTGTGCTATATTTAATAAAACTAAATTAATGTCATAAATACTGATACAATTTTTGTATTCTACAACACAAAGATTGTGTAGTATGGAAACATATTGTTTGCTATATTTAATATAACTAAATTGATGTCGTAAATATTGATACATCTTTTGCAAACTTGGCCAAATAAAAATAATTTAGTTTAAGATACTATAGAAAATTAATCTTTGAATAGAGAGAGTGTGTGGATGAGTTCTACTACATGTAGATTTTGTACCTCTAGCAATGTTGCACTTTGTTGATAACCGAAAGTGTTAGCCACAAACCCACCACATACTAGATCTCGGGTTACTTGGGAAAAAATATTCTTAACCCACCGACATCACAAATAGCTAGTTTTTAATGGACTTTTTTGGGATTATAAAGTAGGAAAAACACATCAATATTATTTTCTTAGAAAAAATGTTATAGACATGATGTGGGTTGAACACCTGGAGTGGCCTGATCTTCACAGATTCATGGGAGATTTGAGGGAGGAGAAAAGGAACACGATAAAATTAATAAAGAACACGATACAAACGCATATCACACCTGGTAGAATACAATTTGCTCTCATTAGCCTGAACCACCAACCCAATAGAACCACAAGAGATGGACCTAGAAGCAGGTGCGGAGCCAGGATTTAGATATAGGGGGGCGAAGCCATGATGGCCACATGTAGTCGAGAAAATGGCATATAAATATATGTTTAGTGATGCAAGTGGGTTAATATTAGATATCATTTACCCTACTTAGTTCAACAAAATAAACTAACTTGTATGATAACATCAAGATTCTGAAAAGATTAGTTCATTTTTTGGGTCTAAAGAGGGTAAAGAGTATCCTAATGGTGATCTACATGTATCTTTATACATTGGCAATAACACTACATGAATATAAATTATCTCAAACATTAACATTTACAAAACTAGGAAAAACAGACAAAAAATCTTAGCTTTTCGTGATTTCAGATCCTGCTCTACTAGTACCAACGTTGGATCTGAATTTTCAGCACAGTGCCAGATTTGAGATCTAATTGGTGTGGAAATGCGATCCACTGTATTCTTTCTCTTTGTTTTTGGCTAACTATAGGAAAGCTGAAACAAAATAAGAGTTATACTAGATGAGCGGTACCTATATAGTGACGAGCCATGTACCTCACATCCGGTGGTGAATTTGTGGGACTATGGTGCCGATGTACGGCAAGAGGACGATGACGGTCGGCAGAGGCCGACATATTGGCCGCATCCTGGCTGCCTGTGGAAGCCATCCAGGGCCGGCGGCAAGCGAGGGGGCGCAGCAGTGCAGCACTAGGGCAGCCGGGTCGATCGTCAGAGTCTTGACCGAGATGCGAGTGCAGACGGCGAACAGCAACAAGGCACGATCTATCATCCATGGATTGCTGCTAGTTTTGGGCTTAATTAAACAGTAGCAATCGCTAACTATACGGCCATTACTGACTATACTTGGTATATATACGCTTACTAACTGATGCATATGTTGGGGGGCTGCCCAGAGGTAGAATACCTTGTGAGAGATTAGCAAGACCTTGGTAGAATGTAGGAAGGGGAAGAGATTGCTCCAAGTAGAGTCCAAAGGGAAGACTAGGTAGAAATAGAGTTCCAATCCATAGAAATACACATGACTTAAAGAGATCTTGTACAACTCATATATGTAATCTAGAGAGGGGGTTCTCATTTGGGAGATAGTCACATGCCTAGTCTTATTTCATATCCATTCTAGGGTTCACATATGAGGGTGAGGGCATATATATAGCCAGCCACGAGCTAGGGTAATTTAGGAATAAAAGGGAGATACATGGGCCTTGGCCCAACATCCATGCACGCAGGTAATCAGTTAGCCTAGAGACTCCAGGGTAGTGGGGAGAGACTCTGGTCTAGGCATCTTGGGCCAAAGACTCCGGTCAACGGGTCGGAGACTCCAGATATGCTCCAGGAGCTTGCACCACTTGGTCGGGGGCGATTGGTTGGGGCTCTGGTCTGGTAGGGGGTAGATTCTGAGGTAGAGGGCCAGACAATCTGGGGTTGCGTATGGCTGGAGACTACGGTGCAACTACCGCTTCTTATCTTTCTCTTCCAAGCTTACATGACATCAACCTTGGGTTCTTGTGCGCTTGCATCTTTCTCACATATGCTCCCGTACTCCTCGTTATCAACCTATCATATTTATGGGTTGAGGTATGAGTATTATACCATTCGCAAAGGGAGGAATTGGACTTCGCTATAAGATAGAATTTATCTTTGATGTCCATGATGACTTGGCCTATGTCAGAGAGCTTGATAACGTGTGATGTGGTGACAACCGTGAGTCAGGATACATCAAGACATGCATGCGTAAAATAAATTATCCCACAAACATATGGATTTCGGATTTATAACTCATTGAAACATGAAACAAACAAAATATATTAAGCATTATTAAATCAAGCAAAAAGTCAGGGCTTATTTGATCCATAGAAGGACAAATCAAAATAGTATAAATCATTGTATGAATATAACACTTAAATGGAAAACACATAAAACCTGATAAGCATAGCCAAATCAAATTCTAAAATAAAATAAAATTAGTATGTAAGGCGTTTTCCGTGCATATGTATGCTAGAACAAGGTCGAAATCCCCTTAGTCAGAAGATGATTTCCTTTCACTTTCCCCGTCTCGAATAAAAACTAAAGAAGTCGCCCCTAGTGTACCGAATCTAAACCCTTGTTGCTTGAAATTTCTACTTATTGAGTAAATCAACCCATCTCATGATGTGATATCTCTTCCGCCTGTGGATTTCGACTTTCAATCATGCTTCGATGGGTCGGCGTGAGAATTCCGAAAATTCATCCCTGACAGGGATTGAACTCCGGTCGCTGAAATGCGTCAACTGTGACCTAGTCTCTACTACTTCTTAAAGGAGAAGACGACATGATGGTGGTATGTCGTCCTAAAATTTCCCCTCGACTTAACACAATTTACTATGCAATGCCACCGCAGAGAGGCCCGGCCGCCTCATCCTGGCAACTCCCCTCGCACTCGAAAAAAACTCCTCTCGCAGATAGGTTCATCACGCCCTGAGATAACCGCCGCCTAGATCCTCCCAAGAGCACCGCCGCCAAGATCCTCCCGCCGCCACCTCCTCGACATGCGGCTCACCACGGCATCTCCAAGAATGCGACGGAATCCTCCACACGGCGATGGATCTCGATGGCCGCCGCCTGTATGAGCGGCGGTGGAGGAATCCGCGACAATGATCTGGCGGAGTAGGATCACTGATTCCACACCGGCATGCTCCAGAAGCTGTAACCTCCCCTCCCTTTGTCTGCCTACCTCGATACTCCTTCGCAGTTTCTCTTGGGATCGATTCCCCTGTAGATCAAATCTCTGGCCGATTCCAGTTTCCGCTGGATACACTCTGTCCGTTATTGGATTGGGTCTAATTGAATTTAATGGATTTATTCAGGGCTTAGGGTTCCCCTCAGCCGATGGGGTTCAAGTAAGCGGCCAACTAGGTGGATACTCCTCGCTGTCGTAGGTACAGAGCTCCTCCACATCAACCTGCAGCATTCCTGATTTTGTTCTATGTCATTAACTTCGATAGCACCCATTGCCAAAAATTAGATTCGGCCAGGCTGTGTCAAAGCTCGTGCCCTCTTAGATAGATTATTTTATGGCAAATACATAATAAGGTTCATGATGATAGCTATGTAGTAGCTTATTGTGGGTGATATCACTCAGTTTTCTGTTACCCATCATATATTCCTTGGTTAATCTGATTGGCCAGACTCACAACAAAAATATGGGACATCATGGTTTGTGGTTGGTAGATACATAAGAATATTTATTTGTTAATATTA
Source organism: Avena longiglumis (assembly GCA_030063025.1). Lineage (NCBI taxonomy): Eukaryota > Viridiplantae > Streptophyta > Magnoliopsida > Poales > Poaceae > Avena > Avena longiglumis. The sequence goes on from CP125978.1 coordinate 97,454,472, forward strand.
GCAAGGGACATCATGATTGGATGAGAGCAAAGTACTATTGTGCATACGTTTCACATAAAGCTAATTTACATTTTATTTCCTTGTTAACACATTCTTTTTGTGAGGAAATTAAATAGCTCTGCTTGCACAATTATTCTTAGAAAAAATATTTCTATTTAGAGAATCCTTAACAAGTAATGTAGTTCCTGTGGCCTGCTTATGTGGATTCCTGCACCCTTACAAGTTTATCTTTACAGAATATTGAGTACTGCTGCTTGCCTCAAGACATCTTCCATGGTATCCCTTACCAATTCTAAGATGGAATTTTTATTTCCAAGGTTTGCTAAAGCCACAGTCTAATTTTGCAACTTTAATCCATATATTGTCTCTGATTATGTATGGTTTTTGTACATTGTACTTTACCAAATCTAAGGACTACTGGTATTTCTGTGTAATGTGGCTGATTCTTCATGATATGACAGACTTCCCCAAAATGAATGAAATTTACTTTAGATTGGACACTGGTGGTTCTTGGTGGATTTGATCGACCGATCTTGCAGGTGGAGACGGTGGTTATGGAGGGGGAGATTGTAGCATCACGTAGGTGCTTTCATGGTACACGACGGAGTCCGAGGTTGGCAACCCGCTTCTACTTGAATCCTTTTTCTTGAGCTAGGTCAGCAGGTAATAGTTTGTATATCCATTATGCCTCAACTCTGTTTCATTGTGACATTTAGAATTAGCAATAATCATCCTGCTACTTATTCTTGCATTGACATTGTGACATGGGGTACGATGGGAACTAGAACAATGTGTGTTTCTGGATGTAGGACAAGAAGATGATTGATGTTGGGCTTTTCATTGAATGGTTTGGATCAGTACTTGGTGAACTTTGACATACAAAATGTGTCTGGAGATTAGTATATTGCTAAGACATACAATTAATATTCCAAAACCAACAGTTGTGAGATGAGTATACGAGTATATTTCTAAGACATGCAATGTTTGCAGACACACTTGTCTATTTTCAATCACTGGATGGAAACTTGGGTGAACAAGAAAACTGAATTACCGTGGAGATGTCATACCGAAGAAAGGTAGCAATAAATCCTTGCCATCCATGTCATCCACCCTGCCGCTAACCCTAGTCCGCACCCGCGCTGATTTACCATCGCCTAGGCTAGAGAAGAAGAGGTTCCCATAATCATGCCCGTGACCGCTCGCACGTAGTTCGTGACGAGGTCAGGGTGCGGGGAGATGGAGGAGGTTAGTTCGAGGCAGAAGCCGAGGAGGCCGAGCGTGTGAAGGTCGGCGCCATGAGCAGCATATGGATATGTTTCCTACGTATAAATGTGGAGGTAGTAGGCTAGAGAAAAATTGGCCTCCCCATTAAATGGCTTTCATATTTCAGGAAGCCATGATCAATCGAGCCTTGTTATGCTAAGTGCTTGGTTCGATAAATCTCAATGCATACACGAAGTTCTTTTGAATGCTAAGTGCTTGGTTCGATAAATCTCAATGCATACACAAAGTTCTTTTGAACCTTGAGACAGGCTGGTCCACTAAACCCACACAAATACCAAGAGAACTAAGTGAGTTAAGATTAAACTAACTTTGATGCCCGAGCGTCAGCTCTGCCTGAACTCTAGCATGATCTTTTATGATTTTATATGCACGTATCGATCAATACCATTGCTAAGATGACTATTAGTGACAGGAAAAAAGATCAGGCAGATCTCCCGGAAGGGACCCAACTGACATTTAATACTTCATTTTTAGCAATATTTTCCAATGATGGATTAGTGTCTGGAATTAATATTCCAAAACCAACAGTTGTCAAATACATTTTTTTGCTAATGATGTATAAATTAATACAACATAGAAAACTGAACAATGTAATGAGTGTTAACTGGATATGAGTATATTGCTAAGACTACAATGTTTGCAGCCACGCTTGTTTATTTTCAATCATTGGAGTACCCCATCTATTAGTGTGTTGTAAGTTTCAGAGTATTGGTCCTTTAATACCCATGCGCTAAATAGGAGCTCAACATCAAGTAATTTAAAGGGTCAGACAACGCCCTTCTATTTGTGTCGATTGATAGGCTTGTCTAAATTCTGAAGTAGAAATATGTAGTTATAGAGTTTTCAGAAATTCCTTTTTCAAACTTTACAAGTAGATCTATGTAGAAACTATTGGCTTGATTGTATGAGGATACACTAAGAAAACAAATGTGTCTTAGTACGTAATTTGAAATTTGTATCCCATTGCACCTCAAATTCAGCATCATGTTTGTTCAAATTGATGTGGCAGTGAGCCCCCGTACACACCGCTGCAACAAGGCAATAATTTGTAGCTTACCTTCTAGATAAGCTGGACTTGGATCCATAGTATCTTGAGCTGGTTGGTATATTTCTCATCTATGATTGATATGGAGGTTTGGCTGGTCCTATTTTTTCAGTTCGCTGATCACATCATTTACCTTAAAATGTTATTTGATTCTAAAACCTTAAGGACTGTGTATTTTATGTGTTATTATTCTTTTCTTCTTTTGTCAAGCATAAGTAAACATGTAATTTTATTTTGCAGATCTGAGGCCAAGGTTTGCATTATTTGGCACATGATCCGGAGAAACTCAAATGAGCAACAAAGTTATCGTGATCTTCTCTCTCCCCTCGATAGCCTGCCAAGAATTCAACAAGGTGAGTATTCTTCATGGATCACTGCAGCTTCAAGCGTGTAGGTGCTAATATGTACAAATCTTGTAGTGTATTGCAAAAATGAAAGAGAAATTTTTAGCAAAGAACTGTGTCATGGCTTATGTTTAACATGATCACTGAATGGCCTCACTTTTAAAAGACTGAAGCATGGTGAAAGCAAACCCTGCCAATGATATTCCGTACTGCTTATTTTTTAGCTACATTGTTCGTTTGCCCGTCTCACAATTGTCGGCCTTCAGTGAAACAATAGCCTCTTTTTTCTAGAAGATCTTTGAACTTGGACAACATATTTGGACCCCAACCTGGAAAATAATGTTGGCCAAGCTTATTACCGACATAGAGCTGCAGGTCAGCACACATGCTAACAATATGCTCTCTACCTACAATTCTTGGATCATATTTCCCATATATAGTTTTGTGATTTTATTCTCGTCATTCTTTAGTGGTAATCTTGCCCCTGAATATGCTCTGTCAGTGGACCTGGGACCGGCACCGAGCTAGCGAGAACCACTGCAAGGTCGCGCAGAGTTGAAGTGAGAAGGGAACGGATTAGCAGCGGCGATGGTGAGTTGCGGGCAGGGAGAGGCGGTCTTCGGGGACAGGATGAGAGCACTGCCGCCGAAGTGAGGCGCTCCAGATCTTGGGGGCGAGCGGTCATGCGCCCTTCGTCGAGGCGCCGCACATTGCCACACTCGGTCAGTTCGATAGGTCAGATGGACGACCTGGGATACGGGAGTCGAACTGTTGGTAAACCTTGATTTCTTTTTGCTCCAGGTCCGATTTTTCTGCACTTTCTCTCTGTACATTCTGCTCGGCCTGATCCTAGATACTGAAAAAATCATTCAGTTATATTCCTGACAGTAGTCTTCTATTGTTGTTCAAGGGTACCCTTGACTAGATAGAACAGCTGAGCTCAAATGGTTGACATATGCCTCTCCAATATTTATGCAATGATTCACATCCATGGTATTGTACATAATAGTTTTCTTTTTATTTGGTTAGTGGAATACCTTATCAGATAAAGATATGCTATTCACCTTAGTAATCTCTGATATAGCATTTGTTTCTTGATACAACAATGGCTATATGTGAGAATTGTATCTCTCATAAGCTTGCTGGGATGTCTACACCACCTGTGATTGCTCTGTTTTATCTTTTAAATAGGTGGCAGTCAATTACTTGTCATTCCACATTAGAACATGTAACATGTTTTGATTTGAGAAAATACTTCGATCGACACGTAGCATACATGGTTTATAAAAATTCTAGATTGATCAAGCATTGATATATTAGAACTAGCATGGACACTAACTTCATTTTCCTGATGAATGTACAGTTCAGTTTAAGAAATATTTAACAAATCATTCTGATTCAATGGCATATTAATTTGAAAGGCCTTGATTGCATTGACTAACTTGATTCATCATGCCACTGTATCTGAATTTCATCCCCTTTATGTGCATGAACAGCACGATGCAGTGCAGACTCCAGTGCACAGGAAAGGAAGTGCACAGCCGGACTAGGATCCAATCTAATGGAACTAGCGATGTAGTATTTTTCACGCAGTTACACATCTTGCTGAATTGGCTAGCTTCTACATGGTAGATCAAACTGACAATTCATGAATTAAGATGGTTTTGGTGACTGTAGCAAGTCTGAAATAACCTTGTCCCGTGTGATAATCGAGTTATCCATGTTCACAAATAGAACTAGAAATATAATGATTGTTTGTATTGAGAAGGGTGACAGTATGACCAAGTTTCAGAGTGCATACCAACACGCATTATGGTGGTTGGCGGATGCCACAACCTGAACGATGCGGCATCGCAGCGATGAGCCGATGATGCAGTCCACACGGATGCTGCATCTTAGACCTCCGCCTTACCATATCTGAATTAGGTAATTTAATTTCATGTACTCCCTCCGTCCCAAAATAGATGTCTCGGATTTTTCAAATTTTGCATGAATCTATATATTAGTATATGATATTTGATCATGCCTAGGAGTATATATCAGGAAGATGTCTCAGATTTCTCAGACAGGAGAATAGGACGCCTCTTTTTTAAAAAAAAATTATCTTATGTATAAGTCTATGGCTAACTATCGCATTGGATTAATAGTGTACAATTTCAATTTCCGCACTTCCTCTTTAATGGTATGATTCAGCTGATTAGTTTGAGCAATCACCAATATCTTCATGAATATTTAACTGACCTTTTATCTAACTCAATGCAGTATATGCAAATCATACGAAAATAAAACTGCTGTAATACTTCCTCCTTCAAACATCAGAGTTTTCACACTACACTTCCATCTTTATTTAATATATGTCTTCCTGTATCTTGATCAGAAATTGAGAACGTGTTGATGAGGTGCACTGCAAATTGTTGATGTACTTCTACAAGGCCTACATTACTTCGTGGCATCTCTATTTAAAATTTATAAATATCGTTATCTACACTGCAAATTATGAATATAAAATGCCTTCATCTACAACAATGAGCAGGTATGGTGCATCTCATCCTCAAGTTCTAAATTTCAGATCAAGAGAAACGAAATCACGCATGTCTGTTGGTATAATGCCACTTGTGTTTAGATGAAATACCTTTTTCTAGAATAGAGGTAATTATTATTTGACCGGGACTATGCGGGCTTAGGCCGACCTAAACACCTCTATAAATTAACAAAACCCAGAGTTATAGGGGGTCATTACGAATTTCAAGGGAGGAGAGAGGAGGGGGCTAAGGCCTAAAGGAGGATCGTAGTTATTACACCAAAAAACAAGGATGGAGTTAGAAGACGAATTAGAATATTGGTTAGCCCAAAGGCAAATGTCCTCTAAATATCTCTGAGAGTCAACAACCAGGTTTTGATCCACATCATTGAAAACAAGGGCATTTCATCTCTTCAAAACGTTCCAAGCAACACCAGTTCAGATTGTTGTTTCTTCAAAGTTGTAGCAGCAAGAATCCCGAAGTGCATACATGCTCTGAAAGCTGGGCATGTCGTCAACATGGAAGAAAAGGTCCCAGCACTCCCGAGCCCTAGGCAACGGACGAGGAGGTGATCGGGAATAGAGGTAATTTTCACTATATTCCATCTGTATAGATTTTCTTTCCTTCCGTGGTTATATTTTTCATTTTGGCGCTGATACTAAGAAAAAAGACAAGGATTCTTTCCTCTTGTTAGCTTTAATCTTGACGATGCTTCTTATAGTACATAGGAATGTGATCCCTGGCGGCGGCGTCCTTCGAGTTCACCTGATTCGATGTCAACATTGTGACGACCTGGTGTCGCTAACTCTCTCCAGCGAGTGTACTAGCATGACGACGGAGAACCACGATAGGCGTGGTTGCACATATGACCGTCGCTCGCCTAGCGCGACGCTCGGAGAATTTCCCTTTTGTTTTACTTGGAAATAAGATGTACGTTGATGGTGGCAATAGCAGGACTAAGTATTTTTTACGATTCTTGTGTTACTTCACAGCCACTCTTGGTTTACTTAATAAATTATACTTATTTTGAAATAATTTTGTTTTTTAGATCATGGTGTGTTTCCAAGGAAATATCCCTTATTTCGAGATGTCTGCTAAAGAAAGCGTCAATGTAGAAGCAGCTTCGAGTGTATAGCAAGGAACACTATCAAGGATGAACCCGAAGAAGACATGTACGTTTACTTCTTACAGTACATGTACTGTTTAGACAAAAAATACTTGCTCAATTATTTCGTTGAGGGGAGGGCATTTGAAAATAGTAACGAAGAAATGCACTAATGCTATTCTAAGTAGTTGGATTGATGCTCTGTTAAATTTTGTATATATATCTTCCTGATATAATTGACATTGGAGGCCCTGGAAGGAAACAACGCTCATGAGGTTGTGAATGCTGGAAGTTATGTATCAGTTGATTTCCTCTTTCGGTTTTTCATTTTGTGAGTTTGATATACTCCCTCGGTCTTAAAATAGATGTCGTAGAATTGTCTAAATTTAAATGTCTCTAGACACTACTTAGAATTATATATATCTAAATTTTGGAAAATTTGAGACATCTATTTTAAGACGGAGGGAGTATTTTTAAAACTGCTATTTGCATCTATCACTATATATGGCTGTTTCTCTACAACGAAATTGTAGAATTCGTTGATAACTTATGATTCTCTGTATGAGACTTTGCAAATTAGTATTTTTTATAAAGATTGTAAATGAACAGAAAAAGGACCCAATCCTATGCTACCCATTTTGGTGGTAGTCACTCAGATCTTATCTATATATGGTTTGCCTATTGCTGATTTTTCGTTTTTTTATTCATATCTTTTACTGACTACAGAGTTAAGCAAGTACGTTTCATGTTTGTATACATGGAGTTCCTTGCTACAATGATATGGTTTAGTTTGAGACCCTACACTTTTCGTTGTGCAGTCCACCGAATCACTTCTGTTGCATTGACAATTTTTCTGCATCGATCATGCTTACTTTCGACTTTGTCCGACATGCAAATTATCTATAAGAATCACAAGTGAAGATCTAAGTTGTATTTTGTAAACTTGAAAGGCTATGGAGATTTCTCCTAAATTACACTGTCTAATTTCTATTCATATTTTCCATTGCCGTTTGCAAGTAATAGATATTTTCATATTCATCATGGAGCGATATCTTTGGGCTTTCGTGGCCATGTGCTTTGTGTCGGGCATTGCTTGGGTTTGCATCGTTGTAAAATTTTGGGCTCACAAGCATATGAATAAACGGGCCAAGTCTTTTTACCTCCGTGTCGGGTATTGCTTGGGTTGCATTGTTGTAAAATTTTGGGCTCACCAGCACATTAAGAAACGGGCCACAATCTTTTTCACCTCCGTGCAGCACGTATAAATCGACATGCCAACTTTTTTGTACACGAATTTCTCCCCCCCCCCCCCCCCCCCCTAAGCATCTCTCTCGTGTCCATCAACACCGCGTCATGATTGTTTCATCCGGTCAATAAAAGACTGTTTTCCTTAATAAAAATCACCATGATTCACCTTCGTAGACTCATGCATATGTGCTAGGGAGCTAACGCCGGGGCAGAAGGGGGTTATAGGTGCTTAGAGGTATGGAAAAGATGTACCTTAATGTTTTGAGAATACTACCGTATATGGGTATATTTGCATACACATAAATCTTCAAATGCATTGTATTGACACATTGTAAAAATATACGCCGTAGCAACGCACGGGCATTCAACTAGTAATCACTAGTCTACTGCTCCGTTCTCAGCTTTGAACCTTATAATTAGTACTAAAATCAGGTGGAGCATCCGAAGCCAATTCCCATGCCCAATGGCACCACCAAGTCCACCAACCTTGACAAGATCATAATTTTCTCTCAAAAAATAAAGTCTCAAATTCAACAAAGAACACGATTGCATCTTGATCAGGACCCAGCGAGGCCACTCCAGTAGGCAGTGTATTGCTAGATCCCCTCACCAACTGCGTGTGCCGTTTGTTTGTCCGCATCGGCCACCAACCGCCGCCGCTCCCGGCGAGTCTGATCAGAGTCAGAGAGCATGTTCTGGCTTGGCGATTGTTTACGCATACCGATGCCCCAACCAAACCCATCCACCACCACCATCAACCATCCCAAAGCAAGGATCCCACCCGCGAATCCGTGATCGCAAGCAGAGCGGTGAGAATCTTTCCGTGCGTTGGCTGGAAAGCCTCCAGGATCCACTTTGGTGATTACATTATGAGGGATCAATAATTAATTTGGTGGTTACACATTAGTACTAGTATAGTATCAGGGATCATCGATAATTAAGCATCACATTGCCACTTCGATATTATTTTTTTCTAGATGGGCGCTTTGATAATTGGCCGGGCTTATATGTCAAGCTCATGCTGTAACATAAAAGACCATAGTGGCCAGGCACTTACTAATTAGGCAAAATGTGATCTTTCATTTCCACCCCTATCCAAGTCGATATTTCGCAAACTTGTTGCAGTACCTGCTTTTATATGCTGCCTATCTGCTCCATTTTCTTCCCTTTTAGATTGATGACATTGAATCATGCAAACGGAAAAACTTCAATTCACAGGGATTTTTCTTGTTTTGATAATCTAACACCTCTCTGGAATAACACCAGCAATTTATTTCAGTTTACTCCAGGTGCATTTCACATAAATGTGAAGGCCCGCGGGGGCCCAAAATCCCACCACGAAATATTTCTTTCGGTCCAGCACCACCAACTTCCTTTCTCCCCCTCCTACTTTTGCGAAAGAGAGAGAAGAGAAACCACCACCAAACCCCAAGGAGAACTCGGTGCGACAGAGGTGGGGCGGCGCCGAGCGAACCCTCCTCCTCCACCTCCACCTCCACCTCCTCCGTCGTCGCGTGATCATGGCCATGGCCACCTCCAGATTGCTCTGGGCCTCCCGCGCGGCCTCCTACCTCAAGATCTCCACCTTCCCCAGGGCCTTCTCCACCGGTACATCTCCATTCGCCACCCGCATATGCTGTTCTCGCGTGTATCCCGTGTGCCATGCCGCGTGTGCCCCGGGATCACGGGTCTTTGGGGTTGAGGCGGCGCGATCTCGTCCTCTACGACCCGATTTGGGGAGATTTAGTGGCGATTTCAGGAGATACGTGGGCTCGTCAGGGTTATTTGCATAGATGAGATAGTGTTGTGTGTGTGCGTGTGTGTGTGTGTGTGGGGATGGCGTGTAATGCCACCGCTATTTGTTCTGCCTGTTTAAGTCATTCGCCCGTGGCGGATTCTCTCTTTCCCGTACAAGGATCTTTTTTGCCGTTCTGCTTTTGCCTGATTTGGTGGTAAAGTTCCCTTCGGAATTGTATTGCTGTGCTAATTTTAGTAGAGGGGCGATTCCTGAGATTCAGGATACCGCCGTATGGTTTTTGTTGTTGTGGTTTTCGTTTGATGCATTTGGAAACCACATAGGGGGAGATTGTTGAATAGACTGCATAGTTCAGGTTGAACGATAATTAATCTCAGTGGTTATGAAACTTTTTATATTCTCACTGTTAAACTCCTAAACTGCAATGCCACAAAGTGTTTAACACGCCTTGTGCCATCAAACTTCCTTTTCCAGTGCTGAAGGATCTGAAGTATGCGGAAACTCATGAATGGGTCAAGGTTGAGGGTGATTCGGCGACTGTTGGGATTACAGACCATGCCCAGGTTGATATACTCATGCATTTGACTTCTACAAATAAATTTCCGTGCTAGAGATATGTTTGATTTTCCAATGCTTCGCTCCGTACATATGCATAACTGTTCAGTCACCATATGCTTATGTTGATAGCAACTTGTTTGGGCTTCCAGGACCATTTGGGTGATGTTGTGTATGTCGAGCTGCCAGAAGTTGGCGCCTGTGTAACTCAGGGAAACAACTTTGGTGCTGTCGAAAGTGTGAAGGCAACCAGTGACATCAACTCGCCGGTATCTGGAGAGGTCGTTGCAGTGAATGAAGAACTTCATGAGAAACCAGCATTGGTAAGTTTCAGCTCATGATAACCTGACACTCTACCAGGAATTTCCTTCCTTAGGGATTGAAGTGTGGTATAACCTGTATGCTGCCTGTTCTTTTTTTCAACACAGGTCAATGGAAGCCCATACGAGGCGGCTGGATAATCAAGGTCAAGGTCAAGGATGCAGGTGAGCTCAACTCACTGATGGATGACGAGAAATACTCGAAATTCTGCGAGGAAGAGGACAGCAAGCATTGAGCAATAATGGTGGCTTCTGAACATCCAGAATCTGTGCTTCTACCCTTGTAGACTGCTGTCTCAACCCAGAAAGGAGCAAAACATGGAATAAATGGCATTTGCCTACCCTGCAAGGGCTTGCAAGATCCAAAATCTGTATATGACTTGAGTTCCTTTGTTTCATTGCCATGATTTCATCCCTAATTTTAGCTCTGTTTGATCAATTGGTATCCAAATTTCTTTGTGCATGCTGGTGATGGTATTTAGTGTTCTCCTGATCTCTGACTGCAGTATGCCTGTGAAGAAATACTGCCTAAACAGAATATAATGCCACCAAAGTGGTAAAGCGGACTAATCCATAACTGTGTCAAATTCTTCAAAATCAGTTTACATCCTACCAAAATGGTGATGCTGAGATAACGCATACTAATTCGTAATACTCCATCCGGCCCATATTAATTGACTTTGATTTGTCAAATTTTGGATGAACCTATATACTAAATAGTGTCTAGATTCATCCAAATTTTGACAAATCGAAGTCAATTAATATGGGTTGGAGGGAGTAGTATCAAACTCTTCAAAAAAACTCTTCAAAATCAGTTTACAGAAGCGACCGTGAAGCATCATAGGTCTGCAGTTCTAGCCCTGAAGTATTCAGATTAGGCAGACAAGCATATACATGTCTGTTGTGCTAATCACTACTGATGAATAGTAAGGCACAGCTAAAATATCAAAATCTTTATCAAAGACCTAGTCATTTACCAAATTCACAACATATAACTTTGTTGAGAAAGTATAAATAGTAAGATGAAGAATTGGGAGGCATACATCATTTGTACATAAGATTTCGTTCACTGAATATCGAGCATAAAAGATAAGAACATGGACATATGGTGGTGGGGCTAATCACCTGAATACCAGAATTTGTCCACACAGCAATAAGTTTGCCAGAATCTTTCAGTAAACGCCAGGAACAAAACTAACATCAATGCTAAACAGAGCGAAACTGGACTAATTTAATACAGCTTTAGATCAGAAACCTAAAAGGTGAAAAAAGAAGTGGAACTGGTATTTGGTATGGCAGTTTGTTAAGAAACTGCACAACACAGAGCACCCAACCTACAGGCCACACGGAAGAAGAGTCTTTCTCACGCCTTGATGTTCCAGTTGTGCGCTGATCGTGGCCCGGTAGTAATACCCTTATAGTATTGTGGTGGCAGCTTTCCCTTGTTCCATTGTTTCACAAACTTGAGGAAGATATCACGAGCAGACTCTGAAGAAAGATCGGAGAAATATTTGCCCTTCTCTTCCTTCAACCAGGTTGCGAACTCGTTGCTCTTTGCAAAGTAGTCGTCTTTGGATATTTCTTTGAAATCCTGTTTTAGGAGAAACAAAAATGAAAGGCATGTCAATCGCTTCTGCTTTGGCAAGGATATATATACCTAACAGGCACATTCAAATACATCTGCCACACGCTTTTTCTTAACAGCCTACTACTTTTGAAGAATACTCTAGGTGCACAAATACTACAATCCTTTCATCACAGACATAAAAATAGCAGGGAGTAAGGAAAATATCATTAAAAATAGCTAAAGCAACTAAATCATTATTTGCATTCGGTGCCCCCAATAGATCTTGCGCTGCTATACAGCCTTCAGATGCAAAATTCCCTCTGGCAAGTTTTGGAACTCTATTGTCCAGGACAATACAACAGATTTGCATGTTAGTTATGAAATTTGTAGAAAATTAGCAATATCTTAGCCCGAAACATTAACCTGGAAAGGGGACAGTTCAGTTCTAGGAATGGTTTGATGACACCTTCTTACAAAATATGGTTTGGACAGTTTTGCCAGGTAGGTTGCATGCATCCATTGGTTTGGAGCTGATTCGCTTATTTAACTCAGCCAACTAGCTGTGTTTTTTTAATGGCTTTACCAAACCATATTTGTTCATCCCTACTTCATGTGATTCTATTTAGGAGTATTGTCTGTTCCATTATCAGACCTTTGCACAAGCTCAAGCTTCTACAGCAATTCATCTAAGAAAAAGGACTACCGTGGAGCTAACAGGTCAGATACTTTAATTAATCACAAGAAAACTAGTTTGATACTTTTATACAACAACCGGCTAGAGAACTCACGGGATCCTTGTCTTTGCGCTTGCTCTTCTCCTTCTCTTTGGAACGCTTCTCCTTCGAATCCCTCTCTGTCAAGACAAAGAAATACGAAGTCACATACACATCAGCATCAAATGAATCTAATACCTGTCGTATGGGAGCGAGGACAGTTATCATGCGGCGATTTATCGCACTAAACCCTGTGATATTCGGTTTGCTCTTAGGACCGTTTGTGGTCTGGACTGGTTCGTTTTTCTCCTGCCCAAATGGATAACCATACACGCATCAAGATTTATTCCTCCTATTTTCAGTGATGGCAAAGCATTTGTTTTGGTTCCAATACTTTTGTACAAAATTATGTTGCCCCCTTCGACTGCCCTGGCGCTTCTTCTTCTTAGTTATAATCCAAACGGTAAATCTCCTATCCACCACCACTGCTGGCCTGAGCAGCAGGCCATTAGTGAATCACTTGATGAGAGACCTCACCTCCATTTGCTCGGGAAAAAATAAATGTCAATGCTAGTTTGTTAGAGATTATGCACTGTCAGCTTGGAAATTTTTGGGTCGCTGTCTGAGCGTTGAAGAGGCCAAGTTGATGGCTTGTGTTCATGGTATCAAGGTGGGTATGGTTCCTTTCTTTCAGGAGATAAAGTTTGTCAAGATCAAAAGGTCGCTTAAGGGCGAGTCAGATCCTCACAGCGTGTCGGAGTTAATTATGAGTGATAGCAATAACATGCTATCATAATATATCATTGATTTTTTTTCTAAGTGCACAACACCAGACAGAAATCACACGCTATACACAAATTAAGATATCGCAGGTGGAACCAACTTAAGCATGGTTTTTTCAATGTAAATAAACTTAAGCATGGTTTTCATTAAGTTACAGAGAACATGAAGAAATGCGTTCCCTAGAGGCAAAAGGAACCCTACCTTTGTCTTTGCCCCTGTCGCCGTGCTTCTTCTTCCTCCTCCGCTTCTCTTCCTCCTCGTCGCTTCCTCGACTGCTCCTCCTGCTCTCCTTCTTTTCCCGCCTCTTCTTCCGCTCCCTCTCCTCTTCCTCCCCTGAGCCAGAGCCAGCAAATCAACAAGCAGACCAAGGAAGGGAATCAGCACGCGCGCGGGAAAAGGGGAATAGGCGGGTCGAATGGAGCGAGAAAGAAATCGGAAACCTGAGGAGTCGGAAGAGCGGCGCTTCCTCGACTTGCCCTCGCCGCCGCCCATCGTCGCCGCCGGGGCCAGCCTTCTCGTCCGCCTCCGAGCGAAGGGAAAGAACAGAACACACACCGCTTCCTGCGGGCTGGCCGGCTGGGGAGATGGAGAGATATGAGGCCTGTGCATCAAAGCCCACATTCGTTAAATCTTGGCCCAGTCATTACCAGTTAATCTAGCATTATTTTTAAATGGAAATGAAATTTCATTATTTAGAGTGCACAGCAGATCCGCTGGCCACTAAAAAAATCAGAAACAAAGTTTGGCAGAACATGAGCCCAAACATTCCCCTCTTCTTGATGTGGTGTTTTTGACTCATAGGTGTAAATGCACCTATTATAAAAAAATACATAAAAACACATTTTAAGATGTCAAATATTTCGGACGAAAATTCCATGTATACATCTGAAGATTCTATGTTGTCGCACAAAGTTTCACAAAGAAAGAACATTTTTGTGACTTGTGCAAAAAAATAAAAGAAAATGTCTTGTGAATAGTCATATTGAAGCACTGAAAATTGTCTTTTTCCCTAAGCCACAAAAAATGTTCTTTTGCGCTAAAACTTTGTGTGGAAACATAGTCCGAATGTATACATAGATATTTTTTTTGGAATTTTTTGACATTTTAAAATAGGTACACCTACAAGCCAAAGTGATTTTCCCTTTCTTACTTACTTTTCCGAGTCTTAGAATCCTATGTGGGTTGGTTGATCTGCTTGCCTTTTATCCAAATATAAGTTCGTTTCGTTGGATGGATCTCGAGGGAAGTAAGAACCTCTTGCTAGTGGTGTCGACCCGATCAATCTGGAGCAAGGACTTCTTGTTAGTGGTTTCGAGAAGATCAACACTGCATAAGAAGATAGTTTACCCAACTCTCACTTATGATTATAATGTATATTACCATAATCAGGAGTATATGCTTATTCCCAATTCATGCATGTATAAACTGGTTTATGATATATAATTATATATTTAATAAAGAAATTACAAATAAAGAGTTCTTCTCAAGATATATCAATCTCTGTATTCTTAACTGAAAATAGATAGCAATTTCAAGGTGACGAAAAAGGCAAAACCACACATGGGCATGTTGGTTTCTTGGTGATACAGAGAGGCTGGACGATAATTTCCCTAAAAAAAAGTGGATGGAGGATAAAGAAATTTTGTTCAATTCTGATGAATTTTCTAAGCCTTCATTTTTTAGCCCCTGTATGTCAACAAGGTTTTTTACATCATCGTTAGGAAGTTTTTTTTAAAACCATGCAAGGGAATCACATGTAATAGAGGCCAAAGAAGACCAGAAGTACAAACTGATTACAGAGTTAGAAACAAAATAAACGACCCTGCTGAGAACCTACGACCATCATCTTACAGGAAGACAGCAAGAAAAAATTACATTGGAAGAGAAAAACGACCGACCAAGACTACCGGTGGCACCTTTCTGCTAGGCTTATTGATCCTCCGCAAAAGAATATTAAATCGGGTTTATTGTTGTGAATCTAGAAGTCCACAAGCTGGGGAATGGATGCCTTTCTTTCCTTGATAATAGAGATATTTCAAATTATTGCTCCTCTCCTTCGAGTACATGTCAAGGTTCAAGATCAACTTCAACAAGTCGGCAGTTTTGGCGGACCAAAGCACAGGAGAAAATCCGGATTTCCCTATGTCAAATCTTGGTTGTCGATTGGGGAGATCTTGTTGACAAGGTTGACCCTTCTGATGGATGAACCCACCAAATAACGCTTCTGGGCACAGGCTAATGATCACCCAGGATCACATTCACATTTCTTCCCTTTTGCATCATTAGTAGACTGAAGAAAGTGACAGCTCTGCAAGGAATTCCAGTCGTTCAACAGAGTAATAGAATGCGAAACTGAAGCATCCCCAATTCCCCATTACCAAAGATAGTGCTCCACTGTACCTGACTGTAGTTACGAGGAAAACGGAAGTGTGTGAGCAAAAAACAACATGTGGCCTTGAGATCTTACCCAACACAAGCGAACAATGCATCCAGCGCGTTCCTCCATGCACCGATGCATTTCAAGTTTCAAGGGAGAAGGCCCATAAGTCCTAGCAAGGGGAAGGTAAAACTTGGCATCCCAAGCTATCAGCTCAAAAATTTTGGTGATTATTAGACTGTTGTGCATTACGGCAGTAGTACATGTAAACAGGATACTAGCTTTAAACTGGTCTGGGAATGTTTTAGGAGCCCAGCACATGACAACTCACTTATCTCCCTTGTTGTGTGAGACTATTAGTAAATCAAAGTACATATGAGAGGTCTGTCGAACAGGGGAGTTCTGGAGCTAGATATAAGCTTGGTCACAATTAATTTTATTCTATCAGAGACATATAACAATTATCAGAAGCACCAGGTTACAATTATGACCAAAGAAGCTTCATTAAAGCTACAATTTACATATGCCACAATCATATAGGCCTTTAAATTTCTTCCATATGTCACACAATTTTCACAAAATGCTGTTACTGCTTCTAAAGTACTCCCTCCGTTTCAAAATATAAGATGTTTTAGGTTTGTGAAAAAAATGTATCTAGACTTTTTTTAGTGTGTAGATTCACTCTAAATCTTGGTGAACCTATATACTAAAAGAAGTCTAGATACATTTGCTTCACAAACCTAAAACATCTTATATTGAAGCAGGAAGATAAACAGCATTCTTTGAGTAATGCACTAATACTCCTCCATTCAGGTATACAAGACATATAGATTTTATCAAAGTCAAAACGTTTCAAATCTGACCGAAATTATACAAAAATTATCACCAGCTGAGGTGAACATATACCCTTGAAAAAAAAAGATAAGGTGTTATTACTTATTAATGAACTTTCAGATTATGCCTTAATTTTCATTTTCCCATAGACATCCAAAATGCTCAAATAATATAGATGCAAAGCAGGAAAAATGAGGCGACCTTTTTCGCACCTTGGTGCAACCAATGTTAGTACTCCAAAAAGGAAGAACATGAATTCCTGCAAAATTCATCCAAAAAAAATAGTATCAATTGTATTCCAACATAAGTAAAGGAGAAAGAGGATGGGGTGGAAAACCTGAATCCACATATCCACTGCCAACCCCTCCTATCAACACAGACCTATCTGATCCTTTAAAGCTCAGAAAGGGAACAAAGGCTAGTAATGATACATCAACTGTGTTACCATAATACTACCTACCCAAAACGTCTTATAATACAGAACAGAGTAGTACATCTCATTGTTTACATGTATATTTAACAGTTTGGCCAAGAGCAATTGCGCGCAACAGAATGGAATATAACTACATTGCATAGTCCCATTACTTGGAACTAAGTTAGGCAACTGCAAACTCTATGGACAACCAATAAGAACATGAGAGCCTTAACAGCTAGCTACAAAATTAAGAATCGCATCACAATGTTAGTAAATCACACTGAAAGCAAGTTAGTTTTCAGTGAATACTTCTATCCAGGATTTGTGTACATGTGATTATCTGTAAACCTATGATGTTACTCAACTATCATTCAATGTACAACTCAATCACACATGTAACTTGTCAATGCGAGGGTTTGTCAACATATCAGTTGTCTTTGGTATATAATTATTAGTTAACGCAGTGAAATAAATTTACAATTTAGAGTGACGAAAAATACATAAAGTACACAACTTGAAAGTATAACACATTGATCTTTCCTGAGCCATACAAATAGTTCTATGGCCATCATGACCTGCAGGCACTACTTGCAAATTTCCACTTGAGGGCTAACAATACGCTCACATACACGCATGGCTGGAAGACTGTCCTGCGTCTATTCAGTTCACAATAAACCTGAAATGCCCATTAAACTCTTAAGCATGGTGCTTTAGACAATGCAAATCAAGTTAATTATAGCCCTCATACTCCACCCATTTTATCTAGTTACAGTACTAGAATAGTTAAAGGAAACACACTGCTATCAATCACAAATGAATGGATACAATCTAGACTGGTAGCATTTATGTATGAAGGTGGTTCTAAAGGAAGATTATGCCAGTGAACAGCTGCAAATTTTGTTGCACAATGAAAAAAATATTGAGATACAAATATCATTGGATGATCTACAGATTTAAGGAAATCATTGAATAAACCAACTCTAGAATTTCAATTTAAAGGAAACATCATCCAAATGATACAATTAGAAACCACCATTCTATAGCATTTGCATGTAAAATAGGTAATAACTAAACTTAAGCATGAACAAGAAAACTGGCAGGGAGCATATAGTCCAACAAAGGTCATTATCCTCAAGGACAAAAGTAAGGCAAACAATTGTGTCACTAATTTCATAAAATCTCGTAAGTACCCAGACATATACTGACTATCCAAATGCCTCTTTCAAGAGCCAGCTTGGAAACTAATTCAGTACCGTTTAAAGTATCCATCCAAGCAGGACATACTGTTTGTAGGCAATGTCTACTTGTGTAGCTATGCTTGTAGGAGGTTGAAAAAGAAACCACAATCTATGCCAAGTCCATATCATCCCCTTCAGGCCTTCACCCTCACTTTGTTGCACTTGGGTATTCTGCAGCTTCTGTACAGCTGAGCTCCCATATCTGGTCAAAGGGATCGGAGGGAGGAGCTTCTTTCAAGAGAATGTTACGTGTCACAGCATCACTGATCTTTACATGCTAACCTTTGTAAGAGCTGGAGTGAGATACTTGGAGATGGTAGTGGGCATGTATGTGAACTCCATGCTGTACCTACACCGTGGTGCGAACTTGGTCACTCCTTGCAGAACCTTTTTCTTCGTGTTCACAGCAATTACCCATGCCTCCTCCTCCATCTCATCGATCTTGGCCATGAAGTAGACAATGTCACTGTCATCACCCAAGCTGATTGTGGGATGACCAACGTGGAGCCTCTCCAAGGTTGTCACACCTTCATCAATGTCCTTTGGCAATGTAGGCAGCAACGCTGCCATGTCTGCAGGGACAGTGATATCTGAAGAACTGAAGTTAGAGTCCACCTTCCAGCCAGAATTGCCGGCTGCCACCGTCGTGCTCCACCGGACAACCGTCCAGCCAGCTGAAAAATAAGTGCCATGAAGCCTCCTCGGGCGTGGGCCTGGCCTGACATGGATCTGCACCTCCACATACTCGATGCGACCATGGACTGCTGCAACACTCCGATAACGCCGTAAATGGCCACGCAGAATGTTTTTCTTCTTAACTGGCCCTGCGTCTGGCAGCGGGACATAGTGAATCAGCCGACTGGTGGGGCTGTCCTCCTTGCCTCCTAACACATCGCAGAGGATGATGCCATGCTCAAGGTCAACCCAGCCCATGGTGCCAACATCTCCTCCAATGTTTATCGCCATAGAGCAATGATGTGCTGCAACTTGGTCCTCATACTGCTGGTCCGCCAAGACAGCAACCTTGCGGTCCCAAGTCTTGCTCTGAGAGTCGTACGTGTAGAGATTACACCGACTCATTCGGGGATTCAGATCATCAGTACGAAGTGTGGCGATCTTATATGCGTCCAGATCATCAGGACGGTTGGCGCGGTAGCGCAGGAGGCCAACCTGGTCATCGTGGAAGTAGTACGAGCCATGGTGAAGGAACAGGTTTGGGTCCGGATGGCTGACCGTCTCGAGCATCGGCGGCACCCCGTCGGCAGCCCGGTAGACGTAGTAGTCGTGCTGGGAGCGGTGAGAGCCGCGAGGCAAGAGAAACAGGGCGAGGTTCCCCTCCGTCGCGACCAGCAGGCTCCGAGGTGAGCTCGGTGGGAGCCCCGTTGGTGCAGGATACGCAGAAATAGGAAACGCGCGGCGGCCGGGCGAGGAAGAAGCTCACCTGCACCTTCCTGCCGTCGCTGGTCAGGGAATAGGCGGTGGTGTGGTTTTGCTCGTCGACGATGTAGGCGGACGCGTCGACGAGGGCTTCTTCAGGGCGCAGACATCGCTGAGTTTGAGGGCCGGAGCCGGCAGCCGCGGGGAGGCGCCTTCCGAATAGCGCTTGCTGGACATGGATCCTTTCGTCCTCAATCGAACTTTTGCCTCTGAATCAAGAGGCAGTCAGGAGAAATGGAATTTCTGCTTACTGTCGATCTATGTGATGTTCAAAAAGGCGAGCTGGACCGTACTGGAGTTGGACTCGGAGAATCGATCGGGAGGGCGGAGCTCTAGTTGGATAAAATCAGGGTGGACGAAGCAGGAGACACTCGGAGGCTGAGGCGGGGGCGGGGGCGGGGGCGGCGGGCGGTGGGCGGCGCTTGATGCGGAGATGAATTGCGAGGAGGAGGACGATGAGCGTTATTAGTGGGTTGGGCCTTTTGTTTTGCTTGGGCCGCCTATTCAAAGCTGTGTTGTTATGTAAGACAGCTGGTTTACTTGATGAAATCGGAGGGCCTCGAGCCCGACACAAAAGACAGGTGTTTTGAAAAAAAAATGCTATACCACCTGTCCACCTCCATTCCAATTTATCCTCAAAAAACAAAACCTCCATTCCAATTTGTCTCGAGAGAGAAAAACCTCTGTGTAATGCACGCAGATTTTTTAACCAATATTTAATTTCTCTAAGAAACAATGATTAATCCATTATATGAAGAACATTTGATATATAATTAGTATTATTAGAAAGTGTTCTGCAATACGAATCTAACAATATTAATATGTGCTATATAATCAAGATATTGTTACTCAATTCTTATGGTCAAACTTCTCGAAATATGTGTGCGCCTTATTCATAGGGATAGAGGGAGTATTAATCAGCCGGAGGTCGCATCCTATGCATTGCGCGGCATCGACACTTTTTGGTCGTGCATTCCACTCCACCATCCGCCTTGGTTCCTATGAGTTTCCTCACCCTCCTCCACCTCCACGTTTCTCGCTCTCCTGTCACCTCCGTCTGAATCCTAGCGCTACTTCCTGTATAGGGAGAATTTTTCGATGGGGAAACGTCGCCGGCCACCGCTGCGACATGAAATGAGCATCTCCTCTAGGCAACCATGGTTGTGGGGGAGAAATTGTGAGGGGAGCGTCGCCGGCCACCGCTGCACCAGGGAAAGGAGCATATGCTAGGCAACCATGGTTGCGAGTTCCTCCCTCCTTTCAACCCCTAGGGTTCTAATTGTGTAGTGGATTTTGTTACTCCACCTACATGTGTGTTCTTGAATAGGGCTTATGTACGTGCTTTTAATAGTTGATCGTCATCCTAGCTGTGCATTATGCTAGTTTTGTGTTGTAATTATGCCTAGAGGCAATAATAAAGATGTTATTATTATAATTCGTGTTCATGATAAAGTTTATATTCCATGCTAGAATTGTATTAGCGGAAACTTTGATACTTGTGTGGTTTATGAACAACACCGTATCCCTAATGCGCCTCTATGGACTAGCTCATTGATTAATGATGGTTAAGGTTTCCTAACCATAGACATGAGTTGTCGATTAATAATGAGATCATGTCATTAGGAGAATGATATGATGGGCGGACCCAAATCAAGCGAGCAATTAGATCGTGTCATCGTGTTCATCTTTACGGAGCTTTTCCTATGTCAAATATTGTATTCCTTAGACCATGAGATAATGCAACTCCTAGTATCGGAAGAAATCTTTGAGGTCATCAAACGTCATCCTATGAGAGGGTGATCATAAAGGTGTCTCTCAGGTGATTGGAAAGTACTTGTTGGGTTGTGTGTATCAAGATGGAATTTGTCCCTCCAGTCGAGATATACTTGGTCCACTCGTGTCGATATCAACACCGCTTGCAAGCACGTGGTTAAGGATTTAATCACAAAGTGATACCAGATTACGAAACGAGTAAAGTACTTGCCGTGAACGAGATTGAACTAGGTATGCCGATACCAACGATGAAATCTCGGGCAAGTAAAATATCGGCGTGTGAAGGAATATATATATATATGGGATTAATTGAATCTGGCATCGTGGTTCATCGATATGATCATCGATGAATATGTAGAATCAATATGGGTTTTAGATCATTTGTTGATTATTGATAGAAGATCATGTCGCATATTCTCGAACCGTGGGTCACACATAACGTGTCTCAACGCTAGGATAAAATGGATAATTGGTTTATGAGTTTTTGTTTAGAGTCTCGGATGAGATCCGGGACATCACGAGAGGTTAGGAATGGTCAGGAGAATAAGATTCATATAAAGGAAAGAAGTTTTGGATTTGAATTGTTTGAATGTTGTATTGTCTGGAAGGTTCTAGAAGCTTCGGAGTGGGACCAACGTGGCCCCACTTGTCGAAGGGTGCGTGGGCCTCTGAGGAGGCCTGCGCATTGGTCTAGG
The DNA here is from genome assembly GCA_030063025.1 of Avena longiglumis. Lineage (NCBI taxonomy): Eukaryota > Viridiplantae > Streptophyta > Magnoliopsida > Poales > Poaceae > Avena > Avena longiglumis. The sequence continues at coordinate 97,476,483 of CP125978.1, forward strand.
GCACAAGGCCCCATAGGCCCAGCCAAAACCCTAGGGACCTTCTAGAAGGGAAGACTTGCCCACTCCACCTGGGGGCCGCCCTAGGGCTTGGAGGAGGGAAGGGCCAACCCCCTATATAAGGTGGGCACCCTCCTCACCCAAAACCCTAGCCGCCCATTGCTGCCTCTCTCTCTCTCATTGCGTGTGGCGAAGCCTGCCAGAAAGTTTCCACCATTGCTGCCCGTCGTCTTGTAGATCAATCTATCTCTCCACCCCACTTGCTAGACCGAGGAAGGAGGAGGCGTCGGTGCAAATGCGTGTGCATCTCTCAGAGGTGTCGCCACTTGCGGCGTTGGATCGGATCGAATCGCGAGGAGGAGAAGGCTAGTTCGACTACATCACCCACGTTCTGTCGAGCGTTTCCGCTGTGCGATTTCTTCAAGGGTATGAAGATCTCATCTATCCCTCTCGTTGATTGCATCTCCTAGATTAGATCTTGGCTTTCGCGTTCGCATCCGTAGAAATTTTTTGATTTACTATGTTGCGAAACCCTTGATGGTATCGAGCTAGATCTATGCGTAGATGTGTTTCACGAGTAGAGCATAACATGCTTGTTGCGGGCGTTGATGTTTTGTTGCAAGCCTCTTGTTGTGTACTTCTTATAGCGGGATAGTGAGATCGAGCGGTCGAGGCCAACTTCACGTGACCTCGTTCGCGAGACCGGCTCCGCGCAGCGTGTGGCTTGTTCCACACATGCGGTGGTGGATGCCGGTTCTCTCACTATAGTTGTCATGGGATTTACACGGATGTTGGCAACCATAATATCACCGTTGTGGCTTTCGTAGGTAAGAATCGTTATTAGCTTGTTACTCCCATAAGCCACGTAAAACATGCAACAACAAAGTAGAGGCATCTAACTTGTTTTTTGAGGAGTGTTCTGTGATATGGTATGGCCCAAGATATGATGTGTATGTTGTATGCAATGATCATGTTTTGTAATATTTCACGACTTGTATGTCGATGAGTACACAACCGGCGAGCCATATGGTTGTCTTTATAATTGTGTATGACTTGTGTGTCAACTTCTTATCGCCATGTAATAGCTTTACTTTATCGCTAAGTAGTTAGCAATAGTTGTAGTTGTTATTAAGTGGTGGAGGAAATCATGGTGGAGTGATGGAGATCATCTTTGGCGCACAATATGGAGATCATTCTTGGAGATTGGCTATACCATGTCACATAAAATTATATGCATGTGATGTTTATACTTTTATATGTCTTATTATGCTTAGATCATGACGGTAGCATTATAAGATGATTCCTCATAAAGATCAAGATAAAATTGTGTTCTCCCCATGTATGCACCGTTACGAAAGTTTGTCGTGTTCAAGCACCTCGTGATGATCGGGTGCTATAAACTCTCGTTCACATACAGCAGGTGCAAGCCGGTTTTGCACCTGTGAAATACTTGGGTTTGACTTGCGAGCCTAGCATGTATAGACATGGCCTCGGGCATACGAACAGAAAGGTTAAGCATGAGTCATATGAATGATATGATCGACACTTTATTGTCCACCATTGAAACCACATCTCTTCTCGTGAAGATCGGATTAGGTGTGGTGAATTTGGATCATGTTCACTAAACAACTTGAGGGATGTTGAATTTAGTGGGAGTTCATCTAGTAATTTGATTAAGTTGAACTAGTTATCATGAACATAATCTAAATTGTACTTGCAAATTTTGTAGATCAAATGGCTAAATCAACTTCAACTTCATCGTTTTCTTTGAGAAAGAAAAGCTTAAGAACAATGGGTCTAACTTCACCACTGGTTCCATAATCGAGAATCATTCATTGGCGGACAAAAGTACTATGTCCTTGAGAAAGCGCTAGGTGGCCCTGCTATAGATCGCGGTGATGAAAAAGTTGTTTATCGATCCATAAAGATGATTATGTTGTGATTAAGAGCACCATGTTGTTTGCTATGGAATCGGACCTTCAAAATCGTTTTGAGGAGTTCGGGCCCTTTGAGATTCTCGAGGAACTGAAAACCATGTTTCAGACTCAGGCCCGTTCTGAGAGATATGAGATCTCTAAGAAATTCTTTAACTGCAAGATGGAGGAAGAGAGTTCCGTTAGTGAGCACGCCATTAAGATGTCGGGCTACACTCAACATCTTGAGCAACTGGACTGCAATATTCTAGAAGAGCTCAAGATTGACAGAGTTCTACAATCACTCCCTCCTAGCTACAAAGGTTTTGTAGTTACTCACAATCAGATTGGTTCCTTGTCGATCCTGAGCTCTTCGCTAAAATTTGAAAGATGCGGAGGTGGATATCAAGAAAGATAATCATGTGTTGATGGTCAACAAGCCCCCTAGCTTTAAGAAAGGTAAGGGTGCAAATAAGTCCTTCAAGAAAGGCAGCGGCAAGCGCGTTGCCCTGCTGTGAAGAAGCTCAAATCTGGACCTAAGCCGGACACTAAGTGCTTCTATTTCAAGGACATGGGTCCTTTGGGCATAGTGTCAAAAGTACTTAGCGGACAAGAAGGTGCACCATTAAAGGTATATTTGATATACATGTTATTGATGTTTACCTTACTAGCGCTCGTTGTAGTGCACAGGTATTTGATCTTGGTTGATTGCTAATGTTTGTAACTCGAAGCAGAGCTACGGAATAGGCAATGACTAGCAAGGGATGAGGTGACGATGCGTGTTGGCAGCGGATCAAGAGTTGATGTGATGGCCGTCGGCGCTCTCCTTAGTTTACCTTGAGATTAGTTTTAAACCTTAATAAATGTTATTATGTGCCTGCGTTGAGCATGAACATTATATCTGGATCGTGTTTATTGCAAGATGGTTATTCATTTAAGTCGGAGAATAATGGTTGTTATATTTATATGAATAACATCTTTTATGGTCATGCACCTTCTATGAATGGTTTATTTCTTCTGAATCTCGAAAGCAATGTAACACACATCCATAACATTGAGGCTGAGAGATGCAAAGTAGATAGTGATAATTCAACTTATTTGTGCTTGCGCCATCTAGGTCATATTGGTGTAAAGCATGATGGAGTTTTGGAGTCTCTTGATTTTGAATCATTTGACACGTCTGAGCCGTGCCTCATGGGCAAGATGATCAAAACCCGTTCTCGGAATAATGGGCGAGCAGCGGACTTGTTGAAAATCATACATACCGATGTATGCGGACCAATGAGTGTTTATTGTGGCGGTGGATATCGCTATTTTCTCACTTTTCTTGATGACTTAAGTAGATATGGGTATATCTATTTAATGTAACATAAATCAAAAGCGTTTGAAAAGTTCAAAGAATTTGAGCGAAGTGGAAAACCATCATAACGAAAATTAAATTTCTACGATCCGATCATGGAGGTGAATATTTGAGTTATTATTTTCTCACGCATCTTAAAGCAAGCGGAATCGTTTAGCAACTCACGCCACCGGGCATACAGTAGCAATGGTGTGTCTGAGCGGAATCGAACTCTATTAGATATGGTGCGATCAATGATGTCTCTTCTGATTTGTCGTTATTATTTTGGGGTTATCGTTAGAAACCTGCATTCACTTTAAATAGGGCACCATCTAAATCCGTTGAGGCGACACCGTATGAACTATGGTTTGGTGCTAAACCTAAGTTATCGTTTTTAAAGTTTGGAGATCTGACGAAGCTTCGTTAAGAAGTTGATGTCGGACAAGATCGAACCCAGCGAAGAAATTCGTCTTCATAGGATACCCTAAGGAAGCGATTGGGTATACCTTCTACCAGATCCGAAGGCAAAGTGTTTGTTGCAAGAGCGGATCCTTTCTTGAGAAGGAGTTTCTCTCGAAAGAAGTGAGTGGGAGGAAGGTAGAGCTAGGCGAGGTTATTCAACCTTCTCTCGAGTTGGAGAGTAGCACAACACACTGAAATTGTGCCGTCTGCACCAACAAGAGGAAGCTAATGATGAGGATCATGAAACTTTGAGCGATGCTTCTCTTTGAGCGTCGCAAGTCGACAAGGTCATGTGCCCTCTGAGTGGTGCGGCAACCTGTTTATTTGTCTTGTTGGTAGAAGGCGGTGAACCTCTGAACTATGAGGAAGCAATGATGAGCGGACTACGAGAAATGGCGAGGCCATGAAATCCAATTGGGATCCATGGCGAAAACCAAGTATGGACTTTGGTGGACCCTCCTAGCGGTGAAAGGCCGTTGAGTGCAAATGGATCTTCAAGAAGAAAGAAAGCGTCGCGGATGGTAATATTCTTCTATAAAGCTCAACTTGTCGCGAAGGTTTTCGACAAGTTCAAGGTGTTGACTACGATGAGACTTTCTCTCCCGTAGCGATGTTTAAGTCCATTCGGATTTTTTTAGCAATTGTTGCGTTTCATGATTATGAAATATGGCAGATGGATGTCAAGACCGCATTCCTCAATGGCAACATTGATGGAGAGTTGTATATGATGTAACCTGAAGGTTTTGTCGATCCTAAGGATGCTGATAAGGTGTGCAAACTTCAGCGTTCCATTTATGGACTTAAGAAAGCATCTCGGAGTTGGAACCTTCGTTTTGATCAAGCGATCAAGAGCTTTGGATTTGTTCCAAATTGCTACGAAGCTTGTATCTACAAGAAAGTGAGTGGGAGCTCAGTGACATTTTTAGTACTATATGTGGATGACATATTGATTATTGTAAATGACATTGATATGTATGATGTGAAGAGTTATTTGAACAAATGTTTTCAATGAAAGACCTAGGAGAAGCTGCTTATATATTAGGCATAAAATCTATAGAGATAGACAAAGGCGCCTAATAGCTTTAAGCCAAAGTACATACCTAGACAAAGTTACGAAAAGGTTCGAATGGGTAAAGGCAAAAAAGGTTCGATGCCCATGTTGTCGGGTAAGATATTGAGCAAGGCTCGATTAATAAACTCTACGATAGAGAAACTATGAGCAAAGTGCCATATGCCTCGGCCATAGGTTCTATCATGTATGCCATCTTTGTGTACTAGACGGATGTGTCCAATGTTCTTAGTTGTGACGAGATACCAAAGTGATCCGAGTGGAACCTTTGGACAGCCGTAAAGAACATCCTAAAGTATTCAAATAGGACTAAAGAAATGTTCTTGGTCTATGGAGGTGATGAGCGGCTCGTCGTAAAGGTTACGTCGGCGCTAGTTTCGACAAACAAGGATAATCTAAATCTCAGACAGGATACATTTATATTTTGAATGGAGGAAATTTGGAGAAAGGCTGCAAGCAAAGCGTGATCGCGGGATCTGATGAAGCGGAATACATGGCTTCTCTGAGCGTCAAGTGAAGGAGTTTGTATCGGGAACTTCATCCTTTGAGCTTGGTGTAGTTCAAGTGCCTTGGACCCCTTTGGAGATATTGTCGCGACAACCTTTGGCGCCATAGCACTAGCTAAGGAACCAAGATATCATCCGAGACCAAGCACATCAACATAAGTTTCATATAATTGAGATTATATATCGGATGGAATCGAAGATTAGCAAAGTACATACGGATCTGAATGTCGCAGATCCGTTGACTAAACCTCCTCCACGAGCAAAACATGATCAGCACCTTAGTGCCATGGGTGTTAGATTGTTGCCAGATGTAAACTAGATTTTTGACTCTAGTGCAAGTGGGGGACTGTTGGAATTATGCCCTAGAGGCAATAATAAAGATGTTATTATTATAATTCTTGTTCATGATAAAGTTTATATTCCATGCTAGAATTGTATTAAGCGGAAACTTTGATACTTTTACGGTTTATGAACAACCTTTGTGTCCCTAATGCGCCTCTATGGACTATCTCATTGATTAATGATGGTTAAGGTTTCCTAACCATAGACATGAGTTGTCGATTAATAATGAGATCATGTCATTAGGAGAATGATATGATGGACAAACCCAAATCAAGCAGAGCAATTAGATCGTGTCATCGTGTTCATCTTTGCGAAGATTTTTCCTATGTCAAATATTGTATTCCTTAGACCATGAGATAATGCAACTCCGTGGTATCGCAAGAAAGCTTTGAGGTCATCAAACATCATCCTATGAGAGGGTGATCATAAAGGTGTCTCTCAGGTGATCGGAAAGTACTTGTTGGGTTGTGTATCGATATGAAATTTGTCCCTCCCGAGTCGGAGAGATATACTTGCCCACTTTCGTGTCGATATCAACACCGCTTTCAAGCACGTGGTTAAGGAGTTAATCACAAAGTGATATCGGATTGCGGAATGAGTAAAGTACTTGCCGTGAACGAGATTGAACTAGATATGCCGATAACAACGATCAAATCTCGGGCAAGTAAAGTATCAGCGTGTGAAGGAATATATATATGGGATTAATTGAATCACGGCATCGTGGTTCATCCGATATGATCATCGATGAATATGTAGAGTCAATATGGGTTTCGATCATTGTTGATTATTGATAGAATATCATATACGCATATTCTCGAACCCGTAGGGTCACACATAACGTGTCTCGGCTAGGATAGAATGGATAATTGGTTTATGAGTTTTTGTTGTTGGTCTCGGATGATATCCGGGACATCACGAGAGGTTCGGAATGGTCAGGAGAATAAGATTCATATAAAGGAAAGAAGTTTTGGATTTGAATTGTTTGAATGTTGGTATTGTCTTAGAAAGGTTCTAGAAGCTTCGGAGTGGGACCAACGTGGACCCACTTGTCGGAGGGTGCATGGGACTACGAGGAGTGCCTGGCGCATTGGGCCGGGGCAAAACCCATAGGCCCATAGGCCAAAACCCTAGGGACCTTCTAGAAGGGAAGACTTGCCCCCATCCCAGGGCCGCCCTAGGGCTTGGAGGAGGGGGCAAGGGGGCCGACCAGCCCCCTATATAAGGTGGGCAGGGGGTGCACCCTCCCCTTACCCCAAGACCCTAGCCGCCAGCTGCTGCCCTACCTTTCTCTCTCTCTCCCGACTGCGTGTAGGCGAAGCCCTGCCGCAGAAAGTATCCACCATTGCACCACGCCCTCGTGCTGTAGATCCAATCTATATATCCACCCCACTTGCTGTACCGAGGAAGGAGGAGACGTCGTGGTGCCGTACGTGTGCATCTCTCGGAGGTGTCGCCACTTGCGGTGTTGGATCGGATCGGATCGCGAGGAGGAGAAGGCTAGTTCGACTACATCACCCATGTTCTGTTGAACGTTTCCGCTGTGCGATTTCTTCAAGGGTATGAAGATCTCATCTATCCGTCTCGTTGATTGCATCTCCTAGATTAGATCTTGGATTTCCCGTTCGCATCCGTAGAATTTTTTTGATTTACTATGCTGCAAAACCCTTCATTTTGTTCATGATTATGGCTAGTTTTCAGGAGATTCATTGCTAGTTGCACATGATACTGTCGGCAGAATGATCAGGGCACTTCCATGGGCGCGTAGGAAGTGGAGCAAAGAAACTATGAATCTTATTACAATGTTGTAAACCAAAAATAGCAATCACACTGAATACAATGTTCATGGAAACTCTGAATTCCACAACAATTGCTGCGTGGCAAGCATGAATTTATCATGAACATGGCGGCCTTCTTAACGACATAAACTAAAAAGTAGTACTCCTAGAAAGACTTCCAAATGATGCATTCACCACCGTAGGACTACATATCTACTCTCACTAGTATCATAAACCGTTTCCTAAAACCCTTCCACCAGCTAGCAGCTCAGCTCCCATCACCATGTACAGTTGTCCTACAACACGAATACATTCCTTTTCAGTAATAGTAAAAGTAACTCAAGATATAGGTTAAGTCATAGTACTCAAGTGACTCAAAAAGAATTAAGACCAGACTTAAAACCAACTGATGTGGTTTTGGGGAGACCACAGCCCAGGAGGAAATCCGGATTTGCCAGTTGAAAGGATCGTATGGGAACCTAGAGGGGGGTGAATAGGCGCTACTTCAAATTTTCTTCTTTTTCAAATTAGGGTTTGACAATAATGTAAATTCTCTAGATAATGCAACTAAGGTGAATTTACCTATATGACAAACAAGAACAAGTTAATGCACAACTAAGCAAGAGCAAGTAAGTAAAGTGCGGTAAATGATAGAAGTAACCAAAGTGGTGAATGGCCTTGGAGACACAAGGATTTGTTTCCGTAGTTCCTTCCTTTTGAGGAAATCGTCTATGTTTGGAGAGGGTGGTTTCAAACCACCAGCGCCACGAGAGGCCTCCCTTGTTCTCGATGAATCTCACTAGCAGGATCGATCCACCTTCCACTATATCGGCAACCTTCAAGGTGGAAGCCGACACCTTTACAAGTTTGGGGCACACATCCACAACTGAATTGGAGGCTCTCAAATACAAGCAAGCTGTCAAGACAATCAAAGACAAGCTTGTAAGAACCAAATCTAGAACTAGAGTTTCCAACAAAACACTAGAGCAAAGGGGCCCTCAATGGAATGAGGGGGAAATGAAGATCTCTTTTGGTGAAGTAGTAGATCGGGGCCTCCTCCTTCGATTCCCCAAAGATCAAAGACTTTGGGTGGTGGATTGAGGAGATCTTGTGGATTTGGTGGCTCCAATGGTGGTCTTGACTTTAATGTGGATGAGCACCTTGTCCCAAGGTAGGTGGAGGGGTATTTATACCCCTTGGAGAAATCTGGCCATTGGAACAATAAGTGCACCGGTACTACAGGTACTCGAGCGGTAGTACCGGTTGCAATCGGTACTCTGGTCGATCTGGGACCGTACTGAGATGCGAGTTCTTGGTCGAGCCGGTCAGTGCGGTACACCCTTGCGGTACTACCCCCAAGCGGTAGTATCGGTCATAAGACGCGGTACTATCCGTCGAGGCGATAATATCGGTCCCAAATCTGTGGGCACCGTGTGAGCGAGGAGGTTGGTCTTTCAATAGTACTTCCGATGCTTTGGCGGTACTACAGAAGGGTTTCGCGGCATAGTAAATCAAAATTTTCTACGGATGCGAACAGAGGGAAAGCTAAGATCTAATCTAGGAGATGCAAACAACAAGAGAGATTGGATTAGATCTTCATACCCTTGAAGATTCGCCGCATGAGCGTTGTCGAGCGTGGGTGATGTAGTCATACTCGCTTCTCCTCCTCGCGATAGGATCGATCTAGCACCACAAGTGGCGGTGCCTCCGTGAGATGCACTGCGTGCGGCACCTCGGCGTCTCCTCCTTCCTCGGTCCAGCAAGTATGGTGGAGGCGGATTGGATCTACAACACAACAGCGTGGTGTATATGGTGGAGAGTTTACGGCGGGGCTCGCCTACAGCGATCGGGAGGAGAGAGAGAGGCCGAGGCGGCTAGCTTTGGAGGGAAGGTGTGGGGGTTGGTGCGCTAGCCCTCTTTATATAGAGGGGTGGGCTGCCTAGCCCCTCCCCAAGTCAAACCGGCCACAGGAGGAGGAGTGGGGCGAACCCCCCTAGAAGGTATAGATTAGGGTTTTATCCCTCTTGGCGGCTGGGCCCTATGGGGCCTTGTGCCCAATGTCTTGGCCAGGGCACTCACTCATAGGCCCATGCCCCTCCCGGAAGGTGGGGCCACGTTGGTCCCCTTCCGGAAGGTTCTAAAGCTTAGGTACAATACCGATTAACGGAACAATTCTGAACTCCAAAACTGCTTGCCTTATATGAATCTTATTCTCCGGACCACTCCGGAACCTCTCGTGATGTCCGTATCCCATCGAGACTCGAACAAAACTCATAAACCAATTATCCAATCTATCCTAGCGTCGAGACACGTTAAGTGTGTGACCTGGGGTTCGAGAACATGCGGAACATGATCTTCTATCAATAATCAACAGTGAGTGCAGAAACCCATATTGACTCCACACATTCATCGATGATCATATCGGATGAACCACGATGCGAGATTAAATCAATCCCATATATATATTCCCTTAGTCTCGCGATATTTTACTTGCGAGATTGATCGTCGATGCAGTCATACCTAGTTCAATCTAGTTCACGGAAATACTTTACTCGATTCGTAATCCGATATCACTTTGTGATTAAAATCTTAACCACATGCTTGCAAGCGGTGTTGATCTCGATTGCGAGTGGGCGAAGTATATCTCTCCGACTTGGGAGGACAAATCCCATCTCGATACATACAACCCAGCGGTACTTTCGATCACACGAGAGACATCTTTATGATCACCCTCTCATAGGATGGCGTTTGATGACCTCAAAGCTTTCTTCCGATACCGAGTTGTATTATCTCATGGTCTAAGGAATACAATATTTGACATAAGAAAAGCTTAAAGATGAACACGATGACATGATCTAATTGCTTGCTTAGTTTGGGTCATCCATCACATCATTCTCCCAATGATATGATCTCATTATTAATCGACAACTCATGTCCATGGTTGAAACCTTAACCATCATTAATCAATGAGCTAGTCCATAGAGGCGTACTAGGGACACGGTGTTGTTCACAAACCACACAAGTATTAAAGTTTCCGCTTAATACAATTCTAGCATGGAATATAAACATTATCATGAACAAGAATTATAATAATAACATCTTTATTATTGCCTCTAGGGCATAATTCCAACAGTCTCCCACTCGCAATAGAGTCAATAATCTAGTTTACATTTGGCAACAATCAGTAAGAGACATCATTGATCGGACCATATCTAATAAGGTTCGATTCCAGCGTTCAGACACACCATTGCGATGTGGTGTTCCGGGTGGCGTGAGTTGCGAAACGATTCCGCTTGCTTTAAGATGCGTGAGAAAATCATAACTCAAATATTCACCTCCACGATCGGATCGTAGAAACTTAATCTTTACATTACGATGGTTCTCCATTACGAAATTCCTTGAACTTTTCAAATGTTTGATTTATGTTTCATTAAATATATATACCCATATCTACTTAAGTCATCGGTAAAAGTGAGAAAATAGCGATATCCACCAGCGTCGAAACACTCATCGGTCGCATACATCGGTATGTATGATTTCCAACAAGTCAGTTGCTCGCTCCATCATCTGGGATAACGGGTTTTGATCATCTTTCCCATGAGGCATGGTTACGCATGTCAAATGATTCAAAATCAAGAGAGTCCAAAGTCCATCAAAATGGAGTTTCTTCATGCTTTACACCAATATGACCTAGATAGCGGTGCCACAAATAATTAGTATTATCACTATCTACTTTGCATCTCTTAGCCTTAATGTTATGGATGTGTGTTTCATCCCTTCGAGATTTAGAAGAAATAAACCATTCACAATAGGTGCATGACCATAAAGATGTTACTCATATAAATAGAACAACCATTATTCTCGATTTAAATGAATAACCGTCTTGCAATAAACAAGATCGAAATAATGTTAATGCTCAGCGGCACATAATAACACTTATTAAGGTTTAAAACTAATCCGAAGGTAAAACTAAGGAGGCGTGGCGGACCATCACATCAACTCTTGATCCGTTGCCAGCATCGTCACCTCATCCTATAAACCGCCGTCTATTCCGTAGCTCATGTTTGAGTTACAAATATTAACAAGCTGAACAGGTATCAAATACCCGAGCACTAGCGAGGGCTAGTAAGGAAAACATCAATAACATGTATATCAAATATACCTTTGATGGTGCGACCTTCTTGTCCGCTAAGTACTTGGACGATTAAACTTCGATGACCCTTGTCCTTGCAATAGAAGCACTCGGTGTCGGCTTAGGACCAGACTTGACTTCTTCTCGGCGAGAACAGCAGCTTCGCCGCCTTTCTTGAAGGGCTTCTTTGCACCCTTACCTTTCTTGAAGGTGGGGGGCTTGTTGACCATCAACATATGATTATTCTTTTTGATGTCCACCTCCGCTACTTTCATCTTAGCGAAGAGCTCAGTGATCATATCAGTGGAACCAATTTGATTGTGAGCAACTACAAAACTTTTGTAGCTAGGAGGGATTGATTGCATAACTCTGTCAATCTTGAGCTCCTCTGGAATCTTACAGTCCAGTTGCTCAAGGCGTTGAGTGTAGCCCGTCATCTTAATGGCGTGCTCACTAACGGAACTCCCTTCCTCCATCTTGTAGTTAAAGAATTTCTTAGAGATCTCATACTTCTCAGAATGGGCCTGAGTCTGAAACATAGTTTTCAGCTCCTCAAGAATCTCAAAGGGCCTGGCGAACTCCTCAAAACGATTTTGAAGATCCGATTCCATAGCATACAACATGGCGATCTTAATCAAATCATAATCATCCTTCTTGTTGATAAGCGACTTTCTCATCGGTAGGCGCATCTCTGACAGGCGTCACCTAGCGCTTTCTCAAGGACATAGTCCTTTTGTCGCCGGCGAGAATGATTCTCGAATGCAGAACCATTTGGTGAAGTTAGACCCATTGTTTCTAAGCTTTTCTATCTCGGCAAAAGCGTTGAAGTTGAAGTTGGACTTAGCCATGTGATCTCGGTATTTGCAAGTACAAATTAGACTATGTTCATGATAACTAGTTCAACAATCAAATTACTAGATGAACTCCCACTAAATTCAACATCCCTCAAGTTGTTTAGTGAACATGATCCAAATTCACCACCTAATCCGATCATCAGAAGAGATGTGGCTTCAATGGTGGACAACGAAGTGTCGATCATATCATTCATATGACTCATGCTTAACCTTCGGTTCATGTGTTAGAGGCCATAATACATACATGCTAGGCTCGTCAAGTCAAACCCAAGTATTTCCACGTGTGCAAAAGCGGCTTGCACCCGTTGTATGTGAGTGTAGAGTCTATAGCACCCGATCATCACGTGATGCTTGGACACGACGAACTTTATAGCAGTGCATACTTAGGGAGAACACAGTTTTTATCTTGATCTTTAAGTGAGGAATCATCTTATAATGCTACCGTCGCGATCTAAGCATAATAAGATACATAAAAGGATAAACATCACATGCATATAACTTTATGTGACATGGTATAGCCAATCTTCGCGCAATGATCTCCATCTTGTGCGTTCCGGCATGATCTCCATCACTCCACCATGATTGCCTCCACCACGAATAGCAACTACAACTATTGCTAACTACTTAGCGATAAAGTGAAACTATTACATGGCGTATAAGAAGTTGACACACAGGTCATACACAATTATAAAGACAACCATATGGCTCCTGCCGGTTGTGTACTCATCGACATGCAAGTCGTGAAACATTACAAAACATGATCATCGCATACATTATACACATCACATCTTGGGCCATACCATATCACAGAAAACACTCCCTGCAAAAACAAGTTAGACGCCTCTACTTTGTTGTTGCATGTGTTAGTGGCTTATGGGAGTAGATGCTAAGAACGATTCTTACCTACGGAAAGCCTGGCGGTGATATTATGGTTGCCAAACTCGGTGTTAATCCATGACAACTATATTGAGGCGGCATCCACCACGCATGTGTGGAACAAGCCACCACGTCAAGTGCGAGCGGTCATGACGGCGTCGCGTAAGGTTGGCTGGACCCGGTCTCACTATCGCGTCATAAGAAGAACACAAACAAGAGGCTTTACGAAGAAACATCAACTCCGCAACCACCATGTTGCGTTCTACTCGTGAAACACATCTACGCATAGATCTGGCTCTGATACCCTTTGAAGGGTTTACGTGGCATAGTAAATCAAAATTTTCTATGGATGCGAGCGGAGGAAGCCAAGATCTAATCTAGGAGATGCAAACAACGAGAGATTGGATTAGTGAAGGGTTTAGCGGCATAGTAAATCAAAATTTTCTCGGGCGAGCGGAGGAAAGCCAAGATCTAATCTAGGAGATGCAAACAACGAGAGAGATTGGATTAGATCTTCATACCCTTGAAGATTCTCCACGGTGAGCGTTCCTCCGGAATGTGGGTGATGTAGTCGTACTTTCGCTTCTCCTCTCGCGATCGATCCGATCTAGCACCACAAGTGGCGGTGCCTCCGTGAGATACTGCGTGCGGCACCTCGGCGTCTCCTCCTTCCTCGGACCAGTAGTATGGTGGAGACATAGATTATATCTACAACACGGCGTGGTGTATATGATGGAGAATTTAACTGCTGAGGCTTCGCCTACAAGCGATCGGGAGGGAGAGGAAGGTAGCAAGGCAGCTAGGGCTTGGAGGAAGGTGTGTTGTGGGGGAGGCACCACCCTCTATATATAGAGGCGGCAGCCTTGCCCTCCTCCAAGCCTATCTCTAGTTTAAACAATTTAAACTCTCCCTTATCTAGAAATCCTATCTCTAGTTTAAGCGATTTAGCCTTATCTAGGATCGGCTGGGCCCTATGGGGCCTTGTTCCCCCAATGCGGCCAGGACACTCCCTCATAGGCCCATGCCCCTCCCGGAAGGTGGGGCCACGTTGGTCCCCTTTAGGAAGGTTCTAAAGCTTCGGTACAATACTGATTAACCGGAACAATTCGAACTCCAAAACTGCACTTGCCTTATATGAATCTTATTCTCGGACCATTCGGAACCTCTCGTGATATCCGGATCCCATCCGAGACTCGAACAAAATTCATAAACCAATTATCCAATCTATCCTGGCGTCGAGACACGTTAAGTGTGTGACCTGAGTTCGAGAATATCAGACATGATCTTCTATCAATAATCAAGCTGCGAGTGCAGGCACCCATATTGACTCCACACATTCATCGATGATCATATCGGATGAACCACGATGCGATTCAATCAATCCCATATATATATTCCCTTAGTCTCGCGATATTTTACTTGCCGAGATTCGATCGTCGATGCCGTCATACCTAGTTCAATCTCGTTCACGGCAAAGTACTTTACTGTTCCGTAATCCGATATCACTTTGTGATTAACTCCTTAACCACATGATTGCAAGCGGTGTTGATATCGATTAGAGTGGGCAAGTATATCTCTCAGAGCTTGGGAGGGACAAATTCCATCTCGATACATACAACCAGATACTTTCCGATCACGAGAGCGCCTTTATGATCACCCTATCATAGGATGGCGTTTGATGACCTCAAAGCTTTCTTCGATACCGGGGAGTTGCATTATCTCATGGTCTAAGGAATACAATATTTGACATAGGAAAAGCTTAAAAGGCGAACACGATGACACGATCTAATTGCTACGCTTTGTTTGGGTCTATCCACCATATCATTCTCCCAATGATATGATCTCATTATCAATTGACAACTCATGTCTATGGTTAGGAAACCTTAACCATCATTGATCAATGAGCTAGTACATAGGCGTACTAGGGACACAATGTTGTTTACAAACCACACAAGTATTAAAGTTTCAGCAATACAATTCTAGAATGGAAGATAAACTTTATCATGAACAAAATTATAATAATAACATCTTTATTATTGCCTCTAGGGCATAATTCAACAGTCTCCACTTGCACTAGAGTCAATAATCTAGTTTACATTTGGCAACAATCTCACACCCATGGCCGAGGTGTTGATCATGTTTACATGTGGAAGAGGTTTAGTCGGTGGATGCGACATTCGGATCGTATGTACTTTTCTAATCTTGATCTCCATACGCTATATAATCCGGATTATATGAAACTTGCAGTTGATATGCTTGGTCTTTGGATGATATCTTGGCTCCTTAGCGAGTGCTATGGCGCGGTGTTGTCACACAATATCTCCGGTGGGTCCAATGCACTTGGAACCACGCCAAGCTCGATGATGAAGTTCGATCCAAACTCCTTCACTTGGCAACCTGCGGCGGCCATGTATTCGCTTCTCTGTAGATCCCACGATCACGCTTTGCTTGCGACTTCTCCGACTCAGCTCCTCCATTCAAAATATATACGTATCACATAAAGATTTAGAATCGTCCTTGTCGATTATCGAAACTGGCGTCGGCGTAACCTTTTACGACAAAATGTTCATCACCCATAGACTAAGAGCATTTCTTTAGTTCTATTTAGGTACTTTAGGATGTTCTTCACGGCTGTCCGATGTTCCACTCTGGATCACTTTGATATCTGCTCGTCAAACTAAGAGCATTGGACACATCCGGTCTAGTACGACATGGCATACATGATGGAACCTATGGCGAGGCATAAGGCACTTTGCTCATAGCTTCCCTATCATTTCCGTAATGGACCTTTGAGCCTTGCTCAACATCTTACACGAAAACATAGGCCTTTGAACCTTTCTTTGCCTTATCCATTACGAACCTTTTGAACTTTGTCTAGGTATGTACTACGGCTTAAAGCTATCGAGCGTCTTTGTCTATCTCTATAGATCTTGATGCCCAATATATAAGCTTCACCTAGGTCTTTCATTGAAAACACTTGTTCAAATAACTCTTCACATCGTTAAGCATGTTGATGTCATTTCCGATAATCAATATGTCATCCACATCTGATGCGAAGCGTCCGAGCTCCCACTCACTTTCTTGTAGATGCAAGCGTAGCAATTTGGAACAAATCCAAAGCTCTTGATCACTTGATCAAAGCGAAGGTTCCAACTCCGAGATGCTTGCTTGATCCATAAATGGAATGAAGTTTGCATACTTTACTAGCATCCTTAGGATCGACAAAACCTTGGGTTGCATCATATACAACTCTTCATCAATGTTGCCATTGAGGAAGCGATCTTGACATCCATACGCCATATTTCATAATCATGAAAGCGCGGCAATTGCTAATAAAATCGAATGGACTTAAACATCGCTACGGAGAGAAAGTCTCATCGTAGTCAACACCTTGAACTTGTCGAAAACCTTTTGCGACAAGCCATGCTTCTATAGGTAACATTACCATTCGCGTCCGTTTTCTTCTTGAACATCCATTTGCACTCAACGGCCTTTCGGTCGCTAGGAGGTCCACCAAAGTCCATACTTGGTTTTCGCTCATGGATCCCAATTGGTTCATGGCTTCCAGCCATTTCTCGAGTCTGGGCTCATCGCCGCTTCCTCATAGTTCGTAGGTTCTTGTCTTCTACTAACAAGGCAGTCAAGGCGAGTTCCGTACCACTCGGGAGGAGCACGCGACCTTGTCGACTGCTGACGTTCGATGTGACATCGTCCTAAGCTTCATGATCCTTGTCATTAGCTTCCTCTATTGTTAGTGCGGACCTTGGAACAATTTCGGTGTTGCGCTACTCTCCAATTCAAGAGAAGGTTCAATAACCTCGTCTAGCTCTACTTTCCTCCCACTCACTTCTTTCGAGAAACTCCTTCTCAAGAAAGGAAGGAACCGTTCTTCGACAAACACTTTGCCTTCGGTTACGTGATAGAAGGTATACCCAATGGTTTCCTTAGGGTATCCTATGAAGGCGCATTTCTCCGCTTTGGGTTCGAGCTTGGCATCAACTTCTTGGCGTAAGCCGCATCCCCAAACTTTAAGCGACAACTTAGGTTTAGCACCAAACCACAGTTCATACGGTGTCGTCTCAGCTTTAGATGGAGCCCTATTTAAAGTGAATGCGGCGGTTTCTAATGCATAACCCCAAAATGATAACGGCAAATCGGTAAGAGACATCATTGATGGGACCATATCTAATAGGGTTCGATTCGGTCAGACACACCATTCTTGTGGTGTTAGGGTGGCGTGAGTTGTAAGCGATTCCACTTGCTTTAAGATGCGTGAAAATCATAACTCAAATATTCACCTCCACGATCGGATCGTGAAACTTAATCTTTACATTACGATGGTTCTCCACTTCATTCGAAATTCCTTGAAATTTTCAAATGTTTCAAATTTATGTTTCATTAAATAGATATACCCATATCTACTTAAGTCATCGGTAAAAGTGAGGAAATATCGATATCCACGTGGAAACACTCATCGGTCCGCATACATCGGTATGTATGATTTCCAACAAGTCATTGCTCGCTCCATCATCTGGGAGAGCAGGGTTTTGATCATCTTGCCCATGAGGCATGGTTAGCATGTGTCAAATGATTCAAAATCAAGAGACTCAAAAGTCCATCGAATGGAGTTTCTTCATAAGCTTTACACCAATATGACCTGAGCAGCGATTACCACAAATAAGTAGTATTATCACTATCTACTTTGCATCTCTTAGCCTCAAAGTTATGGATGTGTGTTTCATCCCTTTCGAGATTTAGAAGAAATAAACCATTCACAAGAGGTGCATGACCATAAAGATGTTACTCATATAAATAGAACAACCATTATTCTCGATTTAAATGAATAACCGTCTTGCAATAAACACGATCCGGAAATAATGTTCATGCTCAACGGGCACATAATAACATTTATTAAGGTTTAAAACTAATCCGAAGGTAAAACTAAGGAGAGGCGTCTTGACCCATCACATCAACTCTTGATCCGTTGCCAGCGCATCGTCACCTCATCCCTCGCATAATGGCGTCTATTAGCTCTGTTTGAGTTACAAATATTAGCCATTGAACGGTATCAAATACCCATGCACTACAATGAGGGCTAGTAAGGAAAACATCAATAACATGTATATCAAATATACCTTTGATGGTGCCGACCTTCTTGTCGCTAAGTACTTGGACGATTCGCTTCGGTGACCCTTATCCTTGCAATAGAAGCACTCGATGTCCGACTTAGGACCGGACTTGAGCTTCTTCTCGAGGGCAACAGCGCTTGCCGCCTTTCTTGAAGGGCTTCTTTACACACTTACCTTTCTTAAAGGAGGGCTTGTTGACCATCAACACATGATTATCCTTCTTGATGTCCACCTCGCAGCCTTGACTTTGCGAAGAGCTCGGTGATCGTCTGTGGAACCAATCGATTGTGAGTCAATACAACATTTTTGTAGCTGGGAGGGAGTGATTTCAGAACTCTGTCAATCTTGATCTCCTCTGGAATCGCGCATTCCAGTTTCTCAAGGCGTTGAGTGTAGCCCGTCATCTTAATGGCGTGCTCACTAGCGGAACTCCCTTCCTCCATCTTGCAGTTAAAGAACTTCTCAGAGATCTCATATCTCTCGAGCGAACTGAGTCAAACATGGTTTCGGCTCTTGAGAATCTCAAAGGGCAGGGATAGTCTTCAAAAGCGATTTTGAAGTTAGGTTCCATAGCAAACAACATGGTGCTCTTAATCACACCATAATCATCTTTAGTGATTGATGACGGCTTTCTCATCGGTAGCTTGATTCGTGAGGGGTCACCTAACGCTTTCCCAAGGACATAGTCCTTTTGACCGCCAGAGAATGATTCTTAGATTGCGGAACCAATTGGTGAAGTTAGACCCATTTTTTCTAAGCTTTTCTTTCTCGGCAAAAACGTTGAAGTTGAAGTTGGACTTGGCCATGTGATCTACAGTATTTGCAAGTACAAATTAGACTATGTTCATGATAACTAGTTCAACTTAATCAAATTACTAGATGAACTCCCACTAAATTCAACATCCCTCAAGTTGTTTAGTGAACACGATCCAAATTCACCATACCTAATCCGATCATCACGAGAAGAGATGTGGTTCCAATGGTGGACAACGAAGTGTCGATCATATCATTCATATGACTCATGCTTAACCTTTCGGTTCTTGTGTTCCGAGGCCATGTCTGTACATGCTAGGCTCGTCAAGTTAGACCCAAGTATTTCCGCGTGTGCAAAACTGGCTTGCACCCGTTGTATGTGGCGTGAAGTCTATAGCACCCGATCATCACGTGATGCTTGGAAGCGAACTTTAGCGGTGCATACTTGGGGAGAACAGTTTTATCTTGATCTTTAAGTGAGGAATCATCTTATAATGCTACCGTCATGATCTAAGCATAATAAGATACATAAAGGATAAACATCACATGCATATAACTTTATGTGACATGGTATAGCCAATCTTGGCAATGATCTCCATCTTGTGCGTTAGGCATGATCTCCATCACTCCACCATGATTGCCTCCACCACGAATAGCAACTACAACTATTGCTAACTACTTAGCGATAAAGTAAAGCTATTACATGGCGTATAAGAAGTTGACTCATGGGTCATACACAATTATAAAGACAACCATATGGCTCCTTGCGGTTGTGTACTCATCGACATGCAAGTCGTGAAACATTACAAAACATGATCATCATACAATATGCACATCACATCTTGGGCCATACCACATCACAGAAAACACTCACAAGAACAAGTTAGGCGCCTCTACTTTGTTGTTGCATGTTTCACGTGGCTTATGGGAGTAGATGCTAAGAGCGATTCTTACTACGAAAGCCACAGCGGTGATATTATGGTTGCCAAACTCCGTGTTAATCCATGACAACTATAGTGAGGCGGCATCCACCCGCCGCATGTGTGGAGCAGGCCACACGTCAAGTGCGGGCGGTCTACATGACGGCGTCAAGGTTGGCCTGGACCACTTCAATCTCACTATCGCGTCATAAGAAGAACACAAACAAGAGGCTTGCAGAAAACATCAGCGCCGCAACAACCATGTTGTGTTCTACCGTGAAACACATCTACGCATAGATCTGGCTCGATACCTTGAAGGGTTTCGGCATAGTAAATCAAAATTTTCTCTGAGAGCAGAGGGAAAGCCAAGATCTAATCTAGGAGATGCAAACAACGAGAGAGATTGGATTAGATCTTCATACCCTTGAAGATTACGCGCGGTGAGCGTTACGGAGCGTGGGTGATGTAGTCGTACTCGCTTCTCCTCCAGCGATCCGATCCGATCTAGCACCACAAGTGGCGGTGCCTCCGTGAGATACTGCGTCACGGCACCTCGGCGTCTCCTCCTTCCTCGGACCAGCGGTATGGTGGAGAGATAGATTGGATCTACAACCGACGGCGGTGTATGGTGGAGAATTTCACTGCAGGCTTCGCCTACAAGCAGTCGGGAGGAGAGAGGAAGGTAGCAAGGCAGCTAGGGCTTGGAGGAAGGTGTGTTGGGGAGGCGCACCACCTCTATATATAGAGGTGGGCGGCCTGCCCCTCCTCCAAGCCTATCTCTAGTTTAAACAATTTAAACTCTCCCTTATCTAGAAATCCTATCTCTAGTTTAAGCGATTTAAACTTATCTAGGATCGGCTGGGCCCTATGGGGCCTTGTGCTGGCCCAATGCGGCCAGGACACTCCCTCATAGGCCCATGCCCCTCCCGGGAAGGTGGGGCCACGTTGGTCCCCTTAGGAAGGTTCTAAAGCTTCGGTACACCGATTAACTTGGAACAATTACGAACTCCAAAAAAGCTGCTTTGCCTTATATGAATCTTATTCCTGGGACCATTAAGAACCTCTCTTGATATCCCGGATCCCATCCGAGACTCGAACAAAATTCATAAACCAATTATCCAATCTATCCTAGCGTCGAGACCGTTAAGTGTGTGACCTGAGTTCGAGAATATGAGACATGATCTTCTATCAATAATCAACAGGGTGCAGGCACCCATATTGACTCACACATTCGCCGATGATCATATCGGATGAACCACGATGCCGGACTCAATCAATCCCATATATATATTCCCTTCGATCGATATTTGTGGCATCCATAAAACCACTACTAGAAAATCGCGTTGAATTTGTGCATTGCATCGTCATCATCATGCATAGTTTGCATAAAACTATTTTCGAAAACCCTTTTGTTTTCCAAAGCCCCATCTTATTCAAACTCCAAAATCCATAGAATATTTTGTTTTAGCCATCGGTTTGCTTTACCCGTTAAATCAAATAAAAGTTTAATTGTTTTGGTAGGCGATCGGGCCAACTTGACCAGGCAACCACCCCATATTTTAAAATCGGTCCACCCCAAACCAATACCTAAATCCTAGTCCCACCAATCTATTTCTACCCTGGCCAGCCACCTCACCCTCTCACCCAAACTATGCCCACGCCACCTCACCTATCCCCATCTAATCCTAAACCCCCAAAATCCTACCCCCTTGCCTCCACCTCACCACAGCAATCCACAGGCGCCACGTGGCAATCCCCAAACCCCACCAATCCCTCTATGCCACATCACCCAACCTCCTCTTCCTTCTCTCTCTCCTCCAGACCTCTCCACCCATCGTTACGCTGACGCTGGACCAGCCGCCCTACCCTCTCTCTGCCAGTGAGCCCACGCCCCCGCCCACCTCCCGGGCAGACCAGCCACCCCACTCCCTGCGCCCCACCTCCCACAGGACCCACCCCTGGGCCCCACCTCAGCAGCTCTCCTCCTCCTCTCTTCTCCAACCTCCCCACCCTCCTCATGGTGCCAACCACCGCCATAGCCGCTCGCGCCTGCCTCCTTCCTCCTCTCTCCTCGGGCAGCCGCCCCTTGCCGTCGCCTGTGTCTCTCCTGCCGCCACCGTCCTTGCTTGCCTCGCGCTCACAGGCAGGGCCGCCCGTCTCCGGACCTCATGTGGCCGGCCCTCCTCCACCGTGGCTCAAATCCCGCTTCGCCGCTCATGGCCGGGCAGCTGCCTTGGCGTCACCCACCCGCCTCCCGGCGCATCCCGTTCTCAGACGTGCCTCATGAGCCCCAAGCCCTGGCCCGCGACCCGCCGCTCCGCGCATCCACCAAGCCCATGCCGGATCACCACCGATCCCGCGCATCCTGGCAGACGCGAGCTCGCCTATCGTTCTTGTGCCTGTGGCCGTTCTTCGTACCCGCCCGAGCTTGGCCGTAGCCCATATCCATGTCGACCTCGCCCAAACTGAGTCGCCCTGAAGCCATACTCACATACACTGATTCCGCCCTCGTCTCCATCTCCAATCGTGCTGTGCAGTGAGGAACACCAAGTTGTGTACCGCGCCTCCCACAAAATTGATCGGACAAGTGCTTCGTCGTGCGTCGAAGAACCCGGACACGGATGCCAAGATCGTCGCATAAGATCGAGACCCGACGAGACCCCGAACACGGTGCGGCGCCAAGATCATATACACGAACCCCTCGGGTTGACAAGGTCTTCATCATGTCTGGCGTGGCAGAAAGATCGATCCGGCTGAACCGAACCCTCGCCAAGATCTTCATTGGAGCCGAATCAAGATCGCCACGAACTGGACATGGAACGCCATAAACTCCTTCACGACACCGCGGGAGGCCGAACCCTCGACCGCCAAGATCTATCCTCGGACCCCAAGAACGCCGGAGGCGCAAAGATCGCCACGAGAACGACAAGTCCTTCACCTCAAACCAAGACCGACCCGACTTGAGGTCCCGCAAAGTCTGGTAGGCGACAAGATCGGCGCAAACAAGTGAAGTGAGAAAACACTCAAGTCCTTCTTCTGGAGCAAGAATCGCCCCTTCACGAGGCGAGAGAAACGACCGGTCAGAAGCGATCCCGCCAAGGCCGTCGAACCACAGGGCCGAGGCCCGGACCACGGACCACGACGAACCCCAAAACCGAACCCCAAAACGTCGAGTCCTCTAATGTGTGAACCCCTTCAAACCCTATTTCATAACATAATAACAATGTTGCATATTAATCATTTCATCTACATGCATATCTATGGTTTGGGGCCTTATGCGATTCACCGATAATTAAATATGGGGCCCATATGCGCAAATCTACTTTATATTGGCCTCATTTAAACTTGTGTAGCGAACACGGTGCTATCTCTTGCCATGCTAAAACAACATTTAATATCACGGGGTTTAAACAACTAGAACCATCTATCTAATTGTCGGGACCCGTTAAGCTTAATATGACCTAATTGCATCGCACCTTTGCCATGCCATACATCATGCATGCATCATGCCGATCTTACGCGTTGTATTAAATATTGCATCCGTTATGCATTCTAGTGTTTTGCTTCAGCCGCGGATAAGGCCGTTGAGTTGATGTGACCGCCCGATCTTGGTCGAACCCTTAAACAATGTTTTGGTGAGCATCTCCCTTTCTACCTATCTTACTTTTATAGTCTTTATTCCCTCCTGTTGATCTTTTTGCTATCGTGATGCGATGCTTTAGTTTCCGTACTGTGATATTCCTTGCTGCCCTATATTGCCTTGGACATCCTATTACTGTTGTTTGGTAGCTAGTTGGACTTGCGTGTAGTTGCTTGCTCAAGTGTTGATGTGACGTCATATGCCTGATTCTTTGATGTATTGCTGCATGTTGATGTTGGAGATGATTCTAGTTGTACTTCGTCACTTTAATTTCTGTTTAACAACTAAAATTGAAATAAGCGAGAGGCATCGGTGGGTGATAGATAATATTTGGTTTTAACGCCCACTTGTGTCGTAAGACCCCGAGTGCATTGAGCACTGCCTTGATTTTGGCGCGCTTATCCACATCCGGGAGGTGTATATGGGACCCCCCTCGAGCCGTAGCTTGATTCAAATTTTTATTTCTTGGGGCCACAAAACTAGTTTGAGGTTTTATTTACTGATCCTCGCATTTATGCCATGTTTTAATCGCTTATTTTACGACAAAGCAGGTAACGACACTGCATCAAGCGACTCTGGACACGATTCCGTGTCGATAAGCTCCCGCTGGGGTTCCCAAATAAGCTCACGTACCGTGATACCCAGCACCTGGAGGCTGCCTCGGAGCTTGCTGCATTCGCTAAGGGATTCACGTATAAGGGCCTCAAATATTTCTCAATCTCGTGATTGTTCTACCGTGAAAGTTCTCACGGCTGATTGCTTCCGGCGTCATCGAAGGCAGCACAGCACCTGCCGGGTAAAACTTTCTCGAAAAGTCAGGTTCATGATATGTACCACTTGGAGCATAAAGATTCGATCATAGATGCCATAACTAAAGTTTATCGCTATAAATTTGACTCTTATAATGACTAGTAATCAGCTCCACTATAATGGAATTGGTACTAATATCGCCACAATTGTTTGGTCAAGCTGGCTAAGTATAATTGTGGCCCGACTAGTAAATCTTGCAACCACAACGGAATGGCTGAATAAAAGTTCCAAACAACTGGGTTTGGCGGGTTTTCATGTTAATCAGATTCGATTAGTAAGCGTTGCCACTATAACGGAATGGTTAACTGTGGTGTTTCACGCTACTTTATCGTGGACGATTATCTAAACCTCGACTAGTAAAGTGCCGCATCCATACCAATATAAAACCGCCAACCGTGGTGAGTTCGTTGACTTCCCTCGCTTAATCTCGAGGGGAAACATCAGGATGGGTTTGTTTGGGGTTAGCTTCAAGTTGGATCCTATAGGTCAATCTTACCCTCCGACAACCGCCAAATTGTATCGAAGTCTCTATAGGTTGTTTAGTATTACGCCACGCCGCTTCGCTACCCACTCATACCTATGTAGGCGAGGACCGAATTCTAGCCTGCCGTATCGCCCCGCATCGACGCCTCCTTTCAGTTTTTCTCGCTATTTCGTTTAGCACTCCTTTGTTAAGCAAAAGTTTTGAGATCACGCCAAGTAGCGGTGGTTACCCTTCCGCCATTTCGCGGTATTATAGCAATACGCAACT